>JAPKLY010000088.1:47185-150229 GCA_026898435.1 Prunella vulgaris | reverse complement strand
TTATAACCGCTGTGCAAGAAATAAAAAAAAAATACATATTTGAGCTTAGAAAGCGGTTATAAACCACTCTCTAAGTGGTCACTTAGAGAGCGATTTATAACCGCTTTCTAAGCTCCATTTTTACTGCGGTTTTATAACCGCTTTCTAAGCTGGACCCAGCTTAGATAACTTTCGTTTGGAGAGCTCATTTAATCACTTTCTAAGTGGATTTTTGTGAGCTCTCCAAGCCTTTTTATGTAGTAGTGGTTACTATATAGGTAAATGCGTGTTACTGTAATAAAAATTATACTTTTATAAGAATAAATATATATATTTTAATTTAATCATCATCCCTTTAAATCTAGGTATATTGATTCACATATGAACACACTTTTTTACTATTTTATATGTGTTATTATATAAAAATAATAATTATTTCTATGCAAATATATAAATATTTATGAAAACCCAATATTTTTTCTTATAGTAACACACATTTTGCTCTTATATTATATTAAAAACTATTTATTCTATAAAAATAAATGAATATATGCAAAATAACAACATTAATTCATAAGATTGTAACGCATATTTGCTCTAATAGTAACACATATTTGCTCCCCAATTTGTGTTACTATATGTGCAAACATGTGTTACTGTATGATAAAATATTTTTTTAAGAATAAATACGTGTTTCTTAATTTATTCTTCATACCTTAAAAGCTAGATATATTGATTCATGTAATAACACACTTTTTACTATTTTATATGTGTTATTATATAAAATAATTATTTATATACAATAAACATATACTAATTAAAAAAGTAATATTTTTTTTATAATAACACACATTTTGCCCTTACGTTGTATAAAAAATGTTATTTCTATAAAAACAAGTGATATATATGTCAAAAAAATACTTGTTCTGATTGTAACACACATTTTGAATTAAAGTGCATTTCCTAAAAAGTAACATATCTGGAAATTAATTGTGTTTGCCCGATAATTTGAAAAAATTATCCAAATTCGACCCGACCCGGCTATAGATTCGCAAATTTTTTAAATATATAGTATGTTTCACACCATAAAACGTTTCATATAAGTTTTTGTCATAAATAATATAAAAATATATTATTTACACTAACAAAACACGACTAAAAATTTGTGATGGATTTAAAAAATCAGATCAGCGTCTTTTTTCTTCGTTAATCTGTGCTAAACATGTTTTGTGGCTGCTTACTACCACTGCAAATTTCTGTCGTTAAACATTTTTTTTGTAGTCATACGCGATATTCATTGTTGATTAGAAGCATCAACATAAGTCACATGATATTGCAAACATATATATTTATATTCTGAAAGACAAGAAAGAAGAGAAAAATATTCGAGCATATCACATGATCGCAAAGGTCAAAATACTCTCTTTTTTATTCGTTCTTCAGTTTTCTGCAAATATAGTTAATTATTCTGATCCACTCGCCAAATCTTTTTTCTATAAATACAGCTTCAAACAAGCCCAAGCTATATCCAACACCCACCTACAATCCATATTTTCCAAAATTAAATTCAAAGTAAGATGGACACTGTGATGGAACTAGGAACGGCAAATGCAGTCGTTATTTTCAGCAAAACGAGCTGCTGCATGTCGCATACAATTTTGATGCTGATACGCAGTTTTGGGGCGAATCCCATCGTGCATGAGCTCGATCATCGTCCCGATGGGGTTCAAATGGACAAGACACTGATGGAGCTAGGGTGCAACCCCAGTGTCCCGGCGGTGTTTATAGGGAAGAAATTTGTTGGAGGGTCTGATGAGATAATGAGCCTCAATATCAAGGGGAAGCTTAAGCCACTGCTTGTGAAGGCTAATGCTATATGGATGTAGATGAAGAGTATAAATTGGATAACATATATACTTTAGTTTTGAGCATTAGAGCTTCTTTTTGTTTGTATCTTAGAGCTTTTTATAAGCCTTGTTTCTCAGTGCATTTCTAAGTGCTGTGAAAATTTTTAGGAAAAATAGAGTTTTTTGTTTTTTTAAGTTTTGCTAATTTTATTTGTAGTCCTATTGTGGACTTTTATTTTTGGTTCTATATATACCTTGTAAAAATAAATTTTTTTTGTCTTCAACTCGGCTGCTGAAGGACACTCAACCGATTGCAGCTGATGTGGCACGTTTTTTTTTTTTTATTTATTTATGTGGACTCCATTTGAACTGTAATACACAAAATTTCTCTATCCAAATCGAACGAAAATTCCAAAAAAAAAATATAAATATGCAGCAATTGAGAGGAGATAAGTTCACACTACACTCCAAAGGGGAATATCTCAATATATCTTCAACAACTTCAAGTGAATCTGAGTGTCATATATAACGTTACGTGTGTTTAATGTAGAGCCCGTGCTCAAATTCGTAGAAAATCCATGAACAAGATTCTATGGCTATAAGATTTGGAAGGTATGTTCACCTATTATACTGAAACTTGAATTTTTGAAGAAATAATTCATGATTTAATTATTTTGTGGTTGACAATTTGGGGGTGGGGGTTGCAAATTCTTTGACTGGGTAGATCCCCTACAATTCCTCCAGCAAAAAAGAGAAAAAATAAATTAACGAATTGAAAGTAGAGAAGTGTGAATTGGTAGCTCAAATCAATACTCTTAAATAGGGAATTGACTTAAATTAGCTTTAATTTGTCCTACTGTTGTTGTATGATTTCTATAATATGTAATTTAAAGATTAGGTTGGTAACATTTCTCTATGCATGGTACCCATGAACGTTAACAGGGAGTTTCTTGCCTTGTTAATCTGAGTATTTGAGAGTATCTTTGATACCTAAAAAAAATAAAATTTTTTTGCACAATAAAAACAGAGCATTATTGCAAGAAATTATGTAAATCGTCTCATAACATGAGACAATTAAATGAGTTATGAATTGGTCATAACTCATTGTCATATTGACATGAGGTAAGTGTTAATTTATGTAATTTCATGTTATTATACGGCCTCACATAAGCTTTTGCCTTAAATAATATTTGGTTGGTGTTTAGTGTTCACTTTAAGCATATTAAAACGAAATGGGAAATGTTGATTTACTCGGAACAGAAGGCAATGTTATGAATTAGTTCTCTAAAATGTGAAATTATTAGGAAAAAATATTTTTACTGCACTTTTGCTTCTCATATTACAATTTTGGATTTATAAAATTTTACAGTGATTGCTGCTTCAAAGAAGCTGCTACAACAGCTTATGCAAAAATATATGCATCTCATCATACATGTTCGTCGACGACAGCTGTTTATGCTGGGATGTATGCTTTACCAACATTGCCCTTTTAATATTACTCTATATCCTTAATGGGCATATTATTGTATAATTACCAACATGTAAGAAAATGACAGTAATACAATACCTTGTACTCCCTCTGTTCCACAGGAATTTGCACACTTTTCTTATTTTGACCACACAAATTTGCACACTACTAAAAAAGGAAAAATTAATTTACTTGCACACTCACAAACCTATACACATATCTACCAATATACCACTACTTTATATATAAAATACATTTTCCTTAAAAAATGTGCCGACCCGTAGGGTGCAAATTCCTACGGGACGGAGGGAGTATGTATGTATGAATAACATTTCAAATGGCATATTATATAGGAAAAATGATTTTTTTAGTCCTTTATCTTTCACCAATTGTATTTTTGGTCCTCTTAAGTATACTTTTATAGAAATAGTCCTTTAACTTAACAAAAATTATTTTTTTCGTCCTCTTAACTATATCTTTTTTGAAATAGACCTTTAACTTACCCAAAATTGTTTTTTTCATCCTCTTACCTGGCTGAAGTGGATTTTTTTTTTCATCACACACACACGTGACCCCAGTTTGGGAAGGAAGAAACGCGCGCTCAACACTGAAAAATCCCAAAATTATATCTAACCCTAAATCTCATAACATTCAATATCATGTGCATTGAGATATAATTTAGGGGTTTTTTAAAATAAAAACATCATGCGTGTGTTATTAAAAATAAAAAAAGTTCCACTTCAGCCAGCTAAGAGGACGAAAAAACAATTTTTGGTAAGTTAAAGAACTATTTCTAAAAAGGGGGATTAATGCCAAAATGGTTCCGTAACTTTTCCATTTTTTCGATTTGGTCCCATAACTATGTAATGTTTCGACGTCGTTTTACTCACGTGCCGGTCATGTGTTTGTATTTTCCGGCGTAATTGGCTAATTAATATTCTTTGTATCCAACAATTAATTTCCAGTTTTTCTTAAGATAAAAAGAATAATTAAAACAAAACAATAATTAAAATCTAATTACGTGAATATAGAAGAACCCAGGCGATTCAAATTTCCAAAGAGCCCAATCTCCAAAATTCCAAATCATCTCCACGAAGAACCCTAAATTTCTTTTGTATATTTGTTTGTTTCTTCAATTTCAGGGAGAAGATAAATTTAGGGTTCTTCGTGAAGATGATTTGGAAATTTGGAGATTGGGCTCTTTGGGAATTTGAATCGCCTGGGATCTTCTATATTTAAGTATTAGATTTTAATAACCGTTTTGTTTTAATAAATCTTTTTATCTTAAGAAAAAATAGAAATTAATTTTGGATATAAGAATATTATATCTAATTTAATTTAATGGGTTTATTAATACAGTCACCATGCCACGTAGGATTTGTTTGCCACATCAGCCAATTCCACAGGAAAATACAAACACGTGACCGACACGTGAGTAAAACGACGTCGTAAGATGTCATTTTCGGCGACTTGGGACTAATTTGGTTAGATTTGAATAGTTATGGGATTAAACAGAAACATTACATAATTATGGGACCAAATCGAAAAAGTGAAAAAGTTACGGGACCATTTTGGTATTAATCCCTCTAAAAAGGTATAGTTAAGAGGATGAAAAAACAGTTTTTGATAAGTTAAAGGACTATTTTTAAGAAGATATAGTTAAGAGGACGAAAAACATAATAAGTGAAAGATAAAGGACTAAAAAAATCATTTTCCCTATTATATACTACAAATGACATTTAAAATGGGTAAAAAATAGGATACTTGGGAAGAAAATCTCCATTTTCACATCATAAAACCAAGTTGTCATATTATTCAAAACCCACAAAATGACATTTTATGTTGTAAAACCCAAGTAATGTTCTAACATTAGAGCAAAAATAAAACATACTTAGATAAAACCAACCAAAAAATGTTGTGTCAAAAACCTAATTAATTCACAATATATATATATATATATATATATATATATATATATATTAAATTTTTTTGTAAAAAACTCATAACATCGTGATAAAGAAATTAACTCCTTCACATCTTCTTGCCCTAATCCTTTTTCTTTCCGTTATCTTTTTTTTTTTTTAAAGAACAAATGAACGCACATTGGAATCAAACACAAACTTTTTCCACCTTTCTTGAACACCTGATTAATACCCTAATCATCTTTTTTTAGCATGATCTATTGAACAATATTAAAACTCATAGGTTGGGCTCCCAACTGTTCAAAAATACATATAATTTATTACATAAAACATATTAACAATTACAAATAGATGTGTAAGAATATTGTTACTCACAACTCACTCACATTCATCTTATATGAAGGCTGGATTATTCATTTTGTGTTGGTGCGTCAATAACCTGACTCAACTCTTGAGTACATTCCTCACCAAAATAATCAGCTATACAACCAAATATCAGTACATCATCAAAGTTATTTAAATAAAAAATCAAAGGAGGCTGCAACTTTTGATGCCCAGTAGATATCAATTCTCTTCTCCCATTAATTGGGTAATGGTGTAATCATATGTGTTGGTCCCTTAGTGGTAAATGTTTAGGGGGAAATGAATAGACTTTCAAGGAAAACTTTTAAGCTTTTTAAAACAAGATTGATAGAGCCTTCACAGTACCTTAGTTTTAAAAACAATCTACAAAGTTTTGGACAAATATTACAACTGTAGACTTCAAAGTTTACGACTATACACTTTTGTAAATACAAAGTAATGACAACTTGTAAATATCTTTTCAGAGTGATTTTCAAACATTAAAAGTGTATTGAAAAACCTCTGTGTGCAACGAAAAATGTGTGTGTTAATTAAAAACAATATAAACGATAGAGTTTATAGTTGAGTGACTAACAAGTCTACAGTTGTAGATTACAGGTTCAAGTTTTACAAGTTTTATGCAGTAAGTTTAAAGCAATGAAGTATGTAGCAAGTTAAATGCAGTGTATAAGAATAATAACAGAAAGCAAAGAATGCACAAACGATTTATAGTGGTTCAGAGACTATAAAGTCCTCCTACATCAATTGTTACACCACTTACGTGCCAAATCCACTAAGATGATCACTCAAATCTTTTTACAAGTATTTCCCCTTAAGAACTAGCTCTCACACAAATAACTGTTCAAGGTAAAACACTTAACCTATATACTAAGAATACAAATGATTCACTCAGAATCTTTTACCTTACAAAGAGTAATCTACACTAAGTAGATATTGAAATAAAATAAAGTAAGTGAAGGAAAAACAACAAAGAATGTGATTCTTCTCTAAAAAAATCCTATCAATCTAGCCTATGAATCACCCAGAAAATTATATCTAAAAATGCTCTCTAAAAATTTTGCTATTTGTAGGTTAACTTAGGCTTGAATGCTCGAGTTATTGTTGCTCATTCAGAATTCTTCCTCTATTAATAGATGAAGAGGTGTGACTTATCTGTTGGAGAATTCAGAATTTTAAATTCTAGATAAGGCTCCTCTTACTCTCTATAAAGCTCCACATGTTTGAGGTGGTCCTCCTTCTCCACTAACACTAGTACTGAGTGTACTATTGTCCTTTCTCTAAATTTTTTAATTAATCTTCAGTAAAAACATCCTTAAGTACTCACTAGTGATTGCAACTTAATGCTTCACTAATTTGAGTGATTAAGGGTCTTCTAGCATCTTCTTCTTTTGATCTTTGTACTTGATTATCCAACAGTTATGATTATATATAGGTTCCCTCTTTGAATTGCAACTTTGCTCCTGCAAATCACTCTTCAGCTGTAGATTAAGTTGCAGTTGCAAGATCTTGTCCAGCTGCAGGTTCACAAGTGTACAGTTGTAAACTTCACTTAGCAACTGTAACTTTACCCATCTTCTTGAATTTTTTACATGTAATGCTAGTTTCAAAGCATGCAATCCTATGCTTTGTTATCATAAAAAATTATCTAAAATAATATTATAACAATTTCCCCCTATTTTTATGATGGCAAAACTATATGACACAATTCACATGCATTAGCAATAAGATATTGCAAATTAATACCATGCAACAAAATATGATAAATACAGAACATACAAACTGAGTTTAAGTACAAAGTTATAATAAATAAAAAGTTTAGATACAGCTTACAGAAATTTCTTAGATAGACTAAAAACATATTACAATTTTTAGTGTCTAATCTATTCCATTGGCTTTCCTCATCTCCTTCTGTGCTTGAGATCTTCTTCCTCTTCACTTTCTTCAGAATCAGATTTGTTAGTTGAAATAATGCCTTGCTAAATCAACTTTTGTGCTCAATCATATTCTTCAATGTATTGCATCATCAGCTTCACTTTATAATTTGCAAAAAATTCCTCTTCTTTCTTTGTGTTGAACTTTATTCTTGGTGGGGATTTCTTTCTTGCAGTGCTTGTTCCTCCACCAGCAAGATGGGAATTCTTACCAAAGTACAACATCTCCTTATCTTTCAAGTGTCTGAACATCTCAAATTTCTCCGAGGTTGTCTTCAGCTTTTTCAAGGATGAATGCTTATCAACTCTAGACTGAAATTCCTCCCAATTGATTGCAAAGGTAGACTTGACTTCCTTCTGAATCTCCTTGTCTTCCTCCTTCTCAGTGGATTTCTGTCTAATAGGTTGCACCTTCAATGTAAACACTCATTCTTTCACAAAGCCACCATGATGATGATTTAGTTGATTCTTCTTTCTTTCAGCTAAGTTGATTTGTTGCCTTTGCTTAACCTTCTTCTCCCAAAAATCTCCTCTAGAATGGCCTTGGTACATCTTTACAGTTGGTTGATTCATCACAGGCTTTGAAATGGGAAATTTAATCTTCTTTCCTTGACTGTTCTTGCTAGTCTCAACAAATTATTTCTCCTTGACTTCAGCAATTCTGTGGATAGGTCCTTTGACCTTGCAGCAACAAATTGATCTTCTAAAGCTTTTTTCTATTCCATAATTGACTTCATTATTTCTTTTTCTTCTATCCTTCTTCAACGGCAAGACTTATCATCTTACTTTCCCCCTTTTGCCATCATCAAGAGATGCAAAATTGAGTCCAGTTTTTAAGTCAGACTCTTCTCCATAGCACTTGATTTAACTAATAAACTAGTCAGATCAATTCGTAGACCAGTAACAGTTCTCTTTAAACTAGCATTCTCTTCCTTCATTTCTTCCAATTTCTTTTTCAGAATCTTCATGTCATTACCCTTAGATGAGATCTCTCCCTTCAAAATTTCATTGTGATCATTCAAGTATTAATCAGTTGTCTTCTTGAGCTTTTGAAATTGAATTTCTTTCTCATTCTCTCATCTTTCATGAATCTTATTCACAATATCCTCCATTCCATTTCTCATTCTTGAAGTGATAATGCTATCAGGAACCTTTCTTATCTCCCCCCTGATATCAATTGCAATGTTATGAATTGTGCTTTCCATGTTGTTTATCTTTCTCACCACTTCTACAGGTATCATTGCTTCATCATTGTCTTCTTCAGTCTCTATCTTAGTGACAATGACTTCATGGTTTTTTCCTGTCTTATAAGCTTTAGGAATTTGTAATTCTACAAGGCAATCTATTTCTCTTTATGGATGTGATTGTTAAGCTTTCACTTTCTTTTAGCATGGTCATCAACTTATTGTTGTAGTCCTCATAAGTGCTTTCATCCAGTACTGAGAGGCTTTGGATTGGTGGAGTAGACAGTGTTTCTCTGGAAACTTCATCTAGAGTATACTCTGTAGCTGCAGTCTGGTTGTAGATTTCAATTGCTTGTACATCTATCTCTTTTTCCTTCTCCACTTCTCCAACAGCTTCACTATTTTGTTCTTCCTTAGTGTTTTGGATTTCAACTTCATTAGATTGAGTAACTTGTGCTCCTCGAAGAGGTCTCCCATTATCATCATTGTTGTAATCATCAATACATTTATCTTTCTTTTCTTCATCATTCTGAGTGTGTTCCTTCAGTTGAGTTGATTCTACAACACTTGCTCCTATATTCTCAATAAGCTCTGCACTTTCAGCTAAACTAGTGAGACTTATAACTTCTTCTTCTGGAAAATGTGAGCTTCCTTCTTCAATCCTTGGCATTTCCTCATCATCACTACTAGAGCTCACCACTTCATAGTTGGCTTCTAGGCTAGTTTGTTAGGATTTTCTTTGTCTTTATCTGAGATATTTTTCTTTGTGATTGATAGGCTATTTTGTTAGGATTTTCTTAGTGGAGAATCATGTTTCTGTTGTTATTCCGTCACATATTTTATATTGTTGTAATATCTATGTTTGAGTAATTTTTTACGTATAATTAGCCACATAAATCCTTCGTTCAAGGAATAAAAATTGCTTCTTAAAGCAATTAAATTCCCTGAGGGAAAAAATGCATCTTAAAGCAATTAAATTCCAGAGGAAAAAAAATGCTTCTTAAAGTAATTAAGTTCCCTTCGGAAAAAATTGTTTTTTAAAGCAATTAAAATCCAAGATACCTCCGGGCACGATTATCACCAGATGCCTCCGGGCACGATTACCATCAGATGCCTCCGGGCACGATTATCACCAGATGCCTCAGGGCACGATTACCATCAGATGCCTCTGGGCACGATTATCACCAGATGCCTTTGGGCATGATTATCCCGTCTTTATAGGCGATGTTCATCCCGCCTATATTGACGATGCCACCTATATAGGCGATGCGCCTCCCAGAGGCATGATTCCGCCTATATAGGAGATGCGCCTTCTCGAAGCAGTAATCCTTCTTGAAGGCAGGAATATCCCATCCTTATAGGTGATGTCCATCCCGCCTATATTGACGATGCAGCCTATATAGGCGATGCGCCTCCCAGAGGCATGATTCCGCCTATATAGGCGATGCGCCTTCTCGAAGCAGTAATCCTTCTTGAAGGTAGGATTATCCCGTCTTTATAGGCGATGTCCATTCTGCCTATATTGACGATGCAGGTTGGCAATACACCGGAACATTTCAAATCATTCAACTCTTGATCATAAATCACAATCAAAAGTTGAATGGGGGGCAGGAGACGATGTTGATAAAGAGCAGTTAGCTAGTTGTCTGACTCAAGCATACAGCTCAATACTCAGATAAACAACTCGATGAACAGGTATGCAAGCGCAAAACTATTGATACCTCAACACTACACTGAGGGGCAGACCCTGATACACAAAATCATCAAGAAGCAAAAAACTCGAAATACGCAAGGACACCAGTCCCAAAACATTATTGCCAAAGCTCGAGGCAAAGGCCGTTAAGGTGCCCGGTTTCACTAAAGTGTCCTTCTTAAAGGACCACTAAGAACCCGCGGCTACTAAAGTGCCTAGATTCACTAAAGCATCCTTCTTAAAGGATCGCTAAGAACCCACAGCCCAACATAAAAAGACTCTCAAAAGACAAAAGTGTCTAAGGCAAGGTTTATAAAACCCAATCGCCCAAGAGAGCAAAAAAAGTATGATTCGCGGCCCTAAAGTGGTGTAAGACGAACAATTCGCTTCCGTAAGTGGTTTAAGACGAACATTTGCGTACCAAAATATAAAAGCAAGAAAAAGACAATAATGTGCGAAAGATATAAACAGTTGGGGGCACATTCACCAATGGCAGGAATAATCTATCCTTCAACAGGAGTGAATGGTGACATCTCAGCTGACTAAATCTCATCCATCAGTATGAAAGAAGCAGGGCCGGATACTACAATAAAAATTGCAAAGCAACCAAGCGAAAGCGCTCGCTAGGAAGCCATACATTGAATATTCCAGCAATAGTAAAGCACAAAGGATCTCCAGAAAGATCGAAAAGCTGCAAATTATTTTTCAAATGCATCTACTTGTAGGTATAAAGAAACACAAAAAGCCAATGCTCACTCAGCCCGCACGAATGGAGCAATGAATGCAAAGATTCAAATAACCTATGGGTATCTGGAAGGATTGCAAAGGTACTCTTTTTTCCCTACGACCGGTTTATACACAAGGGTGGTTTACGGCTAGGTTTTTAATGAGGCCTGTAGCGTCCTTCTATGTATTCATAACACGGTTATAAAATCTTGCGAAGCCACACTTGATGCATCTATGCATGAATACAAGGAAATACAAGCACAAAGAAGAAGGCAGAGCAAAAGGCAGATCAATTAAAGCTCAATCTATTTCCTTGCACTGGAGAAATCTTGCGAAGATTCAGATAGCCTGATGCTCGTTATTCATATAACGATTTAAAAAAATATCAGGCTAGGGGGCAAATGTTGATAAAATAATTGACTTGCGTGCTTAAGAGAGTAACTAATCAAGTCCGGATTGATGTGTCCAGAAAAATTGATCGAGCATGAAGAAAGAGCCAGATTGAAGAACGCTCTGACGAGTCGCCAGCTGTTAAACTGGTGACGAGTCAGCAGCTTATAGTGAAGCAGGTAGCTGTTCAGCAGCTTCTAGTAAAGTAGGCTGCTGACCAGCAGCTTATGATGAAGCAGACTGGTGACAATCCAGCAGCTTGTATTTCCTTTATAATGTAACCGAATTCATTCGAATGAGGGATACGAAATTTACCCCCTAACAAAGTGCTACTTAAACGATATGCTTACATATACGATCTACCTGCTTACATATAAAACTTCACATATACTTCTATTTCAACATATTATTGATGTAATCGATGTTATTATAGCCACATTATCGTGCTTGTGCAAATTACATCAACAATCTACTTAGTGTAGATTTCACTTAGTGAGGTATAAAACTCTTGGTGAGTGTGGTGTATTCTCAGTGAATAGGTCAAATGTTTCTGTTACCTAAATTATTTATCTGAGTGAAAGCTAGTTCTGAGGGAAAAATACATGTTGTTTGCCTAATTTCTAATATGAAGATCACGCAAGTGTACGTGGACGATGTTGTATAATAGATAAGCGACCAAGTCAAATTATCGAACCCAAAGAAACACGAATTGTCAAAAATTGATTTAGATGTTTCAAAAGAAAAAGACAAATGAATCAAAATGCAAGGTTCGGGTTTCTGTCTACTAATAAAAAATTTGAAAATCACTAACTATCACTTTGTCAGTGAGTAAAGTTTGTTGAATGCACCGAGAAATGCCGATTATAGGACAATCAAACTACAAACACTTTCTAGCTAACATGAGTATGATCAAGTGACTAAACCAAGCCATAGGACCCTATCAAGCATTGAACTCTTATTTCCATGCCTAGTACTCTTCTTTATTAAGTTCTAAGCTTCATGCAACTCTCATTGACAATGAAACATAAACACAAACACTTGGTGTGCACAATGATAAATTAAGAATTAAATTGAATCAACTCAATTCTCATATATTGCTAACTCAATTTAAGGACAAAATCTCAAACAACATACACCAAAAGGTTCAATCAGTCCATCAATTAGAGAATTATTAACTCAATTAACTCATGCAAGCATTAGAAGAATAAGAAATCTAATTATCCCATAATCTTCATTACCCCAATGCACATGGATATTAGCACATGGCATGGCTAATTGAAGGGAAACAACAACAATTAAGATAGGAGAAGACATATCTAAGCAATAGAAAGTAAAATATAATAAATCTTACCAATTAAGCAGAAGAAGTAAGAAAATGGAGTTCTACCTCTAATTTGCAAAATCCAATCCACAAAGCTAAATTGAAAAATGAACCTTACAAACGTAGAGTTTAACAAGAGGAAACTAATTAATGATTTTCTCGGATAAAAAATTCAATAGTTGAATTAAAAGTAATTGAAGATTGAAACTATAATATTAAAAATTCATCAACACTAACTTCTCCCTAACTCCTCTATCTATCCTTAAGCTATGAAAAATGACTAAAAGTCCCCTTGAAATCTGATCTTAGGCTTATATATAGGTGCACATGAGAATTCCATAAAAGACCTTAAGTTGAGTAACTAAATTCCCAAAAAAAAACCATAATTCCGCCTTCTGCTTGATCGAGTGAAATTGCTCGGAGTCAGAGAGCTTGGCGCTCGATCGAGCACATTTCACTTGATCAAGCCCAATCTTGCTCAGACACAGCTTAAATCCACTTTCACATGCTTTTCTTTCCTTTTCTTCGCTTCGTCTTACTTTCCAAGCTTTCTTCAACTCTTCTATCATCTCATATGCACCCCTTTTACTCCATTATGTGCCCTTTTCCTACAATGCTTAACATTCTCGAATAAATCTAATTAGTTGACAGAATTAAGCATTTAAGGAGGTATATTAAGCAATAAAATCACCAAAAGCATACATCAAATGCCACTAAATCATGAAATTATTGCCCCAATCAACTGTACAAAGATCTTAGTGATCATTCTTAGTGAATTTATCACCTAAGTGGTGTAACAGTTGATGTATGAGATCTTTTTTAGACTCTGAACCATTATAAATCATGCTTGTCTTACTATATATTTACTGTTTTATTGCATATTCTTTATATTGATATTGTTACATGCATCATTGTTTTGAATCTGCGTAGAAGTTACTTTTAACATAACAGGAATCTAAAGTTGTAGACTTCATAGTCACTCAGCTGTAAACTCCATTGTTTATATTGTTTTTTCATTAACACACACACTTATTCCACTGCACATAAAAGACTTCTCAATACACTTTCAAAGTATGAGAAATCACTCTGAAAAACATCTACAAGTTGCTTTAAATTTTCTTAAGTTTTGAAAACTTTGCAGCTGTAAAATCTGTAGTTTACAGTTGTAATATTTGTGGTCTTAAAACCTTGTAGATTGTTTTAAACTTTAAAGGTACTTTGAAGGTTCTAGTATCCTGTTTTAAAAAAGTTTGAAATTTTGTATTTGAAGGTCTATTCACCCCCCCCCCCCCCTCTAGACCTTCACCACTTAAAGGGACCAACACGGATCCTTATCCGGATCGAGTCGAATTTGGGCATTTTTCTCAAATATTCGTGCAAGGTAGAATTTCAGATTTTTGTTCCCAAGAATGTTACAATTTGGGTAAATGCGTATTACAATCAGACTATATATTATTTTTTACATATATATCACTTGTTTTTGTAGAAATAATATTTTTTCATTCAATGTAAGAGCAAAATGTGTATTTTTATAAGAGAAATATTACTTTTTCATAAATATATATTTATTTGTATAGAAATAATTATTTAATCTTATAATAACACATACAAAATAGTAAAAAGTGTGTTACTACATGAATCAGTATATCTAGCTTCTAAGGGATGATTAAATTTTTTAAAAAATATTTGTTCTTACAAAAAATACATTTAATCCTACAGTAACACATGATTGTCAATATAGTAACACAAATTGGGGAGCAAATATGTGTTACTATTAGAGCAAATGTGTGTTACAATCTTATGAAATGTTGTTATTTTGCATATATTCATTTTTTTATAGAATAAATAGTTTTTAACATAATATAAAAGCTTCATGTGTTTTACTATAACAAAAAATATTGTTTACTCATAAATATTTATTTATTTTTATAGATATAATTATTTTTTGACATAATAACATTGAAGGCTACTTTTAGTGGTCAAAACACAAAGAAGGCTACCCCTTTTTCAATATTACAAGAAGGGCCATTTCTTGAAGATGATGATTTTAACTTCTGATACGTCCCATCACATGTCCTATCACTATAATTGAAAAAGGGGCACAGAGCTCATAATTGAAAAAAGAGGCAGAGATGGTGGCATCGTCGTCGGCTGCTCCACAAAACACCGTCCAAACTTCTTCGCTGGAAGGAGAGGCCGTGCCTCCGGTGCCATAGCGATTCCTTCGACGGTGAGAGGAAATCAGCGCCATCGCCTCCATCCTCTGCCCTGACCAGTTCCAGAAGCTCATCACGATCTCCACTTCTCCGAGGTGCGTTTTTCGTTGTGTTTTGTTTTATTAAGTAAGGATTTTGTTGGTCCCTTAAAGTGGTCAAGGTCTAGAGGGGGGGTGAATAGACCTTGAGTCCAAAAATAGATTTTTCAAACTTTTCAAAGAGTGGATTCTAGAACCTTACAGTAACCCTTTTTCAAGTTTAAAAAGTAACAGGTCTACAAGAGGTTTAGAAACTGAACCACAAAGGTTACAGCTGTAGACTAACAAGTCTGCAGCTGCAGAGTTCAAAACTTTGCAAAAGTAAACAGCCACTTGTAGACAAAAGTATCAGAGGAGTTCTCACAATTGAAATTCTATTGAGAATACTCTAATGTGCAGCGGAATAAAGTGAGTGTTAATGAGAAACAATATAAACTAGACTTAACAGTTGAGTGACTTATGAAAGTCTACAGCTGTAGAGTCAGTTTCTGTGAAAATCACAAGGTTTTATGCACTTAAGATTTTAAAATAATGATGAATATATGTAACAAGGAAATTAAATATGCAGTACAAGAATATAAAGAGCAGAAAGTAAATAGACCAGGTTTATAGTGGTTCAGTGTCTATAAAGAGACAACCTACATCCACTGTTACACCACTCAGGTGCCAAATTCACTAAGAAATGATCACAAAGATCAATACAAGTAGTTCTCTCTTAGAACTAGGTTCACTCAGATTCCTATTCTAAAAAGAGATAAACTACCCTATTCACTCAGAATATCAACTCACAAAGAGTTTTACAAACCTCACAAAGAGATATCTACACTAAGTAGAAATAAAATCAGGCGAGGAAACAATAACAAAAGTGTGATTCTTTCTAAGAAAATCCTAACCAACTATTCTATGAATCACAAAGAATAAAAACAGAATAAGCTCTCTCAGAATATGCTGGCTGTAGACTTGCTTAGGTTGAATGCTTGTATGCTAAGGGTTGTTGTTGTTGCTTCTTCAGAGGACTTCTTCTATTTATAGATTGAGTGGTGTGACTTATCCGTTGGAAATTTCAAATTTGAAATTCAGATAAGGCTCCTCTCTCTATTGGCATGTGTGAAGTGGTCCTCATCCTTCACACAGGATAGTACTGATTGTACTAAGTCCTTTCCTTCAGAATTCTGGCCTCCTTGTAACTAATCTTCATTATCCACCAGAATTAAGAAAAATCCTCCACTTTAAGTACATTTTAGTGAGTGCTTGAAAGCTACACTAATAATGCTTAAAGGTCTTCATTATCTTCAAATAATCTGACTTGTACTTCATCTTCAAACGGTTCTTTGCAGCTGTAGAGTCTTTAACCTTGCAGCTGTAGGGTCCTGTCAATATTAAAAATCGGTTGTAGAGAAACCTTACAGCTGTAGGATCATGTCTTGACTGTATAGTGATCAAATATACAGCTGTAGACTTCACTTACAACTATATGTTTCAAACACCAATTTCCTCAATACAAGTGTTAGATCAACAAATAAACACATTATTTTGCACACATCAAAATCTAAACCAAGGTACTAACTATTTCCCCCTATTTTGATGTTGGCAAAACAAACAACAAAACAAAACAAAGACAATTAGATATTGTCTTAACAAGAACAAAAACAACAAGAAGCAGAGCAAAACATGGCAAAGCAAAAGACAATAGAAACAAAACACAGAACATAAATGAGGTTCAAGATACAGCTTACAGTAGGATAATTAGACTAAAAACTGAAAAGTTTTAGTGTCTAATCTAGAACATAGTCTTCATCTTCTTCTGTGCTTGGGATCTGCATCTCTTTCTTCATCATCTTCATCATCAGTATCATCTTGAGGCTTCAAGATCCCTTGCTCCACAAGCTTCATGTTTTTCTCATCTTCTTCAAAATATTTCATCAACATCTGTAGTTCATAGGATTCCATCTCTTCTTCTTCTTTCCTTGATTTGAATATCCTTTTAGGCAATGGAGTTCTTCTGAGCTTTCCCCCAAGGAGCTTAGCATTATCTCCTTTGTAAAGTGATCCATCAGCCTTCAGGTCGTTGAATTTTTGGAATCTGTCTTTCATAAGCTTAATTCTCTTAATCACAGTGTGCCTGTTGCAAATGCTCAAGAATTCCTTCCACAAACTATCAAATTCAGCTTTCATTCGATTAACCCTTTCTTCAGAATCTTCAGAAGGTACCATACTCAATGGTTGAACATTCAAGGGTTGAGCAGTCACAACTGCTGTAGGTTCATCAGAAATATTCTCTTCTTGTCTTTCTTGCCTTTCTTTCTCTTTCTCTTCTTTTTCTTTCCTTCTTTCACTTGATTCCTTCACAGTTTGTTCCCAGTAACCAAAAGGTTTTTGAACATGAACTGTAGATTTCTGAGCTGTAGACTTAGGGAGCTGTATAATCTTGCCTTCTCTGGAGCTTCCCTTAGTCTGATCTGATTGAGTTCTTTCTTCAGCTTGTTTACTCAATCCCATGGATAAAGATTTTGCAGCTTCTAGTTCTTTTTCCCATGATTTCCCAATGTCCTTCACATTTTCAAGGATATCATCAGCAGCCTTTCCTCTTTCTTCAAATTCCTTCTCCATTCTGCTTTCCCCCTTTTTGCCAACATCAATGTGTGACAAAATGGTATTAAGCTTGCTCATTAGATCAGTCTTCAAAGTCTCATACCCGAATATCATCTTTGTCATTTCTTTCACTTCTATTTTCAGATTGAAGGAGTCATCCTTCATAAGCTTGATATCTGACTGTAGATTGGTGATTTCCCTTGATTTCTGACTACTTTCTTTTCTTATTTCTTCATTTTGAGCCATTAAGCTGTCCACAACAGCTTTGAAATTTTTCTCTAGAACTTTCTTTTCCTCTGAGCTTCTTTCCTCAAACTTCTTTACTAGATCTTCCATGCCTTTCTTCACATTTTGAGAAATGATAACATCAGGAACTTTCTTTACTTGCTTCAGAATCTCTGCATCAATCCCTTTGAATAATTCTTTCAAGTTCATCAATTGGGATACAACTTCTTTAGGTGTCATCTGGGGAATTGTATCACTATCTTCTTCTTCAGAATCTCCTTCTCTAATGATCAACTCTTTTCCTTTCATACTTTTCTGAGCTTTTGAGGGTGCCAACTCTACAGCTGTAGAGTCTTCAGTAGATGTCTTCCTCTTGCTAGGAGTTAAAATTGCTTCAGTAGAGAACTCAGCAATATAGTCATCAATGTTTTCTCTTTCAAGAGCTGAGTAACTCTGCAGTGGGGGAGTTCCATGTCTGTAGATTTCTTCTAATGTAAACATTGTAGGTGGAGATTGATGGAAAATACTTGTGATAGGATTTGAAGTGTCCTTATCAATCTATTTGGATGTCTCATCCACAATCTGCTCATCAGCTTGAACATTTTCAGAAGCTTGAACTCCAGTTTTAACAGTTTTCTCTTGAATTTCAGTTTGAACTTGGACTTGAGCACCACCCATTGGTGCATCATTATTGCCATCCTCATCATCATCTGGCTTATCTTCAGGTTGTTTGCATGGAGAATCATCTTTTCTTGTCTTTTTCTCAGATTCATCCTCTGTAAGATTTGTTTCATCAATATTCACTGGATCTGCAGCACTAGCTCCTGCAGACTCCATCAGAATGGCTTCCTTGGCCAAAATAGTTAAGCCCTCAGCTTCAACTATTTGAGTGTTTCCTTCACCAATTTTCTGTGGCACATCTTCATCACTTTATATGCTTAACACATCATAGTCAACATCATATTGAGCTTCTGGATCTTCTTCAGTCATGAGAGCCACTCTCAAAGCTGCGGCTGCAGATTTGGTGATTTTCTGCTTTGCAAGTTCTTCAATGATAATCTGCTTTCCTTTTCCTTTCTCTTTCCTTCTTTTACTGGCAATAAAATCATCAATAAAATTGGGCTTCATTAATTCATTTAAATCACTACAACTTGTCCAATCAATAACCCATTGGAACAAGTTTCTTTCCTCAGCTGCCAACTTCTCAAACCCTTATCTCACCAGCTTCCAATCCTCAAATTTTTGTTTTTCTTCTTCAAATTCTTCAGTCCTTTCAAATGGAACAACAGGGATTTGTTCAGTTTCAGGTTCATTAACTTTAGCTTCAACAGTCTGTTCCACTTTGACTTGTTCTTCAGACTGCACAATTGGCAAGTCTACAACTGTAGACTTGTCAGTTTCAATTTCTTCAGCTTTCTTTGAATGATGTTTCTTCTGCCTTTTCTCTCTATCAATCTCATCCTCAGAATCAGTAGATTCATCCACTAAAATCTTCCTTCTTGCACTCTTCTTCTTTTTCTATTTTTCAGGTTCTTTTGGTGTTCTAATGATAGTGAGAACCTTCCTCTCAGCTTTCTTCTTTCTCCCCTTAGATTCAGGAGCCATAGGAGCATCCACAGCTCGTCATTTGAAGTTAGCCCTTCCAATGATTCTGTGAGTGATGATGGGCTTTCCTACATGCCCATTAAATAAGGAAAATCCTACTTCCTTAAGTATTTAGTTTAAGAATAAACCAAAACCTTTGTTCTTTCCATCTTTTACCACATCAACACTAATATTTCTCAAGATAAGTTTTCCAATATCTATCTTAACCTCCTTAACAAATGTTATCATTAAATCCCACATAAGAATAGTGCCAGTATCATGAGCACCAGTCCTACATAATAGACATTTATCAATAGCTTCATAAAAGCAGATATACTCAACTGCTAGGTCTGTTTTCTTGAACGTTCTCTTCCAGTTCTTTGGAAACGGCTTCTTTGCAGTGAATCTCCTCCAGTATTTCTCATCTTCTTCTGCAAAGTTGAGGTTGTCATGTGCATCACCTCCAGTTCTCAAGTGTAAAGCATTGCAAATATCACCAGCTGTAATATTCACACTTCTTTCTTGCAGTTTTACTGATAGAGTCTTCCTTTCAACATCGGCTTCAGCATATTGGTAGAACTCATGAACTATATTATCATCATATGAACCTGGGTTGTTAGTTAGGCAGTAATGAACGCCTTGATTAACAATGTGTTTTACCACGTTTTCCATAGCATTAGTGGGATGCTTCTTCAAAATCTCATCAAAATCGAATAAAGCACCAAATATCACTTTCATCGCCATGTTTCTTGGTTTCTTTGAGTAGGGGATAGGGAGTGTTTAAGGTTTCAGGGAGTTCGAAATGTTAAAGTGAGATATAAAAGGATGAAGGGTCCTTTAAATACCTTTCCTTAAACAACCATTAAGAACAGGGGTATAACAGTCTTTAACCTAAAATTTATAAGCTTTTGAATTCTGAACCAAATTTATAATTAAATTTGTCCAAAAATCTAACTCACGTGGAATTTAATTTCATTTAAAATGTTACACGTGCTCAAGTATTTTATTAATTAAAATGCCTGAATAAATCCAAAAATTTCTGTAACTTGTACAAAAGTTTCTGAATTTTTGTAGTGTTTCATTTATTTATCAGAATTGTACAAAGTACTGTAAGTTCTCTAAGTTTGCAGTTGACATTCTTTGAATTTGAAAGCATACAGTTGGTAGGAAATTTGCAGTTCTGAACTAAGTCTACAGCTGTAGAGTTCAACTCTACAGTTGAATGACTTTGCAGCTGCAGTTTTCCTTTCTACTGAGTTTTCAATTTTCTAGGCTTGTCTTTGCAATTTAGTGATTTTCACAGAGGCTTTTTACAATTCTAACATTCCCAAATTACCCCTCAAGATTAAGAATCTTGATTCACACAAAGGTTTAGTGAAAATATCAACAAGATTCAAATCAGTATGAATCTTTGTTAATTTCACATCCTTTCTTTCAACCTGATCTCTTATGAAATGATGCCTTACATCTATGTGTTTTGATCTAAAGTGTAAAACTAGATTCTGTGTAATAGAATTAGCACTTGTATTGTCACAGAATATATTTGTTTCTCTTGCATCAATCCCATAGTCTTGTAATTGATATTGCATCCATAAGATTTGTGCACAACAACTTCCAGAAGCAATGTATTCTGCCTCAGCTGTAGAAAGAGCAATAGAGTTTTGCTTTTTACTGTGCCATGCCACCAACCTTTCACCTAGGAATTGACAGATCCCACTAGTGCTCTTCCTATCAATCTTGCAACCAGCAAAATCTGAGTCAGTGTACCCAATGAGTTCAATTTCTCCTTCTTTAGGATACCATAATCCTAGATTTTGTGTGGATTTGACATACTTGATGATCTTCTTTACAGCATTCAAGTGTGATTCCTTAGGATTTACTTGGAATCTAGCACATACTCCTACTGCAAACATGATATCAGGTCTGCTAGCTGTAAGGTATAGCAATGATCCAATTAATCTCCTATATTTGGTTACATCAACACTTTTGTCATTTTCATCTTTGTCAAGACTCACAGAAGGTGCCATAGGTATATTGGTAGGCTTAGAACTGTCCATTCCAAATCTCTTTATGAGCTCTTGAGTATATTTAGCTTGATTGATGAAAATTTCATCTCTCATTTGCTTAACTTGTAATCCCAAAAAGAAATTCAGATTTCCCATCATGCTCATTTCAAACTTCTCAGTCATGAGCTTAGAGAATTTTCTGCAAAATTCCTCATTGGTTGAGCCAAAGATTATGTCATCAACATAGATTTGGACAAGCAAAATATCATTCTCATGTTTTAATCTGAATAAGGTTTTGTCAACCATTCCCGTTTTGAATCTATTTTTTATCAGATGATCACAAAGGGTATCATACCATGCTCTTGGTGCTTGCTTAAGTCCATAAAGGGTTTTTCTAAGCTTATAAACCTTATCTTCAGCTGTAGATTCCTCAAATCCTGGTGGTTGTTCAACATACACTTCTTCAGAAAGTAAACCATTGAGAAATGTACTCTTTACATCCATTTGATAGACTGTAAAGTTCATATGTGCAGCATAGGCTAGAAATATTCGTATAGCTTCTAATCTTGCAATTGGGGCAAATGATTCATTAAAATCTATGCCTTCAGATTGACAATAGCCTTGAGCAACTAGCCTTGCTTTATTTCTGGTTACAATTCCATCTTCATCAAGTTTGTTCTTGAATACCCACCTAGTTCCAATCACTTTGTGATTTCTAGGTCTTGGGATAAGTTCCCATACTTGATTTCTCTCAAAACCATTCACTTCTTCTTGCATTGCAATAATCCAATTGACATCTTACAGTGCTTCATGAATATCAGTAGGCTCGGGAGATGAAAGAAATGTAGCAAACATTGCCTCATGGATTTGTCTTCTGGTTTTTATAGCATCTGATGGGTTTCCAATTACATGTTCAGGGGGGTGGTCTTTCAACCAAATCAAATCTGACATGGGTTCTAATCCTTGATCATTGTTCTCTACAGCTGTAGATTCACCTACTACAGACTCATCAAGTCCTTTTGTTGGTGTCTCTGCTTCTGTTTGAACATTCTCATGGACTAGGTCTTCTACATTCTCTAAAGGTGGTAACTCAACAATTATAGTGCCAAAGCCTTAGTTGGTCAAATCTACAGGAGTTTTGATTTCAACATAGTGCTGTTGACTTGTAACTGTAGAGTTGTCCTCCTCAGAGTCTTCAACAATTTCTTCAGGGGAGTTGTGTTGTTCAACAAAAAAAACATGATGTGACTCTTCCACAATCATCAATTTCTTGTTATACACTCTAAATGCTTTGCTAACATTAGAATAACCTAAAAAGATACCTTCATCTGACTTTGAATCAAAAGTCTTAAGATATTCTTTCCCATTATTCAGTATGAAGCATTTGCATCCAAAAATGTGTAGATAAGAGATATTAGGGATCCTTCCTTTCCATAACTCATATGGAGTCTTCTTATGATCCTTAACAATCAAGCATCTATTCTGGGTATAGCATGCAGTGCTTGTTGCTTCTGCCCAAAATTTCTTAGGCAACTTTGATTCAACAATCATTGTTCTTGCAGCTTCCTTGAGTGTTCTATTCTTCCTTTCAGCAACTCCATTTTGCTGTGGGGTTCTAGCTGCAGAGTATTCATGCATTATTCCATATAATGAACAATACTCTTCAATCACTTGATTTGTAAATTCTGCTCCTCTATCTGATCTGATCTTCACAATCTTCAAATTCTTTTCATTCTGAATCCTTCTTAACAGTTCTGGCAATCGCTGTAGAGTTTCACTCTTCTTTCTTAGAAACACGGTCCAAGAAAATCTTGAGTAATCATCTACAACAACCAAAGTGTACTTCTTCCCACTTATACTTACTGGTTCTATGGGTCCAAATAGATCCATATGCAATAATTCAAGTGTTCTTGAAGTGCTAGGGTGTGTCTTACTTTTGAAAGTCTTCTTGATTTGTTTCCCTTTGACACAAGCATCACATAAATGTTCATTCCTGAACTTAGTGTTTGGCAAACCTCTTACAAGTTTGTTATTCACAAGTTCATTCATGGTTTTGAAGTTTATGTGATTCATTCTTTTGTGTCATAGCCAACTAACTTCATTGGAACTATTAGCTAGAAAACAGGTTGTTTCAGCTGCAGAGTCCCACTCCACAATGTAAACATTCCCTTTTCTAGTTCCTGTCAGTTTAGTGGTTTGGAATTCAACATCTTTGACTATGCAAATATCTTGTGTAAAGTCTACAATGTAGCCTTTGTCACAAAATTGACTCACACTGAGCAAATTATGCTTTAATCCTTCTACCAAATAAACATCATTGATCTGAACATTTCCTTTGAGTAGACATCCTGATCCTTTAGCTATTCCACTGGCATTATCTCCAAAAACAACTTTAGGACCTTTATGATCTTTCAAATTTTGTAGCAAACTTCTATCTCCAGTCATGTCTTGCACAACCACTATCAATGTACAAAATCTCTCTTTTGGTGGTTGTAAAATGTCCCTGCAAAATAAAGTGAGTTATTTAGGAATCCAATACTTTGGATTTCCTCCAGTGTTACTCTTTGCAATACAAGCCTTTTTGAAAGTTGTAGAGTTGTTAATTCTAAAGTTCTTGCTTGATCCTCTTTTTTATCCGGTGCACGCCAAACTCTGTAGGAGACATGATGCGTCCCCCAAGTCCCTCATTATTATCCGGTGCACGCTAGTCTCCGCTAATGAAAAAGAACTGCTCCTTTCAATCCTTCACCTTGTTGGGCAATCCTTCAAGGATTCTCATATCACTCCTCGCCTTAAGGTAGTAGTAACCTTGACCTTCCTCGGAACACTTGCTAAGGCAGAGGGTATAGTTCACCTCGTGTGGAGTCAGGCGGTCCTTATACTTCTCCAAGGCAAAGACCGTGCAGATAGATATCAGATACGTCCAGACATTGGGTGTAAGCTGGGTAATAGCTAAACCCGTAGTCTCCAGGAAACGTCCGATAAGTGGATGTAGAGGCAACGTCACTCCGGTGGCTAGTGTGTGCATATTAATCGTCGTTAGTCCCTCCGGAGGAGAATCAACCCTCTCATTCTTCCAAGGAGCATACATGGTCACGTCACATGGGATATGATATTCCCTCCTGATGCTGTCAAGATCGTCCTCATCAATGATACTCTCCACAGTGCTTGCCTTATAGTTGGTAAGTTCATTCTCATCGAGGTCTCGGTACTGTCGAGGAGGAGTGGGGAAATCACCAGCTTATCGTTCGTAATACGCTCTCCAATCGAACTCTTGCAGAATACCCTCAGGGATGGACCTCTCCAACATGTGAGGTTGCGGGAAGCCTACAGACTCAAATCACTCGGTAATAGAGTCGTCGTCATCATCACAGCTTGAAGGCACCTCAACGGGCTCCTGATCGTCGCCTTCTGGGCGAGCAGCAGGCTGCTCGACAACTTGCTCGCCAGACTGCTCGCCAAGATGCTCGGCCCCCTCCTCCTCGGGGCGAGCAACCCCCATGATTTTAGGATCGGATCCCGCCATGTGCACGGATGAAAGGCCAGCGATCGGACCACCCTCCTCCACCAGTCGTTCGCCCGGATTCCGATGAGAAATAGTACGACTTGAAGACGAAGACATGGAAAAATAGGAAGAGGAAAGAAGGTGGGCCCTAGGAATGTGCTAACTATCGGATTAATGACTCCGCCGCCTTAATTCCGGTCAAAGTGTGTCCAAAAAGAAAAGATCCGGCGAACAAGAACAACATAAGAAATAAAGAGGAATATAACACCAAGGAGAATCGAAAACAAAATCAAAGAGAGTTTACCTTTAATCGAGATCTCCAAATCACCACAAGAAACGGAAAGGAAATGAGAGAAGCGCCGGAAAAGCTCGAAGATTCGTGTTGCCGGAGAATTTCAGAAAATGATCAAGTGAAGAAGAAGATGAAAAATGAAGGAAATGCTATTTATACTTTAGGGATGAAAGAAGAAAAAAGAAGAAATCTCAGGGACTATTTTGCAAGATATTTGAAAAGTTTTAAATGGGCGCGACTTTTTGTGTTACTGACAGGCACGATTGACGAGGAGATACCTCATTTAACGAAACATCACTCAGAATCAAGGCGGGAAAACGGGCAGAAGGTCGAGCATTAAGGCCGAGCACTGAGCTGAGCATCACATTGATCGCCAAGATGCTCGCCGATATGCTCGCCTGATTGCTCGGCAATCTTGAGAGATAACTTGAACAAGCCTTTCGTGATTATCATTCCAGCATATCCTTTGATATAGAAGATCAAATCAAAGCATATGCTGAGGGGTAAATGTTGATAAAAGGATATAAGTCCAATGATTGAAGAACAATTAAAGTGTAAACAAGCTGAAGTACAAGTTGCTCGCCAGCTTGCTCGCCCAAGCCTTGGGTGACGAAGCAACAAGCCTACATGGCCATGACCAAGCTGCTCACCTCGTTGCTCGCCCGACTCAGTAGTGGCGAGGCAATAAGCCACGAGGCCAGGCCCAAGCTGCTCGCCAGCCTACTCGCCCGACTCAGAGGTGGCGAGGCACCAAGCCACGAGGCCAGGCCCAATGTGCTCGCCACGCTGCTCGCCGGCCTGCTCGCCCTTCGCTCCCAGGAATAAAGACACAGAGATGTTCAAGAGCTTACAAGGAATGCGTAGGTCGGTTAGTTTAAAGTTAGCGGAGCAAGTGGCCAAGAGGATGACAAGTGGAGGACACTTGTCACCACCAGAGGCCATGTGGCTTAAAATTGTGTCACCTCACCCTCACAAGGGTAATAAATAGTTGTAATAAGCTCATTTGTAAGGATCTGAAACTTTGAGTGCAAGAAACAACTATTAAATATTTATCTCTCTAAATTCTCTCTATAATCCATAAGATAGCATCCCAATTATCATCTTTAATTATTGTTTGAGTGATTTCCTTAGACTAATTAGCCACATAACATTTCACTTAGTAAAATTACTCAACAATGCCGATCAGGATTATCAAAAGGATTGGATGAAATCCGAAGAAATGACTAGGTGTAGCATCTTGGCTTCAATGTCAGATGTGTTGCAACACCAACACCAAGACCTGGAATCCGCTTCAGATATTATGCTAAACCTTAAAGACATGCTCGCTAATCAGAATCGTACGACTAGGCAAATCACCATGCTAGACATGCTATCCCTGAAAATAGTGGATGGAACGCCCGTGAGGGAGCACGTTCTCAAGATGATGGGCTACCTCAACAAGTTAGAGGTATTTGGAGCGGAATATGATGCGGAAATGCAAGTTGATTTCGTTCTCCACTCTCTTCCGTAAAGCTTTGAGCAGTTCCAATTGAACTATTTGATGAATAATCAAGAGTTCACTTTGGCACAATTCTTGAAAGCTTTGGTATCGACAGAGACACTAATGGGACACCAAACTCAAGCCTTGGTAGCAATCGGTCCGACTACTTTCGCACCGAAAGGTGGAGGATATATAATTACGATATTTTTTCTAAATGCAGTCTTATTTCTTCTATATGGATGATATCTAGGCAAGAACTTACGATGATTGTTGAACCATGATGGTTTGCGACTAAGTCTCAGTGTGAAAGTATCACTGCATTCCGCACAGTGTGGACAAGCAGTTCTTCCAGCTGTGCTCCAACCAGACTACATTGAGTAGGTAGGAAAGTCACTGATAGTCCAAATTAGTGCAGCCCGCATCATAAAATTATGTTTTGCTGCAATATCGTACGTTACCACTCCATGTTCCCATAAAAATATCAAATCACGAATCAATGGTTGTAAAAACCATCCAATTTATCTTTTGGATTTTTGTGGTTAAGCACTAGAACTGTAAGAAACATGAATTGATCCTTCATGTACATCCATGGAGGTAAGTTGTACGGTATCAATATCACTGGCCACGAGGAATATATTTTCCTGATGTTCCAAATGGCTGAAAATCAGTGCTCAAACCCAATCTAACATTTCGTATTTTAGAAGCAAAAATAGGATACGAACGGTCTAGGTGTTTCCAAGCCAATGAGTCTGCAGGGTGACACATAACACCAGACTCGTCACTAGAGCAACTTGCATGCTATTTCATATCTGCGGCAATAGCATTGGACTGATACAATCTTTGCAATCGAGGAATGATAGGAAAGTAGAACATCTCCTTAAAAGGATTGTTCTTTTTCAACTAACCATCCACATTACGACTACGAGATTTGAACCGTGGTCGACCACAAAACTTACAATACTGAAGGTCAAGGTCTGCTCCCCAATATAACATGCAATTCTGGGGACAACAGTTGATCCTCTCCACCGAAAGACCCATCTCACCCATCAATTATTTGCTATCAGAAAATTTTTTAGGCATAAGATTTTCTAGAGGACAAATATCACCAATCAACTCAACAATTTGATTATAACCCCAGTCTATTATCAGTTTTAATGTTCAACAATTGTGTATTGAATGACAATTGTGAGTGCAATTCGTAACCAGGATATAAATCTCGATCCACTGCACGAAGCATCTTGTAAAATCGTTCAGCATCCTCATTAGGGGGTTCTTCATCAGTGATCTTATCATCCACTAGACCAGAAGTTAAGTCCATAATCATATCATGGAAGGGGGTAGATGTTGCATTATTCTCATATGAATTAGAAGTCGAAGCCGGCGGAATATCATTGAACTGGTATTGTAAAAGGGGGCCCCAACTTTGCTCAGCATGCAAAACTCAATTATAATAATTGGGCATAAAACCATTTTAAACAAATGAGCTTTCACATCAATAGGTTCTTTAAATATCTTAAGCCAACATCTAAACTTTTTGCAAGGACACCTAATTTTCCCTTCACTCATCCAATTCGAATTACCAGTGGCAAACTCTAAAAATGGTTCGAGCCCACTAAGAAATTCATGAGATATCATGCCATTAATTGTTCTTGGATCATACATCTAACGAAAACTACTTGAATAATCCATATAAACCTGATTCACAATTATAAATAATATTTGACCGTTAATTAATTATATTTCTTTTACGTATAATTAATATATATATTCTATTAATTAATGTAACACTAATATTTTCTAAAAATTTTGATAGAATTCCATTTAATTTAGTCACATATCTCATTCATCCTATAGTGCATCCATTTTCGACTTAATTAGTTAATTAAGTGGGAACACGCAATATTCTACAACAAACCAACAATCAACCCATACTCCAATATCCACATCAACATCTATGCAAATTAATTAGATCGAACATCGATCAAGTTAAGTTAAATCACAAACACACACACATATATATATATATATCACTAAAAACACGCACTATATATTAACAATTAATAAATTAAAATAATTATTAATTAAACAAATACATATAATGATATATTTGGACGATGTGTAATGATATTGAGCTTCGACCCCACCTCGTTGATCTGCTTTCACGTACCTATCATATATACAATTAATTAGCTAATT
Source organism: Prunella vulgaris (assembly GCA_026898435.1). NCBI lineage: Eukaryota > Viridiplantae > Streptophyta > Magnoliopsida > Lamiales > Lamiaceae > Prunella > Prunella vulgaris. The sequence goes on along the minus strand of JAPKLY010000088.1, from coordinate 121,271 downwards.
ACACAATATAATAATAATTATTAATAATATACAATTAATAATTATATACATAGATATAAATCAACATTATAGCGACTAATTAATTTAATTATTAATATATAATTATTCGCATGCCGTGTATATATATATATATATATATATATATATTGACTAAACATGTATTAATTAATAATATTAATTAATGAGGTACCATATTAACATAATTATAATTAGTTAAAACCTACTGATCTTATTATATATATATATATATATATATATATTGTTTGTATATATATACATATATATGCACACATATGTAATAATATTAATATTACGACTAATTATAATTTAAAATAAAAATTAACCGATTAAAAAATAAAAATTTAACATAAATCTCCCACACTTAATCTTTGCTTGTCCTCGAGCAAACTCAAACCAAAATCAAGGATTCAAATCTCATACACCCAAAAAGATTCAAGATCATAGCACCCAAGGATAATCAAATGATCATGACCCACGTGCAATCAAAGAAATCAAAGTGTTTCACCAACCTTCAACAATTTCATTAGACTCAAATGCGAAAAAATTCAACACCCTCACAATGGATGTCACTCATTTACACTCAATTGTATCAAAGGGTACGAAGAACACTTATGTCAATTTGGAATGTGCTATTACCATATGCTTGCTCAAATATCAAATCTTCACCGCTAAGAAAAATGAAACTCATGCAAAAATCAAAAGGTCTTTGATTTGGTTGTAACGTGGCTTGGGGTAGGGGTAGGATATGGAAAAAATATGTGGCTCATTAGTCAACATTAATTGTGAACTACAATGCATAACAAGACTAGAAACAACAACCATATCCATTCCTTTCAAAACAAAACTCCACATCACAAGTTCCATCATCAAGAGTAGATGAATTCTCTCAACATTAGCCAACTTAGGCTTTTTACATCTCATTCATCTCTCTTCTTTATTTTTTTCAACAATTTCAGCATTTTTTTCTTCTTTTTCCAGCACTTTTCTCAACAATTCTTTTCTTCTTTCACACCACTTCTCATTCAATAATTTCAGTCTTCATCAAAGACAATTGTCGTGCACCTAATTCACAATTAAATCTCAACCAAGGGTGCAAACGGATGAAGCTTCAAATGAAACGGAAGATGGCTAAATAATGTGCTAAATCAAAGAAAAAGTTAAGGCTCAATCATGGCTTCTAAGGATAAATGCAACAGGGCAGGTATATATAAGCAAAAAGGGCAATCCTAAGTGCCTTCATCATGTAAATGCATGAGTTCATGAATGTGGTCTCGAAATGTATGAAGAGAGCAAGTTCTAGAATGAACACACCACACTTGACCACACAAGAAAAAAATTTGAGCAGTTATAGGATGAATTGCTCTTAGGCCCAAAAGCTCACAAAATAGGCATTGTGCATCAAATCTCGTGCATTTTTATCCAAATCCACCTTTTAAAGTCAGCTACACACTTTTAATTTCCAAGAGTCACACACAAATCACTCACACTTGATACCCTTGTCATGCCATAGGACTCAAACCAAATGTGCACAAGACTCGACCGAGTCAAATAAGCATGAAAAGTCATTAAGCTCGAAAGAAACTTTTAAATCACAGCAGTTTGAAAAACCATAACTCAACAATCAACTAACCCCTCCACCTAGCACATTGCTTGCAAACAGGATCAGAAAAATATTTAAGAATCCACTCCCCCAAACTTAATTCGTTGCTTGGCCTCAAGCAATAACAATCACATAAAAATATAAAGGAGGTACAAGACATGGAAAGAATTAACCTGATTAGTTTTCTGTCAGAGCCATGAAATCTAGGGGTCAGGAACTTTGCGAAAACACCAACGGAGTCCTTGTCTAATTACTAGATCAGAACTGGTGGCATGCCGGAACAGGATTCTGGCGTGGGTAGGTGTGATGGGGCGGTCGCGATAGAAGGCCGATTGAATCCAGTAACAGTGGGTATGAGGCGACGGAGTGATTCGTTGTGCCCGACTCTGTCAGGGGAAGGCGGTGGTCAGTGGGGTTGCAGGCGCTGCTATGGTCGATACCCGACGGTGGATTTGATTTGGGTTCGGGCCATTAAAATTGGAGGGGGCTGGACTGATGGGTAGACGGCAGTGTGGACTGCAGAGTGCCCGACGCTGGCGCGAGCAGGGAACACCGCTTTGGCGTGACTATGGCGGAAGGGGATTGGGATAACTGAGTACGATCAGGGGGGTCGCGATCAGGGAGGCGGCAGTGGTTACGATTCGTCGGTGGTGTGATGGGCTGCGTCGCCACGGGTGCAAGCGCACGAGCGGGCGGGGGACGACGCTCGTCGGTCGAGAGATGCCGAGGCGGCGGCAAGGCGAAAGTTGTGCGTGAGGATGTCTTCTCCGGCGAGGACTCAGCCGGAACAAGGGTGGCAGTGATGGGTATGAGGGTATGGTAAATCTCCGGCGTGAAGCCGTGGATGGGGCACATAGCTGCCGCAGGTTTAGTCTAGGGATTTTGACCCTGCCAAAAACAGAAGATTAATTAAACTTACCATATTAAAAAAATTAAAATAAAAAAATAAAAAATAACTGAACAACAGACGTCTTTTCTCGTAAGGAAGGCAGAAGCAAATTTCTTGCTTAGGCGTAATCACGCTTAAATGTAAAAGAGCTTCTGTTATTTTATTTTTTATTTTTTTAAAAGAGTAAAGCGAATTCTCTTTTAGGTGTGATCACCTTAAGTCTAAATGACTTTAAGTTAAACTTTTCAGTCCTACAACGGATATTGGGCACAATCACACCTAAAGAAGAACAACTCCTGCACGATCCATAAAGAAATGAGTCACCCTAAACAACGAACACTAAGTGAAACAACTAAACTAAAATTGAAAAACGAAAAGCAATTAAAATTTGGGCTGCCTCCCAATAGCGCAAAATTTTAACGTCGTTATGCTCGACGAGAAACTTCATTTTCTTCACATGATAGGCGTAGAGTGTTCCTCCTTCATAGCATCATCCTCATAATCCAGAGAGTTCGCAAGGGGCACCATGAAATTATCCCTGCAATTAAGCTCAAACACTTGCTGCAAAGGTGGGTCAATGCAATGCATAACAAAAACATGAGCATCTGCAGAAATTTTCATGGGATCATGGATATTAAATTGAATGACTTGTCCATCGAATTCAATTGTGAGGGTTCCCTCACGAACATCTATTCTTGTTTGGGCGGACTTCATGAACGGCCTCCCTAACAAGATAAGAAGGGAATCTGATGATTCGTCATTCGTATCAAGCACGTAAAAATCTGCAGGAAATACAATTCATTCACTTGCACAAGCACATCTTCAATCACCCCATCTGGATAAGCAACACTATGACCTGCTAATTGAATTATAACCCCAGTTTTCCTTAACACCCCAAATTTAATGAATTGTAAACAGAACGTGGCATAACAATTATCGATGTACCCAAATCAAGCATAGCACGTTCGATTATACAATCACCTATTCTACAAGGGATGATGAACATACCTAGGTCCTTGCGCTTTTGTGGTAATTTCCTCTGAAAAATAGCAGAGACACTTTCTCCCATCATCACATTCTCATTTCCCTTGAGTCTCTTCTTGTGAGTGCACAACTCCTTCAAAAATTTTGCATATCTTGGTATTTGCTTGATTGCGTCAATCAATGGTATATTGATTTCCACTTTCTTGAATACGTCCAAGACTTGCTTTTCTTTGTCGTCCTTCCATTCTTTCTCCATCCTAGAAGGAAAGGGTAAAGTGTTAGAAAGAATAGAAGTGGAGTTTGGAGATTTTACCTCATTTTTGCCGACAGTAGGTTTGACACTAGACAGCTTAATGTCGTCGGCATCAGGATTTTCCTCGCCTCCAGATTTCTCAACACCCACAGTAGGTCCTTCAAGCTCCTTCCCATTCCTCAAGATAATGGCACTAACATTTTTTGGGTTTATTTCCGGTTGAGACGGCAATCTACCACTAAATTGGCTCTCCAAGCGGTTCACCGTAGTGGCTAATTGACTCATTTGATTCTCAAAATTCTTGATGCTAGTGTGAGTTTCTTGCTGAAATTTCAAGGAGCTTGTAGCCAATGATTTCACTAAGTCTTCCAAGGAAGTGTTCGAACTCTGTTCTTCCATTGGCTTCTGAAAATATTGTCTTTGCTGTTGTGGTGGAGGAAGTGGTGCTTGATCACCTCCTTGCGGGTTCCCATATCTCAAGTTGGGGTGGTCTCTCCATCCCGGATTATATGTGTTTGAGAAAGGATTGTATTTCCCTCTCTGAAAGTGTCCACTATCCACAGCATTGGTGTGTGCCTCAATCTCATCAAGCAACACTCGGCATGTGTCAGTGGAGTGCTCAGTGGTATTGCAAATCTTACATGGCACGACTTGTGAACGTTCTGCAGCAACTTTTCTGACAAATGAGGTCAACTTTGCAATTTGCTTCTCTAGTGATGACTCATTCCCGTCGTTAATCTTCTTCGACGGTGCATCCCGGTGGCCAAATTGCTGTGAGTTTACAGCCATATGCGAAATCAGGTCTCTTGCTGCAGCAGGTGTCTTGTCCACTAGTGCCCCTCCACTGGCCGCATCAATCAAGTTACGATCCATCAATGACAATCCTTCATAGAAGTACTGGATCAAGAGCTGCTCACTAATCTGATGTTGGGGGCAACTTGCATCAAGCTTCTTGAAACGTTCCCAATATTCTTGGTGCGTCTCACCATTCATCTGCCTCACACCACATATGTCTTTCCTGATGTTCGCTGCTCTTGAAGCTGGGAAGTACCGTGCTAGAAAGACTCTCTCCATCTCTACCCATGTGGTAATTGAGCCCGGTGGTAAGTAATAGAGTCAATCCTTGGCCATGTCTTTCAGTGAAAATGGGAAGGCCAATAACTTTGTTTGCTCCGCAGTAAGCCCTGTGGGTATTCATGCTCGTGCACACCACGTGGAATTCTTTCAAGTGCTTGTGTGGGTCCTCTCCTATGTAGCCATTGAAAGATGGAAGTAAGTGGATTAATTCTGGCTTAAGCTCAGTGGTACCCTCATTTCCAAGCTGTGGAAAGGTGATGCACAATGGTTGTTGAGTTAGCTGAGGATTTGCCAACTCCTTTAGTGTTCGTTCTTCAGCCATCTCAATTTCCTCACTATCAGAGCAGTTATCTAGTGCAAAGGGTAGTTGTTTTGCAAAGTCCCGAGTCTCTCTCCTCAACCTTCGTGCTTCTTTCTCAATTTCAGGAATATAGAGAAAATCGGTCCTGCGAGAAGAACGAGTTAACATGCACAAAACAAGAAGAAAATGGTGAGAAGTAAATAGAATATAGTAAATAAAAAGAAAAATTACTACGAAAACTAATAAAAAAAAAAACACAACATAATTCAACACCGCTCCCCGGGAACGGCGCCAAAATTTTGATCCTTAACTCAACTCCACTGATTAGTAGCAGTGGCAAGCAAGGGTCGATCCCACAGGAAGCAGGAGATTAATTTGTGAATAAATTATATTAATCTAAGAGTAATGCAACAATGGGGGGTTTGGTTGGTAACTAATTAAGCTATCACTAAATTAATGCTAATAAAAGAGAACGAAATAAAATATGATTAAGATCAAGAAGGAGAAATAATATTCCAATCCCAAGTTCAGTATCCCCACAATTTATACTATCTTAATTAATCCCGTGACAGTTTTACTCCAATCTCAAATATCTTCCCTAGAATAACGAGACGCTCAGTTAAACCGAATTAATTCTTAAGATTAGCTAGTTAAGAGACGCTCGTTAACTAACCCTATTTAATCAAACAACCTAAGTGAGACGCTCACTAGATTTAATTTGTTAAACGCATTCAACCACCAAATTAATAGAAAGACTGGATTGCAAAATACGAAACGTTCGCTTCACATAACACAGATCCGTATTACCCCTAGTGAATGGTGCACTATTTGTTACTCGTGAATATATCTTATAACAATTACGGGTTATAGTCTATATTTTAATTGTGGAATTAAATGTAAATTAACTTAGCAGGCCATTACTAAATTAATTACAAAAGCTCCTAAACATGCAACCAAGTAATACCAAAAATCCAAAATATGGAATACGAACACGTCACGAGGAATTAATTAAAAATTAATATAAACGGGTTCAACATCCCTAGAATTAGAATATAAAAAGTACTAGCTAGTCATATTGTCTAAGAAATATAAATTATAAGACATAAAAATTCAAAGTTCACTGTCAAACAAAATTGTTGCCGTCTCTTGCTTCAATTGCCGATTCCATCCCTTTCTCTTGAGTCTTGATCCGTCCCCCTTCGCCAATATGCGGCTGTCCGCTTTTATAGGTGTGTGAATGGGCCCTTTATTAATTAAGGACGGCCCAATTATGGTTTTGGGATTAAATACCAACTTTGTGGCTCACGGCTAAATCATTTTCCTTCCCTCTTAATTCATCATTCTTTCCTAATTGCAGCCGCCCTCCTCTCAATTCCTTTCTTGAACCAGTTGAGAAATATCATGGGCCTGTTCTTTTCTAGGCCAATTATAAAATAAGAATGTGCTTTGGGCTCATGATTCTTGATGTGGGCCAACTACTCTACTCCATTTAATTCCTGCAAAGCACAAAAGTCACAATAAAATAATTAAAATAGAATGTTTTCCATTAAGTCCATATAAGTAGAGAAATGCATAAATTGGATATAATTAAGTACAATAAATTACACTCAAATAGACCAAATAATACACATAAATTTCTACTTATCACAACGTGTATTATCAAATTTTACTAATGAAAAAGTAATTTACTTGCAATGGACGTTGTATCAACCGGTAGCCATGGAGGTAGCCGTCGAAGGAAGAAGCTGGACGATGGAAATGGAGAAGGAAGGAGTTAGTGTGGCGTCAATGAGGTATTAAATTTAACAAGGGTTTTGTCGAGGAACAAGTCAACCCTCGTTATTCGCACTTGTCACGAGTCTGACATGCAGCGCCATCGGTCACGAGGGAACAATACTGAGCTTCACGAGGGGGGCACCCTCGTCTGGCACCGTTTAAATTTCATGAGGGGCGGGGCCCTCAACAGTAACGATGGAAGGGCAAGTGCCCTAGTCTCCTGCATGCAGCAATCTTTCCCTCGTTTTATCCCTCGTCATTTGTTGAGGGTTTCACTCGCCCTCTTCATTTCCCTCGCCATTAACTATGGTATATTTTACCCTCGTTAGAACCCTAGTTAAATAAAACTCTCGTAATATCCCTCTTTAATCACAAGGGTCGAAATCCCCTCGTGAAATGCCCTCTTTAATTGAACTTTTTTTTATAGTGAATGGACTGTAGCTTATGGCGGTGATAAAAGAGGACCGTAAATTTTTGGGATAGGAATATAAAAACTATATCTTTTTTAAGTTCATAATTTAAGGACAATAACTTTATAAATTGTCAAATCGAGATCAAAGCAATCCGTATCAAACCAAAATAAGCCCAAATGCAAACCCAAATTGGCTCAAAATCAGATAAAATTGGGTCAATTAACCTGATTTGGATTATTTGAAACAATTTGATTGAAATTTGCCACTTTTTAAAATTATGGTTTTTATTTTGTCATAAGAAAAATTAGTCATTTTACCATTCCCCATAAGTTATGGCGAAGACTATGATAGCTGTTTGTATGTGCATATAGATTTAGTATATATGCGCATACATGTCAAACACAATAGTAAAAATGGTAGAAAATTGAAATGAGCATCAGAATCTTTTTGAGGGGAAAAAGGGCTGGCTAGCTATGAATGCAGAATAATATCCACAGACCACTGACCATATGGTGTGCAATTTTTATGTGTGCGCAATTCTGGAGAATATTGATACCACGGGCGTCTCTCTCTCTCTCTCTCTCAACAATATATATGTTTCTTGACCACTCAAGGGCCATTATATAATGAGAAAGGCTGAACTCAATACTTTGCGATCATTGATAAATGGAGAAACTAAGTATACGTCCTGATGTTGATTGTTAATTAGAGGCATTAAATCACATGATTTTAATGTCAATTTGCAAACATATATATTTCCTTATTTCCAAGAAAAAAAAAAATTCAGCATCTCATCACCAAAATAAAAAATAACAAATCTCTTCCATTATCCCTTCAGTTTTCTGCATATCTAATTATTCTCCACCAGCCCGGCCGCCAAATCTTTTGCCTATATATACAGCTCCCAACAAGCCTAATTTTCTCAATATCAATCCAACACTTGTTTTACCCACCTACAAATAATATCTATCTACATTTTGAGATATTTTCCAAATTAAAATGGACACGGTGATGGAACTAGGGACGGCAAATGCAGTCGTGATTTTCAGCAAAACAAGCTGCTGCATGTCGCATACAATTGTGATGCTTATACGTAGTTTTGGGGCGAATCCTATGGTGTACGAGCTCGATCATCGTCCCGATGGGGCTCAAATGGAGAAGGCAGTGATGGGTTTAGGGTGCAGCCCGAGTGTTCCGGCGGTCTTTATAGGGAAGAAGTTTATTGGTGGGTCTGATGAGATAATGAGCCTCAATATCAAGGGGAAGCTCAAGCCATTGCTTATGAAGGCTAATGCTATCTGGATGTAGCTAGAGAAAGAGTAATAAATTGTAGTATAACTTATATAGTTAAATTTTGAGAATTGGAGATAGCCTCTTTTAGTTTGTATGAGAGCTAGCTTTTTACAACTCTTGTTTCCCAGTGCATTTTTAAGTGCTGTGAAAAATATGAACATGTTTTACTTGTTTAAAAGTAAACATTTAAATAAGTCTTCTGGTCTTAATAAAGTTAGAGGACCAGGCCGAAGTAAATCAAAAGACAGGTCTAAGTTCAAGAAAAAAAACTCAAGTTCTATTATTATGAGACACAGTCACTTGAAGATATAGAAAATGCAGAATTTGGAAAAAAAAAATCTTCAGAAAGAATCAGAGGATGCGAATATAGAAGTCATTCGATGATGATCAAACTCATGTAGTTTATGTTAGCGATGAATGTCTGGAGAATCTTAACAGTTGAGTCCATTAAGTATTGCTTCTCATCATTGTGCTAGCTTTAAAGGGGAGTTGTTCACAATTAGTTATAGAGTTAGAGACTTTGAACTTGCTCATGGGGAACAAGCTGGGTGTCGCACCATTTTAATACGAGGAGATTATGAAAAATAGACATATGCTATATGACTAAATTGTATTTTTATAACCATATTGACTCAAAAAGATATTTTTTAGCTATTTTGAAATTTTGTAATTTTGTATATTGCCTAGAAATATAAGAGAATTAGTTGGAATTGCTAGGAATGAACATTATTAGTGATTTCAATGCTTGATTTGGAAAATATATGGTCTCCAGTTGTGTGATGTTTTCACGATTTTCTCCGTATGGCACACACCGAATGATTTTGATGTGAATGGTAATGAACATAATCAATGGTTTCAATGCTTTAGTTCGGTAATTAAAAATTTTAAATGGGTGATATTTATATAAAAAGATTATCAAAATGGTTAAAATAGAGTTTTGTGATATTAAATGACAAAAAAATAATTTAATGCCAAAATGACTAAAAAAGAAATTTTCCATGTGGGATTCTATATGCGAAAGGTAAGAGAGAGACAATAAAAAATAAAAAATGCGAAAGGTAAGAGAGAGAGGGAGGAGAAATTAGAAATGATTTGATGGGATTCTATATATAATCAGACGGGTGGGCATTGAACTATTTATGTGGTTGAGAGCCCTCACAGTCTAGGCACAAAGACGCAATTATCAGAAGCGCGCTCTACCACTAAGCTTATAGCCCGTCGTGCGAGCCTCCCGCAGGGGGCCCGCTATGCCAAAAGTGAGAGAAACCCATCCCTCTCTTTCCATTTTTTTTGCCCCCATGCCCCCACACGGGAGGCATGTGACGTAACAAAGGGGATCTTATCAACTCTCTTTAGCCCTATGTCTCTTATCCCTAGGAGGTCTTCCTCCACTAGCAGATTTTTTCGAAAAACTCTATTTATTTTGGTGTGGATGGCAGGCAGGCCTATATTTCTTGATTTTAATAGGACTCCTTACAAGGAAAACCCCTATATTTTATTCTTTAACGTCCAGGATTTCGCCCTGGATCATATAAGTATAATTAATATGTGATTTTTGGTATTCATATAAGTATTCACACTATTATAATTAATCTTATATGTAATATACTCATTATTTTTTTTATATAATAAATCATATAAACTAATAAAAAGTATGTTATTACATTAATCAATATATTTAGAAAAAAATATAAAATGGTTCAAAAAAATCGCACAAATTACAAATTGATTTATGTGCAAAAAAAAAAAAAAAACACTTCCGTGCAAACATAAAAAACACTTCCATGCAAATTTTTATAAATCAATTTGTAAATATAGTGATTTTTTCGAACCAATATGTAAAACACCCATATATTTAAAGTTAAAAGGATGAAGATTAAAAAACACATTTATTCTTACAGTAACATGAATTTGTTCATATAGCTAGTAACTCAAACTGGGGGATCAAATATGTGTTACTATTAGAGCAAATGTATGTTACCGTAAAATTAAATGTGTGTTACTATATTAAAAATATTTATTTATTCTTAAAAAATATATATTGTTCTTATATAATATATATAAGATATTAAAAGATGTATCAATATATTAACAATATATTATCAATATAAATCAACAAAAAAAAATAAAAAATAAACTAAGTAACACATATTTTTCTTAATTATAGTTATTTGAAAAGTGCAAAAAATTATTTTTTTAAGAATTAGTAACACTAATTTTTTCTTTTCAATTATATCATAATTTTACTTGAATTTTTAAATATTTATTGAATGAATACCTTTATTTAATTTTTTTTTTAAATAAAGATAAAGTGTGTTGACTGTTGGCTTGGTATAATTAGGCGTGGTATATATATGCCCCAGTTGATGACTGGCGAGATTTTAATGACTCGCTTTTCTTATTTCTTTTTTTCTTTTACGGCAAAATATTCTACGCAGTATTGTTCTTAGACATAAATTGTGAGAAATTGATAACATAAATTGCTATCTCCAATGAACAAATACTTCATTAATGCCCTAACATTTTTTACACTTTTTTTAGTGGTGCGTCCTGCAACATTTTGCACTTTTCATAAAAGAAAATTTCTCCTTAAATTTCATAGTAACAAAATTTTATTATTTTTTCCACACAAATTCAATTAATTTTTTTATTTTAACAAATAAATTACAATATTACCGCTCAATGCTTTACTCATTAATATACTTTATTCTCAAAGGTTTTTTTCCTAAAAAATAGTGCAAAGTGTTAGATATGAAATATTTGTTGTACAAGTGAAAGAACAATGTTTTGAGATAACATGAATAATATCCACATAGGCATGGGGAATACTGAAGAATATTGATAAAAGAGATTTAATGGTGGTGTGCAGAATGCGACACGCTAATACGATGTTTCTTGCTACTCTCAAGAGTCATTTATATCTTCACTAATTTCCATTTTTTATTATGTTCTCCTATTCCAATTTTTTTGCTGGAGTATCTTTCTTATATACACCTTAGCTCATAAAATTTTTTGTAGGTGAGATGGTTTAGATTTCACTACTTGTTTTAGGCACCAATTTTTTTTTTTTTTAAATGTAATGAAAATGTGAATTATACATAACGAATTTAAAAATACGTGTTATCTATGTTCTGTTACCTTTGAAAATAAATGTAGCGCATGTTTTCAATCTCTAATAGAATTGAAAAGGTGATATTAAGTAATTTAATAGCAAAATGAAAAATAAAGAGTGTTTTAAATTTAAGTGATTTTAAAAAATTATTAAAAAAATGTGTTTGCAAAAAAAATACTTCTAAAAAGAGTATTGAGTATTATTTTATTGGAGAATGTGTAGAAGTGCTTAAGTAGAAGGTAAAAGTTAAAATTGTAGCTTGACCAAAAGTAATAATAAACACTTAAAATAGTTGTTGAAAACATGTTTTAATTTTTTTTTTTTTAAATAAGCACTTTTACTTTTTAAGTTGAGTTTACAAACAAGCACTTGGTAGTGCATGTCCACCAAGCCAGGAGAGGAACATTTATTTGTTGTGTTAGGCATAATAATTTATGACACCAGTTACCAAGTTTTCACAATTTATGTCCTATTTTTGGTGGAAAACATAAAATTCTCATCATTTTCCAGGGAATTGAATGGCAACTAAGGTATCAAATTGTCCATCTCTTCAAACTCATCATCTTGGTGCCACCGGTTACTTATTTGGTGGACTATTCATTTCAATTCATGGTCACCTCCATGGCCAAATTTAGGTTATTGTTAATTAATTGAATGTCAATTGTCAAAGTCAAATTAAGAGGATATTTGGTACGAAACTTTCTCAATGTAAATTGAAATGAGGAAAAAATATATAGTAATTACATTAATTAGTAAATATATATATCCAACATTATTTTTCTTCCTAAATAAGATAATTATTACCCATATTTTAATTATCCTCCTCAATCAATCAGTATCCCACAACCAATTTTTTTTATCCATTTTTTTCAAAATTAAAGCACAACACAAACCATGAAAACAAACATTCATTCAGCATATGTAAGGATAAAGAGGAGAAATGAAATTTTATTCTTATTACCATTGAAACATTTGAAACAAAAGAACAAATAAAATTTGGTTGAGAAAGCACTGTATTTAATTTGTTGCTCAAAATTGTTCGCAAATCAAGGTTATTTTCTAGGTGAACATAAAATTTTCATATATCCAATGGCGGATTTTGTGAGACGAACTATTTACTATACTTTTTAACCTTCAATTTGTTGAGAAATGGATAAACTTCAGTTGGGAAGAGGAAGATCATGAATAGACATGAATTATTAATCACTCAAACTTAAATTCGTGGAATTGTAGCATACTAAATGAGCAATTGGCAGGTTTATGGAGAAAAAATAATTTGATATATATATCACATGCCACTCTATTCGCCAGAATTTGACTTCGATCAAAGATTATAAATTTTTCGACATAATTATTAATTGAGGCATAAATTGCTACCCTGGATTAAAAAGACAATATTTGTTATCCCCTAATACGATGGACATCTTTTGATTTTTCCTGGATAATATTGCATCTCAAATCATAGTAATTAGACATTATTATTGTAAACTTACAGATATGAGATATATGTTGATATGTGTTGGTTTATAAGTGCACCAACAATAGCTTATAGAAATTTGATGATGGAAATAAAGAAATACAAAAAATAAGAAAATTACAAGATCTTTTGAAACAGTGGACTTCTTCGTCTCCAACACCTTCTTAAAATCTTTCGTCTTCAACTATGTACAACATGAATAGAAGGAATGACGAAAATAAAATGTCGAGTCAAAGTTGTACCTTTTTCCGCAAAACAAACACGTGTACGTCCCGACTAGTGCATACGGTTTAACATGATGTTTCAAGAGATAAAACAATTTTCGTCTTTCGTACTAGTTGCACTACTGAGTACGAAAGCACCAGCGAACAAAATACGTCGGTAAAGTTATTGGACAGAATGTGAGTGTGAATGAGAGGTTTGCATGCAGAAAACAAAATATTTTTCGTAGGTTAGCTCTACTTTCTCCCTCTCCCGTAACATCCTTCTCCGCCGGAGACTTCACCTTCGCGGTCTCAAAAAATAGAGAAAAGAAAAGGAGATCTAAGATGTAGAAATTAAATTAAAGATACCTAAGATGTAGAAAAGAAAACAGATTAATACATACCATAATTTCTTTGGCTTGGTAGAGGGTGATTTACAACTACAACTCTTATAAATCTGTTTATCATCACAATCTGTATCAATTGCCAACAACAGCCCCATGATGAAAAATATATGTGAGGATAAATATATATATATATATATATATATATATATTTAAATGAAAGAGTAAATTAGTGAATATTGGAAAGATATATGTAAAAACAGCAAAAGCAAGATTATCTTGAAATAAAAATTTATTAAAAAAATGAAACAGTTTGTAAAAGTTACGCCTATTGAATTTATATGTTTTCTTATTTAAATTAACCGATCTATTATTGGATTAATATATAATTATATATATACTAGTGTACAACCCGCGTAATACGCGGGATTACCTTTTTAGATAATTATATTTCAAATTCATATAAAAATAATTTTTTAATGTATTAAATTTCAATATATAATTTACATATAGTTTTTTATAATGTTGTTATATTTAATATGAAAAAGCTTGTCTTATTGTAATCATAAAATCTTATTAAAACTATAATAATGGAATAACATTGTAACGTGAAATAAAATTGTTTCAACCAAATTTGTATAGTGTAATTATTAATTACACTCAAATTGTAGTTTAACAACCCAAATAAATGACTATATATAACAAGTTATAAGTTTCTAAATACTTCTTTGTAAAAAATTTGAAAGGGTATATATTTTATTTCTTATTTTTTCAATTTTTTTTTACTAATTCGAATTTTTAATTTTATTTTTACTTTTTGAAAATTCAGAAAAATTGTACTTTTTAAAATCTAAACATCAGAAAGTTTCACGACTCATCAAATATGGTTAGCACATAACTTCCATGTTCAATTCATTATTCATTTTAAAATGAATATTTATTATTTTTTTAAAAATTTGAAAGGATATATATTTTCTTTCTTATTTGTTCAAAAAAAATTACTTATTCAAAATTTAAAATTTATTTTTACTTTCTGAAAATTTAGAAAAATTGTACTTTTTATAATTCAAACATAAAAAAGTTTCAAAATTTTTATAATTTCTGAAAATAAAAAAATAAAAAATAAAAGAAAAGAAAAGGTTAGTTACGAAAAAAATAAAAAAAAGACCTAGTCTAAACAATATATAATGAAAACTGTGATATTGAGATATGTACGTGTTGTATCATGACTCATCAAATATGATTAGCACATAACTCCCATGATTAATTCATTTAATATTTTAAAATGGATATTTATTATTTTTAAAAAAATTTAAAGGGTATGCATTTTCTTTCTTATTTTTTCAAAAAGAATTTACTTATTGAATTTTTTAAATTTATTTTTACTTTCTGAAAATTTAGAAAAAAATGTACTTCTAATTTCTGAAAATAAAAAAAATTAAGAATATTTATTATTTTTAAAATTTTTGAAAGGGTATAAATTTTATTTCTTATTTTTTTAAATTTTTTTACTAATTCAAAATTTTCATCAAATATGGTTAGCACATAACTCCCATTTCAATTCATTTAACATTTTGAGGTCATTAATTTAATAAAATTTTGAATAAGTTAAACTTAACAAAAATTAAATACTACTTAGTGCATTAAAAATTGTTGTTTACCTTCAAAGTAGCATTCCTGAAAAAAAAAAATGTAACAGTGTGTTATGTCAATCAATTACTTTATTTGTAGAAATATAATAACTCTATAACTTTATTAAATTAGTTTACCTCTACAATATCATCAATGCTGGATATGGGCATAACCTCCATTTTCTCAGTGAATTCATCGTTAGAAGATGAACACATGTATTATGTAAAATAAAGAAATTAAAAAAGAAAAGAAAAGATAATTACGAAAAAATAAAAAAGACCAAATCTAAACAATATATATAATGAAAACTGTCATATTTAAGATATATTCGTGGTGTATTATGACTCATCAAATATGGTTAGCACATAACTTCCATATTCAATTCATTTAATATTTTAAAATGAGTATTTATTATTTTTTAAAAATTTGAAAGGGTATATATTTTCTTTCTTATTTTTTTTAAAAAAAATTACTTATTCAAAATTTAAAATTTATTTTTACTTTCATAAAATTTAGAAAAATTGTACTTTTTATAATTCAAACATAAAAAAGTTTCAAATTTTTTATAATTTCTGAAATAAAAAAATTAAAAAAAGAAAAGAAAATGTTAGTTACGAAAAAAATAAAAAAAGACATAGTCTAAACAATATATAATGAAAACTGTGATATTTGAGATATATACGTGGTGTATCATGACTCATCAAATATGATTAGCACATAACTCCCATGATCAATTCATTTAACATTTTAAAATGAATATTTATTATTTTTAAATTTTTTGAAAGGGTATATATTTTCTTTCTTATTTTTTTAAAAAAAATTTACTTATTCAATTTTTTAAATTTATTTTTACTTTCTAAAAATTTAGAAAAAATGTACTTCTAATTTCTGAAAATAAAAAAAATTAAGAATATTTATTATTTTTAAAATTTTTGAAAGGGTATATATTTTATTTCTTATTTTTTTAATTTTTTTTACTAAATCTAATTTTTCATCAAATATGGTTAGCACATAACTCCCATTTCAATTCATTTAACATTTTGAGGACATTAATTTAATAAAATTTTGAATAAGTTAAACTTAACAAAAATTAAATACTACTTCGTGCATTAAAAAATGTTGTTTACCTTCAAAGTAGCATTCCTGAAAAAATAACGTAACAGTGTGCTATGTCAATCAATTACTTTATTTGTAGAAATATAATAACTCTATAATTTTATTAAATTAGTTTACCTCTACAATATCATCAATGATGTTCCTCAGTGAATTCATCGTTAGAAGATGAACACATGTATTATGTAAAATAAAGAAATTAAAAAAGAAAAGAAAAGAAAATTACGAAAAAATAAAAAAGACATAATCTAAACAATATATATAATGAAAACTATCATATTTAAGATATATGCGTGATGTATCATGACTCATCAAATATGTTTAGCACATAACTTCCATGTTCAATTCATTTAACATTTTAAAATGAATATATATTATTTTTTAAAATTTTAATATGAATATTTATTATTTTTTAAAAATTTGAAAGAGTATATATTTTCTTTCTTACTTTTTCAAAAAAAAATTACTTATTCAAAATTTAAAATTTATTTTTACTTTCAAAAAATTTAGAAAAATTGTACTTTTTATAATTCAAACATAAAAAAGTTTCAAATTTTTTTATAATTTCTGAAAATAAAAAATTAAAAAAAGAAAAGAAAAAGTTAGTTAGGAAAAAAAATAAAAAAATGACCTAGTCTAAACAATATATAATGAAAACTGTGATATTTGAGATATATACGTGGTGTATCATTACTCATCAAATATGATTAGCACAATCAATTCATTTAACATTTTAAAATGAATATTTATTATTTTTAAAAATTTTGAAAGGGTATATATTTTCTTTCTTATTTTTTCAAAAAAAAATTACTTATTCAATTTTTTAAATTTATTTTTACTTTCTGAAAATTTAGAAAAAATGTACTGCTAATTTCTGAAAGAAAAAAAAATTAAGAATATTTATTATTTTTAAATTTTTTGAAAGGGTATATATTTTATTTCTTATTTTTTTAAATTTTTTACTAATTCGAATTTTTCATCAAATATGGTTAGCACATAACTCCCGTTTCAATTCATTTAACATTTTGAGGACATTAATTTAATAAAATTTTGAATAAGTTAAACTTAACAAAAATTAAATACTACTTCGTGCATTAAAAATTGTTGTTTACATTCAAAGTAGCATTCCTGAAAAAGTGATGTAACAGTGTGCTATGTCAATCAATTATTTTATTTGTAGAAATATAATAACTCTATAATTTTATTAAATTTGTTTACCTCTACAATATCATCAATACTGGATATGGGCATAACCTCCATTTCCTCTGTGAATTAATCGTTAGAAGATGAACACATGTGTTTTAAATAAATATTATTTGTTGATTCACAAAATTTAAATTAGTATTGCACTTAATTACTTACTTGTTGATCAATGAGTATGAGTTCGAAGAAACACTTTTTTTCCGGATCATCTTTCGAGAGCACTGTCCAGCAGCGCAAAACTTTGACGGTAACTCTCCATGTTTCTTTATCAGAGTAATTAAATCCAAAGAGGAGAATTGGGAAGACATAATCAAATCAATGTATGATGAATGAATCAGAATTGTGGAACCGTAAATAACTAATGAGTATACGAAACTAATATAATCCAAAAAAAACTGTCAATAACTGATGTTTTAATTAAAAAAATTGTTAAAAGAAATTGAGAAAAAAAAACTGTCAATAACGGATATTTTAATTAAAAGAATTGTTAAAAGAAAGTAATTGAGAAATAGTGGGAGGCGGAGAAATTGTGAATGGAAAATATAGGTGAAGACACGAAGGATTATAAGTTTGGTAATTAGTAGTAAGGGTGGATATATATATATATATAAAAATAAACGCTTACCTAAAACTGGAGGGGCGAAAAAACAAACCTCCTGTGCCGCCACTGGGCGAGAGAAGAAAGGCACCCAGATCAGTACCGGCAACACCTCAGTCGCCCAGATCGGTGTCAGTGACCTCCTGTGCCGCCATCGGGTGAGAAAGAAGAAATACGACCGGGCCTGCCTTTTCTCTGCACACCTCAGTCGCCCAAATCGGTGTCGGCGATGCCCCGTGATGCGTTAGACATCTTCTCCAGCGACGCCTCTTTCGTCTTCTCAGTCACACACGATGGTTGGGGCTTTAGCGCACCTTGATTCGCCGGTGGCTGTACAAAGACGCCCCTCTCTCTTCTTCCCTCACTCTCTCACTTGTTTGCATATATCTGTAACCATATATATACATAGGATTATATAATATATTAAGAAGTTGTTGACCCAGCGTGACAATATAAATCTGTATAGCAGTTTTCAACCGCTTTGCCTCTTTAAAGTGGTTCTAAACTGCTCTATAGGCATTTTATTTTTTTTATATTTTGTCAAAAGCAGTTTCAAACCGCTATGTAACTATTATTTGTATTTTTTTTCGTATTTGATAGGAGAGGCCTTGTGCCAAAGTTCTCTCTAAGTAACTTCTAGGAGAGCTCATTGGCATATGAGCTCTCTAATTACTGCTATGTAAGCCAAAAAATGTAGTAGTGAAAGCATGCATGTATGTCCTATTTATAAGCATAATTCACTTAATCCTAGGGTTTTCCGATTTGAATTGACATCAAGGCCATAAGGGGGGGATCATCATTCTATAACGTTCAAAATAAATTTTGAAACGTTCACGTATCTGGACAAGCTTTTATCGAGATTCGATTCTTCCAAGCATGTGCAGGAAATCAGAGTCTGACTTTCCTTTCGACATCCCTGAAATCCAGAAATCAGAGTCTGACATTTCTTTGACATCCCTGAAATCTGGACAATCATCAGAGATTCATCCATAACCTACATGTTTGTCTTTCACCAATTATGCTTGAGAGTTTACTTATCAAACATGCTGATAGGCTATCAAATGATAAGCTTACAATATTATCATGATAAGCAAACTACATTGTCGGTGGCACAAAAAGATTATAGATTAAGCCCAAAGTTCAATTGCCAAGATCCAAGGACCACGGGCTCGGCTCGGGGGTAGCGCTCGAGCATGCGTGTGGCTCATTGGAGTATTCCTTGTAACCTTATAGTTTGTAATTTACTTCACAACTCCCCATTAATTAGGAGTTAATGTGTTCTCTCATTTTTCAATGTGGGATAATTAACCTTGACTTAATTATACAAACACATCATTTAATTCTATAAAATATTTGTAACGTTTCAACATTGTATATTAATTCTTACTCACCGAAATTCAGTTTTGAGATGTTAAATATAATACGATCATCTACTCCGTGAGTAGAACGATTCTACGACATTTAATTTTTCAGAAATTAAACTTTTACCAATTATTTTATTTATATAAAATGAGTGTTACACAACCTTATTTAATAATAAATAAATAATTAAAATCAATTTCCCCAACAATCCCCCACATGAGCAAAAATTAAACTTATAGTTATGCAAAACTACAGTTCACCAGAGACCTGATTGCTTCCGGAGAGGTAGTTTGAGCTTTTTACCTTCAGTAGTCAAACACTATCGAGTACACTTGTGCCCTAGTGGACGCGATGCCTTGAACTATTCCACCACGGTGTACATTGAGACAATAGTGATACAAATAGCCAGATCTCATACGCCTTTTATTCACATGTTTTTGTCTGTCTCGGTCTTGGACACTCTTTAATTTATAAGTATCTGTCGAAGTGGCCCACACCTCTTACTAATATAGGTGAACTCCTACTTAGAGCATCCCGTCATACTCCACGTGAACAAGGTTTGAGGATTCGTTAAAAGTCAAATACTTAACATATACCACAGATTACGAGTTTCACACTTGGTGTTGTGCTTTCTAAGGAATGGTCATCTTACCAAGTGACTCAATCAAAAATCCACTGCTTAGTAGTCCCATTGAACCAAGATCTTGGGATCTCCAGTCACCAAGGTTGGGTTACCACTGCTTCAATTTATTTTGTGGATTTTAAACCCATTCCTCCTTCTAGTGGCTTATACATATGATCTCGATTAATTGGTTTTGTAAGTGGATCTGCTATGTTGTCTTTTGACTTTACATAGTCAATAGACATAACTCCTGTTGAAATCAAATATCTAATGGTGTTATGTCGACGACGTATATGTCTCGACTTTCTGTTGTACATATTGCTCAATGCTCTACCAATGGCAGCTTGGCAATCACAATGTACCTTAACTGATGATACAGACTTTTTCCAATATAGAATATCCTCAAGGAAATTTTTGTGGAATGGTCTATACATGTCTTCTTAGTGGATATTAAGGACACAATTGCTCATTGATAGCTCCTTGAGAGTTACGTACCCAAGTGTAGGTTGATTTCAAGTAATAAAATTTCTCGGGAGACCGAGTGTCGAACCACAGGGAGATTTGGAAGAAAAAAATATTATCTAGTTGAGAGGTTTAAATAAAGTAACAAAATACTAGAGCTTCGGGATTCCACTTTAGATAAAAATACTAGAGTTATGATCTTGATTATCTTTGATAACTAAATCGAAATCTAACAATCAAGTGATTTCAATCGGAAGATATAACTTTGAGCACATATAATACTTTTGAAAAGTACCTTTAGAAATTCGAACAAGTTTATAAAATCAATAGTTGATGTGTAAAACTAAGCATTTTTTGTGCCAATAAGTCTACAACAAATCAAAGTAATGACACATCAAAACCTCTCTTAAAAACTCTTCAAATGACTAAAGAATTGAAACTTTGAAAATCTTTATTGAATAACCAAGGACATTACTAATACTTTACTAAAGCTTTATCCCTAACTCTAGTAAAATATTTAGCTACTCATACTAATACAATAAGAACTCATATTTCTAAGAGAGATACTAGACTAAGATAGAAGGATTACAAGTAAAATGGGATGCCTTCAAGGGTTGTTAAAGGGCTCTTTATATAGGCCTCCAAATAGTGAATCATGGAGACTTTAGCAACCAATTCACGTGACCTGTAAAGATCAGTAATTTAATTGCCCTTGCCGTTTGAATTTCATCTTGACTTCTGAATGAAAGTTGTAGACCGTTGGATTAGCTTTCCAAGGAGTCTAAGATCTCAAAAATCGGATCTCTAGATTGTGAGTTATGACCAGAATAGTGGAGTTGGTAAAACTGGATTGTTTTTCTCCGCGAATTTATGGTGGTCTCTTGAAAATCATATATCTCAGCTTGCACAAAATCAACGACTTTAATATTTTTACTGTGTATTGATGAATTTCTTGGCTAACCAATGGATTTGGTCTTGTGTAAATTGGACTTTTGTGTGAATTATGGTGAATTGTTTTCCAACATGTGTACTGACATGGCGGAATTCTGAAGCCCTTGCATTGATTGTTATTTTGACCATTGAAACCGGAACTTTTGTCACTTGAGCCCTGAAGACAAGTTGTAGAGCAATGAATTAGTGATCAAATACAACTGGAATTGGTTCAATTGGATTAGTGAGGCTCCATATATTATGGAAATATGAAAATGTGTTTTGAGTTCAAACATTGGACAGAAATGGAGTCTTCACTTTTGAGTACAAATACAATCCAAACTTGTAAAATTGGATCACTAACATGTCTTAAGTATTTAGTACATTGTCTTAGGTGTTCAATATCATAAAATTTGGAAAAGTATAACTCCACTTAAGACCTCAACAATATACAATAGACATAATGGCCATGTTGAATTATACATATGTCTCTTGTTTATATAGAAAACATAAATACTTATAACTAATTAGAAAGTGTGAAATTATATATAAATACGCTAAACAATACATTATAGTACACAAAATAATACACAAAATAGGTAAAATACATGCATACTTAAACTGTAATCACTCATCCAATAGTGAATACATATCCACCAGTGGAAAATCAATCCTTAGTGTCTGATATCCAATTGGCATCACTATACCCTTCTAGTACAGCAAAATATTTCTTGTAGTGTAGCCCATAATCGAGTGTATACTTTAAGTATCTTAACACTCTTCTGAGATCTTTTCAATGCTCAGCACTTGGATTGCTCGTGTAACGACTCAATTTATAATGTCAGGATGTGTAAATTAGTTATGTACATCACACTTCCTATGACTCTTGCATATTCCAACTGATCTACTGAAGATCGTTTATTTTTACTCAAGTGAACATTGGATTCCATGGGTGTTTTTGCAATTGGACCATCAAATGCACTAAATTTCTTTAGCACTTTCTCCACATAGTGGGATTGAATCAAAGATTTTCCACTTGAGGTTTTAGTGAACTTGGTTCCTAGCATCACATCTTCCTTTCCCATGTCTTTCACGTCGAAGTTACGACCCAACATGTGTTTCATATTGTAGAGTAGATCATGATCATTACCTATAATCAGCATGTTATCTACATAGAGATACACGAAGACAAAGCCTTTCGGTGTATCTTTCACATATAGACATTTGTCACACTCATTGATACGAAAACCATTTGATAACATTTTATCATAAAAAATAAAAAATGCCACTATTTTGGTGCTTGTTTAAGCCCATACAATGACTGCACAAGTCTGCACACTTTTTTTTAATTTCCAGGTACAACGAAACCTTCTGGTTGATCCATATAAACTTCTGCATTCATTTCATCATTCAAGAATGTTGTTTTTACATCCATTTGGTGTATTTCAAGATTGTGCAAAGCAGCAATCGCGATTAACACACGAATAGAGGTAATCCTTGTTACATGTGAATTAGGTGTCAAAGAAATCATATCTATCTTTTTGCTTAAAACCCTTTGCAACCAAACGGGCTTTAGACTTATCAACATATCCATCTGCCTTATACTTTCTTTTTAGGATCCACTTGCATCCTAAGGTCTTACAACCTTTAGGGAGGTCAACAAACCCCCATGTATGATTTTGAAGCAATGAATCTATCTCACTATTAATAGCTTCTTTCCATAGAGCTGCATTTGGGCATCACAAAGCTTCTTTAAGAGTATTAGACTCATCTTCCAACACATAGATGATGAAGTCAGGTCCAAAGGTTTTAGACATTTTGGCTCTTTTGCTGCATCTTGGTTCTTCATCTACTTGAGACGAAGGACCTATAGTCTCACTAGCTTCTTCCTGGGACATCTTCCTAGGAATAATATCTTTCTTTTCTCTGCAAGGAAAGATATTTTCAAAGAATATTGCATTCCTTTATTCTATCATAGTACCTTCGGTCATATTAGTTATCTCTTATTTATGAATCAAGAACCAATAGGCACTACTATTAAGTGCACAACTAACGAATATACAATCGACCATTTTAGATCCAATTCTAACTTATTTGGGTACTAATACTCCCATTTTCGCCAAACACCCCCATACTTTAAGGTATTTGTATGAAGGCTTATGACATTTCCACATCTCATATGAAGTTTTGTCCTTATTCTTATGTGGAATTTTATTCAAAATGTGATTAGCTAACAGAATAGCTACACACCATAAGTTTTTAGCTAAACCTGAGTTGATTAGCATAGCATTCATCATTTCTTCAAGTGTTCATTTCTTTCTTTCTGCAACACCATTTTACTGAGCTGAATATGGTATTATAGTTTGATGTATAATGCTATTTTCTACGCATAATTGTTCAAATAGAGCTATGTATTCAAAATCTTTGTCGCTTCGAATACCTTTAATTCAAAAGCCCAACTGATTCTCCACTTCAATTTTATAACGCTTAAAAGCATCTAGTGCTTCATCTTTAGTGTGTAAAAGATATACGTGGCTAAACAATCATCGTTAAAAGTAATAAAATATTTTCTATCGCCTCTAGTCTGTACCAGTTTTAAATCGCACACATCAGTGTGTATTAAATCTAGAGGATTAGTGTTCCTTTCAACTGAGTTAAATGACAACTTAGTCATTTTTGCCTCAACTCATATTTCACATTTGTTAGACGTATCAATATGTTCAATTTTAAGTAAATCAAGATTTACTAAACGCTATATGGAATTCAAATTTACATGTCCTAATCTAAAATGACATAAAAAAGAACACTCAATGATATTAGAAGAAGATTCAGCTTTATTCATATTGTTCTCGCCTTCACTGTGTACAACCATTACATTCATTTTGAACATCCATTGTTGACATAGCCCAACCGAGGAACTGTCCTAATTTCCTAAGTACAATTTTTTCAGACTGAAATAAAAGTTTAAACTGATAACTAACAAGTAAGGAGCCTGAGATCATGTTCTTACAGATGTCTGGGACATACAACACATCCTTCAACTTCAACTATTTCCCGGAGGTCAGTTTGAGTGCAACGATACCCACTCCAGCCACATTTGACGTAGCTTGGTTACCCATATGAAGTTTTTCCCCTTAGAAGGTGTATAGGTCGAGAAAGTATTCCTTTCACAGCAAACATGGCAAGTAGCCCCAGTATCCACAAACCATTCCTTGGGATTATCCACCAAGTTAGCTTAAAAATTAACTGCAGACATATCCATTTCTGTGAACTGATTTTGAACAACGTTTGCACTAGATTTTGCCTTGCCCTTATGTTCCTTTTTATATTTTTTTCTTTTTTTTGGGTTTGGTGCAGTCTCGTGCCGTGTAGCCAGACTTGCCAAAATTATAACAATTCCCGCTAAAGACATTCTTTACATTAGTCAGCTTCTTGTTCTATTCATTTGACCTTTTCCTTTTCTTGGAAGGCCTCCCTGTTCCATCAGATTTACTTTCGCCTCTGATTAGAATTTATTGAGCTTACCATCCATTTTCCGGTTATCTTCTTCAATTCGAAGTTTGAAGATCAAATCATCAAGTGACATTTCTTTTTACTTGTGTAGCATATAGTTTTTAAAGTTCTTCCATGCAGGAGGGAGTTTTGCTATCACAGAAGCTACTTTGAAATGCTCAGGAAGAACCATACCCTTCGCCAGGATATCATCCAGTATCAACTAAAATTTGTGAACTTGTTCGATGACAGATTTTTCATCTATCATCTTAAAGTCGAGAAATTTTGATACTACAAATTTCTTCGATTCAATATCCTTGATTTTATATTTTTTCTCCAAATAATCACACAATTCTTTGGCAGACCTAAACGAGGAATATACACTATACAGTGCATCAACCAATCCAATAAGGATATAGTTGTGGCAGAGATAATTTCATTGATTTCACTGACCAAACGCTACACATTTAGTAGTATCCGGATCATCTTCCACAACAACATGTGGATCTTGACGGAGAAACTGTGCTAAATGCAGTGTGGTCAACTAGAACATCATTTTCTGTTGCCACAACTAAAAATCTTTTCCTGAGAACTTCTCGGGTTTTTCACCATGGACCATTATAGGTCTGGTAGTAGAAGCAAGAAAAGGGAGAAGTGGAGCATTTGAGTTTTGACCCGCTCTAATTGTTACACTAGGAGAGACTGGAGCGTTAGATGTTGCTCCAGAAATTACAACATAAGAAAAGTTTCCGTCAGTTGCCATCGCTTATAGTTTTTTAAGCCTCTGTTTGTTTTGTGATTATTAGTTTATAAGTGCACCAATGATGGCTTACAGAATTTTGATGATGAAAATAAAGAAATACGAGAAATAAGAAAATTACAAAATCTTCTTGAAATAGTGGACTTCTTCATCTCCAACACCCTCTTGAAATGCTTCGTCTTCAACCACGTAAAATACGAACAAAAGGAAGGAGATAAAGGAAAAGTTGAGTCAAGGTTGTACCTTTTTCTATAAAACAAACACGTCCCATCTAGTGCACACAGTTTGATGTGATGTTCCAAGAGGTAAAATGACTTTTGTCTTTCGTACTAGTTGCACCACTGAGTACGAAGGCACCAATGAAGAAAATATATCGATATAGTTACTAGATAGAATGCGAGTGTGAATGCAAGGTTTGAAAGCATGCATGCATGTCCTATTTATAGGCATAATTCACTTAATGTTGGGGTTTCCCGAATTGAATGGCCATCAAAGGCCATAATGTGAGAGAAAAATCAGCTTTTTGTAACCTTCACAATAAATTTTGGAACGTTCACGTATCTGGTCAAGCTTTTATCTAGATTCGATTCTTCAAAACACGTGCAGAAAATCAAAGTCTGACTTTCCTTTCGACATTCCTGAAATCCAGAAATCAGAGTGAGACTTTCCTTTGACATCCCTAAAATCCAAAAAATCATCAGAGCTCCATCCACAACCTGTCTTTTTGTCATCCACCACTTATGCTTGAGAGTCTACTTATCAAACATGCTGATAGGTTATCAAACGATAAGCTTAGAGCATTATTACGATAAGCAAACTATATTTTTGGTGGCCCAAAACGGTTTATAGATCAAGTCCATATCTCAAAGATCCAAGGACCAAAGGCACGGGCTCGCGCTCAAGCTCGGCTCAGTAGCGGCACACGTGTGCACGTGTGGATCATTGGAGTATTCCTTAGAACCTTATAGTTTGGAATTTACTTCATAACTCCCTATTAATTAGGAGTTAATGTGTTCCCTCATTTTCCAATGTTGGATAATTAACCTTGAGTTAATTATACAAACACAATATTTAACTCTAGTAAATATTTGTAACGTTTCAACTTCGTATATTAATTTCTCACTCACCAAAATTTGGTTTTTAAGATTTCAAATATACTACGATCATCTACTCCGTGAGTAGATCGATTCTATGATATTTAATTTTCCAAAAATTAAACTTTTGTCAATTATTTTATTTATAAAAAATGAGCATTACACAATCTAATTTAATAATAAATAAATAATTAAAACTAATTTTCACAACAATATCTACTTACATATGATCAAAGAGTGGAGTATGGCCCCTTCGGGGTCTTCGGGAGCATCAAGCTCGACTGTAGCAAATCCTGTTGGTCAAGAAAATAGAAATTACGTAATTTCCAAAGATGATCTTTTTGATGCAGTGGAAGCAGAGGAAAGGAGAGGGTGGGAAGAGCTCCGTAACTCCAAGGAATGGAAAGAAAGTGAGTTGGAAGAGTTCGAAAGACAAAGTTACATTTGATATTCAGTAATTAACGACTTCAAAGAAGACACTTCAAAAGGCCACTTCTTTTCGTCGCATCCGTCTTCAGGACGATCTAGTCACAGTTTTTCACTTCTCAGTGAGTGAAAAATTTGTCCCCGGGTCTACGTTGAAAGTTTCTATAGTAGAACTCATTCGAGAGGGCTTGGGGTCTTAACAATGGTTCGGGTGGGGGGTTCTATTAAGAATAAAGAAAATGAATAGAATTGAATTCATGTTCACAGAAGACCAGATACAATACCATTCTTTCGTACTGGGGCAGAATATATATGGACTCGAATAATAACATGATCTCCTCTAAGAGAACGTCTTCAAAAATGGACCCTTCCCCTGGAAGTTATTACTCTTACAAGACTCTCCGCTGTGACGGCATGCATGAATAGCCGGGAGGAAAGAAAGGACGGTAGATGATAATGAGAAAAGGCACCGTGTCTGGACGGGCGGGCGAAATGGATGAGCAAAAGGTGTCATGCCTGGTATCGAAAGTAGCTACTCGCCTCCAACTAACGGAAAGGCTCGTAATGAGCTAAAAAGGAAAAGAAGGGAATGGGCATGTCAAAATAAGCATCATAATCTTTCGTTTCATCTCGCCTGAATTTGCTCCGATTATCTCTCCCACCCACGTTGTTGCTCCGATTGCCTCTCCCACGCATGCCATTTCATCTCGCATTGTCTTTGCTCTGATTGTTCACTGAATCATCATCGTCTCAAACATCGCTCGTCAACATTCGTTGCTGCTTTGTGTAGACGTTGTGTCGATGATAATCATCGCTTCGATTAAGGTTAGTAAATCGATCGCTGCTCGCTAATAATTTTCTATTCTTGTTACTTTTTACTACTTTGAAGAAAAATTACTCTCGAACATCTAATGTGATCCTCATTGCCTACTTTAATTCAAACTGGTATACAAATGTAAATACTTTGGGTTATTTTATGTTTCTTCAAATTATTTGAATGGTTAATACGATGATATGTGGTTCATAAGATGTTTATCAAAATTTTAGACCATGATTCTTCACCTTTTAAATGGCTAATACAATGATATGTGGTGCATAAGAGGCTGTCAGTGATGTTTTTAAATTTTGCATTGAATAAGCTGTCTAAATGTTAACGTTTAAAATTTTGTTCACCTGGTAATATATAAGATAGAAGCTGAGGGATTTTTGACCTATCCAACCCTGTTACAATCTAGTTGAAATAATTTATAGTCTTTTTGATCATATTTCTAGTTTTCCATGGTTGTCTGGACCTATTACTTGTCCGGTTCCCAGGATCCAGGATCAGTCCTAGTGTATGTGCACTTTCCTTATACTATTAGAATATGTGACAGCAAAAATTTTTTTACATCAATTAACCTAAAGTGGGAAGTCCCTTTGATGTACTTTTAGGAGCTCTGGAATCAGGTACAATAGTTAATAATTGATTAAAGTATAGCTTACTATTGCAATTATTGATGTTGATAGGCTATGGTGGCTTGTGGTGATCTTGGTGCTGAACTCCCAATTGAGGAAGTTCCCTTGTTACAGGTACTTACTACAAAACACAATGAAAATTACTATCTTGAAACATTTTTTAGTTTTCCAAATTTGTTGGCAAGTAACATACTCACAGGATATTGAAATTCAATGAAATAGGATAAAAGGAAAGAAAAAAAGAACAAGGGAAAACTATTTGTTTGATATTTTACCCCTGGCAGAGTAATATCATTATGAAAGATGTAGGAGTAGTTGATTGTCATGGATATAATGTTCAGATATACGATGTCTCAGTATGTGTGTATAAAGTGATTTATTGTAGCAAAAATTGTTTAAGGTATGAATTTCATGATCTCTATTTATGGTCTAAATGATATTATATTCTTGAAGCTAGTTGGTAATATGATTTGACTAAAACCATCAAGCTCGTTATTCTTTCGGCACATTATGGTTGTTTATTTCATTTTAGTTGCTAATATGAACAATGCATTTCAGCTTGTGTCCTGCTCAAAGTGTCACTATCAGTACAAACTATTTTCTGGCAATATCCTCACCATAGAATCAGAAGAAATTAGGTAAACTCTTCTCAATTCGTTTCTTTTCACTTTTGATACATTATGGTTGTTTATTTCATTTTATGGTAGTGTTTTCTTCTAATTCAAAGTCATTTCGTTGGTAACATATATGATAAATTCTTCTATGCCTCTGTTTCTCCTCCGCTTTGTATTGATAATTGAAGCTTATGACATAAGCAGGTACAACAAAGTGTAATGCTGAAAATGAGCAGCAAAACATGTCCATAAGATTCAACAGAGAGTGTGATAAAGAGTGATTGTTGAGTTTTGATAGTTAATAATAACATGTGGTTTTCTTAAGATAGAATTGACAACTATATGGAGTTTAATTCGTACTGCATTTATGTAATTATAATAAATTTTTTTTTTAAATTGCATTTCTTGATGGTACATTCCATCTTAAGTTATACAATATAGGAAAACAATATTATTTGCACTCAAGGTAGATGATTGTTTGTGGAGAGCATGCTGGGATTGTTTACTAATTAAGAATAATCTATTTATGAAGTTTGTTGTGGATAATAAAGATTGTGCTCTTTGTGGAAATTATATTGATCATAATTGACATCTTAGCACACATTGTAATTTTGCTTTAGAATGTTTGCAGCTTTCTGTTATGGAAGAGGTTATTGATGATGCAAGATATAAAGATGATGGTTACATGGACTTGGTTTTCATGATTCTACGAGAAAGGGGTAAATCTGTGGTTGCAAAATCTAGTATGATTATATGACAAATCTAGTGAACTAACAGGGTTTGAGAAGGATCACATAATTCTGCCAATGCAGTTGTTTTTATGCCTGCAAGCTTTTTGAACGAAAGGGAAAGATCTAAAGTGGTTGAAAATTAAAGAAAAGAAATAGTGATATAAACTTGCGGAAATAGGTCATTGAAAATTAAACGTGGATGCAGCATTTTTCATAGATACAAGCCAAGCGAGGGCGGGAATGGTGCTATGTGATGATGATGATGATGAAATTTTGAACAATTTATGATTTATGATTTATGGATTAGTGGGCATTGAATTTGTGGGTTAATGAGTGATGTTGGTTTATGGATTAATAGGTGTTAAGTTTATGGATTTATGCTTCTTAAATTGTTATATAAGATTTGACATGAATTGACATCATACAAATTAGCATTACAATATATATGCAAACTAACACTACACTGTATGCAAATTTACTCTACATTGTATAAGAATTAACACTGCAGTGTATATGAACTATCGCCACACTGAATGTGTACTAACACTAATCCATTTATGGACTAACACTATATTGTGTACAAATTAACATTACACAGTTTACGAACTAATACTATATTATTTACGAACTAATACTACATTATTTACGAACTAATACTACACTGTTTACGAACTAACACTACACAGTTTACGAACTAATACAACACTATTTAAGAACTAACATTACACTATTTACGAACTAATACTACATAGTTCACGAACTAACACTACACTATTTACGAACTAATACTACACTGTTTAATAACTAATACTACACATTGTTTACGAACTAACACTACACTGTTTACAAACTAATACTACACTGTTTATGAACTAATACTACACTATATATGAACTAACACTACACTATATACAAATTAATACTGCAATATATATGAACTAATACCACAGAGAATATAAATTAACACAACATTGTATGTGTACTAACACTACAGTGTATTTGAACTAACATCACAGAGAAAATGACCTATCACCACACTGAATTTGTACTAACATCAGTCTATTTATGGACTAACACTATACTGTATACAAACTAGCACTATACTATTTACGAACTAACACTACACTATATACGAACTGAAACTACACTATATGCTTCTTTTGGTAGATTCATTGTGTCACAGTCTGTTTTTTTTAGTTTCATAATATAAATAAAAGTAAATCACAAAGATAGACAAGAACAATTATAGTCTTCAACAAAAGATTGACAACACATCAATGAGTAATAATAGCTGATGTACTAAAAGAGTACAGGTTATGACTTTGTCAAGAAACAATATGAAAACTCTTGTTTCCAACTATAGCTAATGATGGGCTTTAACTAGCCACAATCTATCAAGTTAAAAAAATAATAACCAGAAGACAAATATTCTTTCTTCCCTAATTTTTTTGCCTTTTTTTCCATGTCTACCTCAAAACATCATCACGCATCTCAACAAAATTTTACCAGGAGAGCTTCTGAAATTTGGTGAATTATCTGCAGTAGTAAGATAACAGGCATGACATAAGGGGGGAACATGAGAGGTGTTAACACAAGGTAAAGAAACATAATTTCAAGCAAATGAGAGAAATAGTAACTCCAAGACATCATAAACAACACTACATACATATTAAACAGAGAGAGAGAGAGAGAGACCATAAACTAATGTCGAATTGCAAATGAATTCTCCCTAGCTTATTGACCACAACTTATGTATTTATTATTGCCTTCATTGTTGCGCCTCCAGTAGATATTGATGGTATTCGTGAGTTTTATTTTCCCAGAATGTATCCTAATTTTTGGCCTAATTCTTCTTCTAATGATCGATTCAACCTCGGGCCTCCGCTTGAGCCTCCAAGGATAAGGGTACATGAACAGCCATTTGATCCCTGCTTTCAAATAAGTTTACAAGCATTACTGCCCAAATGATAGGAAAACTATCACAGTGCTTCACTTTTCATTTTTATCATGAATGAGAAATTTGGCAATAGAGAGGAATGGAAAGGAAAATTTGTGGGTTGGCTACTAGGCCACTGCCTTAATGCAACATATAACCTAATATAATTTCCAGCAACTCTAAATGATGAAGTCAAATCAATATTCTCTTGAGACTTAGCAACAGAAGTTTCACATTTCAGTATAGCCAAACCCAACAACATTTCTCATGAAAATTAATTCATATACACTGTGGTGTTAATTAATTTACTATACAGTGTGGTTTCTCCATTTTTATATATTAATCCCATTACAAATGCTTCCCAAATCCTTAACCAACTGTGCTACACATTCAAATAAATACTAACCCAACTAATTACCATCAGAGCGAGATAGATTTTAACTAGGCAAAAATTAGCTTCCGTTATATCACCAAAATACCATTTACGATACTTTTCTAATACCATTTTCAAACCTACAAAATGGCCAATCTACCAAATAACCATCAAATTCCTATTCCAATTTTTAAGGAGAAAATTATGATTATTGGGGATTTAAAATGAAGGTCATATTTTACGCACCAAGGCATATGGAAAATTATTGACAAGGGATATACTATTCCAGGAGATACAATATCTTTGTCTACAACAGACAAAGGAAAACTAGACCAAAATATGAAGGACAAGCTATGGTGGGATCTCTCTTTCCAAGGATCAATGAAGCTAAAATGTGGAAAGAAGTACTCCAATGAAGAAATCTATGTGGAACAACTTCAAGGGTTCGTGATACAACAGACCTCAATTTAAAGACTAATTGGACTCGAAGACCACAAAACCACTGTATATCTAATTCTATCCCAGATCATTCACCAATTACACAACGCATTCACATAAATACTAACCCATCTAAATACCACCACGTTGCAAAATCAGTTGTTTATAAGAAAGAGAATAATTTTGTACAGAGAGATAGTAGCAACCAAATAATGAGCAAAGAACTCAAGTTCAGGAAAATCAACAAACATGAACGAAAGAGTAAATCGAAAAAAGGTCCATTAACTTTGGACTATTTAACAACATGCCCAGTAATTTTGTAATTTTACCGATGAATTAACGCAAACACAAAATTAGGCGTGATGTAATTGTGAAAATTAGAAATAGGGGATCTAATTGTACTAAATAAAATCTTAAATCTATCTGAGAAAAATTTTAACTCACTTAAGAACCTAGAAAATTGGAGATGGATGATAGCACGAACCATCGATATGGTCTTCTCTCTTCATTGTCATATGAATTATAGTTGTGACTCAGATTCTTCACTAATTTCTGTTGCACCGCCGTCAGCCTTCCATGGGAGATCGACCTGTTAGTGTATGAATTTTCAATCGGTCGATTTCAATGGTGATTTCAATGACAGAACCTAAGGTATTCGTGGAGATTGAGCGCCGCCATCGACTCAGATTCTTCATGCAATCTCCGTTGGTGCCATCGTCAAACTTCCAACGGAGATCGACATGTTAGTGTGTGAAATTTCAATCATTCTATTTCAATCTCTCTATTAATGTGTGTTTTCACATTCTACTGTGTAATTTTTAGGGTTTTATTTAATGGATCAAGTTATCTTGGGTCGGGTCAAATTAATGTTCATGGGTTCTTCTATGGTGTATAACACTCACATAATACCAACACGATTAATTAATATACTAAATGAGCATTATTAGTAGAATTGAAATCAGATAAATAAAATCACACAGTTCTATCTCTCGCACATTTTCTATCATTACTCTCTCCCTCTTTAAATACATTGCCAAATACTTTCTTTCTCACCAATTGGATCAGTTTCCGATAAAAAGGTTGGTCGTTGTCGGAGTTCAATCATCAAATAAATGGAGAGATTTTACTCTACTAATTTAAGAGCTTTAAATAGACATTGATTGAGAAGAAATACAAGGAGATGGAACAGGGGAACGAGGTAGCGTTCGTGACGGCAGAGGCTTCTTGGACTGTGAAAAAATTCCAAAATCAAAATAATAAAATCCTACCTGGACAGGAGTTGGGTGGACGGCGTGGCGACGGAAGAGAATGGTGGCGATTGAAGCTCCAATGGCGATTCTACGGATATGGCTCTTTTTCTCCCATTATTTCTCTCGCAACCGGAGAAAAAGATCGATGATCACCATCACTTGAAGCTCTGAATGATGGGACGTGATTGGAGCTCCAGCAGCGTCGTCTCTTTTTCACCTAGCAATTGAAGCTCCAACGGCGGTGATCTAATTACTTCTTCCCCCGGTGATTTTTTTCCCTTGCGATCTAATTTCTTCTTTCAGGGCGATAAAATAAACCACAGCCACAACCACGGTCGCGCCGCACTCTCCACTCCGTCAATTTTAAAGCTGCATCGATGTCATCACCTAAGGCATCTCCAACAATGTCCTCTATTTAAATATTATGTTTTATCTCTTATAGAAATATGATGATGATTTGATGGGATTTTTAGAGAGAAAGAAAATGAAAATGTGAGTTTTTAGTTTATCATGATTCAGATGGTTGTAAATGGAAATGCTCTGTTTTTCTATTATTTCTTTAGTGGATTAGTGTGTTGTACTGTTTACGTAGCTAAGATGTTCATTTATACTATAGTATTTTCTATTGTATTGTAGTTAATTTTAGTCTACTATAGTGTAATTATAAGAGTGTTATACAATTGATATTAAGTTATAATATTGTTATTCATTTATAATACAGTGTTACAATATTAGTTCATTATATAATTGATGATACTATAATGTTCTTGATAATATTACAATAATCTTGATTATATCATACTGAAGCACATAAATTTGAATTGACTAGCTGTAGCATGTCAGTGTAGCACTGTAGCTGTCAACTCAAGTAAGAAAAAATAATTAAAGTAGTTAAGTTAATTAATTTTGACCTATTTGTAATTCAAAAAAAAAATTTACACTCACCTTTAATTTCATTGTTTAAATTTGACCATATGTGGTTGCCTTTGTATTACAACTAATTTTGTCCACAAAAAATAGATGAATATATTCAAATATTATTTATCGTATTCATTAAAAAACTAGTATATATTCAAAAATATTTGACCAAAAGTGTAAAAAAAAAAAATTGGACCATGCAACTGAAGTGTTCTAAAAGAGTACTAGTTGTTCTCATGAGAAATATTATTTACAATTATTGAACATTAAATTTGTTTTTGTTGAACAATACTAGTTGTTTTTTATTAAACAATACTCCTTTCGTCCCAAAGAGAATTGCACCCTAGAAGGTAGCACATTTTTCTAAAACAATATATTTTACAAAAAAAATATTAGCATGTGGATAAATATGCATATAGTTTTGTGAGTGTACAAAAAAATCTATATTTTCTTTTGTAGTGTGCAACTTTGTGCAGGACTTCCAAATAAAAAAATGTGTAAATTTCTATGGAACGGAGAGAATATTAGTTATTTTCACAGAAAAATATAATTGATCAATATTAATTGATTTTACTAAATAATATTAGTAGTTCACAACAGCTAGTGCATACAACTGTTACTCTTTCAATAATATGCATTATGTGTATTCTAATATAACGTATATTGTTAACCACTCTCATTGAACATTATATGCAATTTATGTAAATTTATTAACAATATTATTTGTTTCACTAAGATATACACCCTTCAATCATAGTTCAGTTTTCTCTTTACTTTTTTCTCAAAAATTAATACATATAGTATTTTATTTGTAGTGGGTGTGTGATTTAAAAAAAATGATGGAAAGTGATCGGTAGGGATAGATGAAAAAAGATGCAAGGACAAATAATTTTTAAATTAGGAAAGTGAACACAAATACTTGTATGCACTTGAATGCATACAATGTACTTGAATTGTAAATTTAATTTTTTTTAAATACACAGTTATGTCGTACTATATATTTTTGACAATTGGGGTACTAGTAACTTGCTCTTCGTGTATTACTAAATTATTTTTTGAGTGTTGTTATGTTGTTCTTCAGGTATTATATAGACTTGAGAAAGTTTCATGCTTTGATTAGTTTTATTTTTATAAATTCTGGTTGATTTTCAACATCATCACATCAAAGGCATATGTGTTTATTTTTCAGGTTAAAAGTATGCATATAAATTAAAACGAAGTGGGTAGTGTTTTTATTTTCATAAAAATTGAAAAATAGTTCACACAAGAAATCAAACAATCGTTGTTTCTCCAACACTAATCAAAGCATGAAACCCTCTTAAATTTCTCTTTTTTTCATACTTCTCAACTTCCTCATCATATTTAACGTCGGTAGTACTCATTTGATTAGAAACTCATGAAGAATATCGTTCTTTTAAGTTGATTTATAGCCTTTTGATGTTTCATCTTAAATGATTATTTTAAATTACTATAAAGTCTATTAGAAGCTTATAATCAAGAGATATTATTTATTTTGTTTGATATAAATCGACTGTTCTAGGAGTATTAATGAGTTGTTCTTGGGATATTACTAAGTTGTTCTCTGGGTATTGCTAAATTGTTCTTCAAGTATTAGTCAATTATTCTTCATGTATTGCTAAGTTGTTCTTGATGTATAACTTATTAATATTGGGGTACTCTTGAATATAGTATAAAGTATTACTCAATTATATTTCAGGTATTGCTAAGTTATTCTTCAGGTATTAGTAAATTGTTCTTCATGGTATTGCTAAATTGTTCTTGCAGTATACCCTATTCATATTTGGGGTATTATTGAATATAATATGGAGTACTACTCAGTTAGTCTTCGGGTATTAATAAATCAACATGTGTTTTAATCTCACACAGATTCAATTCCAAGATTATCCACATGTCTCTTCGTGGCTTCACATAATGTATATCACATCTTTTAACTTGGATGATGAGATATATGTATGCCCTTTTAACAAGTACAAAATTGCACTATCTATATAATTTTGAACTATCAAATCTGGTGATACCATACATGATTTCATGAATTGTTCGATTGCATTTCTAAATAAGTTTGATTGCATCTACAAGCCTAAAATCTGGAGACTTTATTTTATTATTGGGCTTTATTTATTGCAATAATATTTTTATTTGCATGGGCTTATATGTTAGGATTTTGTGGAGAGAGTTATATATTTTCCTGAATTGAATATTGAAGACTAGGTTTGGATTAAGTTAAGGTTCTTCATAGTTTTATTTGTGTTCCATGTTGCGCTACTTCAGTTGGTATCATGAGACCGGGAACGATGCCACCCAAATATCAACCTCTTGTTGATCTTGTGGCTCAAACGGGAGCACGTCATGAGGCGGACATGACTGAGTTACACCATTAAATAGAAACCCTCATGGCTGGGATGTAAGGTTTTCAGGTCTTTGTTACAAATTTGCGGCCGTCGACTGCACATGGCACCTTTATTTCTCCACAACAGCCCCATACTGGTAGCCAGCGTGGGAGTCTGCCGCCTAACCTATTCGAATTGGATGTTGCAACCTCTAATGAGGAGAAACCCTATCCAATAACAATCTGTTTGCCCCCTCAGCGCGTGCACCCCCTCGTCGCGTAGATGACGATGGCCGTCGATAGCAGTTGCAGAGGATATATCCTCAAATTTAAGAATGTCCCTAATGAACGACGTGTATCTTTGGTGGCCATACATTTTTGGGGACGTGTGATGTCGTGGTAGTAGTAACTGAAACAATCGTGTCTCCGCCAGTGCAAACACAAAATCATATCGTGGTGAATTTTTGCAAATACCTGGAGCACGAATTCTTTTGTTCAGCCATGACGGAACCCTATTTTTGCAATTCATCTCCTAGACCCAGGATTTACGTTGGGTTGATGCTTATACTGATAATTTCTATCGGTTTCAATCCCGCATGGGCATCCGTGATACGCCGGCTTAGTTAGTCACACGTTATATCGGGGGTTTGGCATGGCCCATCCATGAGACACTTTGTCTCTTCATGCTGGCATCCATTTTCGAGGCTCACTAGCTAGAGCGGTAGCAATCCCACTATTCGTCCTTCATTCCAATATCTGGTCACCTGCCTCCTTCCACGGTGTTGCCCAGGGGCTGCCGATGGTGACCAACCCCGACCACCACCTTCACAGCCATATGATATTGGGTCTTCTTCCTTAGCCATACACTGTTTTATGTGCAGCGAATTAGGGCATCGCCATGCTACTTGCCCACACATGCGACAACATATGCTTTTGATGGACGAGTGGGAAACCTCCATGTACAACGGAGAGCCCGCCTTTGATACAATTGATGGGGATTTGTCGGAGGAACACGTAGATGGGGATGTTGGTCCATTGTTTGTCATCTGTCATTCATGTTTGACACCCAGAGGTATGCCTAATTTTGCGATGCATCGTAATAATATTTTTTAGTCTACTTGTACGATAGGGGGTAGAGTATGTCATTATATCATTGATTCAGGATCGTGTGAAAATATTATTTCCATTGTTGTTGTTGATAAATTTAATTTGTCTACTGAACCATACCCTTCCCCCTATGCACTTGCTTGGATCCAACATGGTAGTTCGGTTACTGTGGATCATCGTGTGTTTGTTATTTTCTTGATTGGGTCTAGGTATAAGGATTCTATTTGGTGTGACGTAGTTCCTATGGATGCACATCATCTGTTGTTGGGCATACCTTGGCAGTTGGATAGATATGTGATTCATGATGGTAGATTGAATACATATTTTTTGGTGTTCGAGGGCGCGAAGATTGTGCTACATTCTTCTCCCCCTCGTGATATTTCCCATGTTGTATTTATGTTTCTTTTGTCCCGTTCTGATTTTGCGTAGGAGATCCTTAGTACCCCATATGTGTTATTGTTGATTGGTATTGCACAGAGTGGGTCTACTTTGGTCGTTCCACCTCTAGTGGTTACCTTATTGCACGAAATTACGGATG
Source organism: Prunella vulgaris (assembly GCA_026898435.1). Classification (NCBI taxonomy): domain Eukaryota; kingdom Viridiplantae; phylum Streptophyta; class Magnoliopsida; order Lamiales; family Lamiaceae; genus Prunella; species Prunella vulgaris. The sequence continues at coordinate 82,124 of JAPKLY010000088.1, read as the reverse complement.
TTTTCCCTGAGGTTCTTCCTTTTGGGGTTCCTCCCCTTCGAGATATTCAGCACCATATCGACCTGGTGTTGAGCGCTTCTTAGTGAAACCGACCTCATTATCGGATAAGCCCTACGGAGCATACGGAGTTACGTAGATAGGTGGAGGAGTTATTGCAGAGGGGTGTTGTGAGAGAGTTTGAGCCTTTGTGTTGTGCAGACTCTTTTGATTTCGAATAAGGATTTTTCCTAGCGTATGTTTGTTGACAATCGGGCGATCAATAAGAATATTGTTCGTCATCATTTTTTCGATCCTTTGTCTTGATGCTTGCTTGAGTAGTTGAGTGGTTGGTCATGCCTTTTGATTTATCCAACGCTCCCATTACGTTCATGCGGGTAATGAACTAGTCGTTGCATTCTCTTATTGGTATTTGTGTTATAGTTTACTTCGATAATATCCTCATTTATAGTGCTACACACGAGGTTCATCTGTCTCATTTGCGGACTGCTTTGGAGATCTTGCATGCTGAGCAGTTCTTTGCTGCACCCAAGAAGTGTGTATTTCATGTGAATTCTGTATTATTTCTAGGTTATTTGATCACGTCGTCGGGTATTCGAGTTCACGAGCGAAGATACAGTGATTCGGGACTGGCCCTCTCATTTTGTTGTGATTGAGGCTCCGAGTTTTCATGGCCTCGCATCATTTTATAGGCATTTCCTGCTTATTTTAGTGCCATCATGGCGCCGGTGACAGCCTGATTTGGGCGTAAGCCTTTTATTTGGACTCCAAAGATTAAGGTTGTTTTTTCTTCGATTAAGCAGTATCTTATTTCTGCGTCTATTCTTCTTTTACCACATTTTGACCAACCATTCAAGTTATCTTGTGACGCTTCGAAGGTTGGTATTGGGGGTAGTTTGAGCCAGGGTGCACGACCTATTGCTTTCTTTAATGAGAAGCTTTTGGAGTCGACAGGACATTACAGTACCTATTACATCGAGTTCTATGCCATTGTTCGGGCAGTTAGACATTGGCACAACTATTTGTTTCAGATGGAGTTTATTTTGTATTCTGATCATGACGCTCTTCGTCATTTAGCGACGCATGATCACTTGTTTGCTCCTCATGCTTCGTGGACTGCTTTTCTTCAGCAGTTCACCTTTGTCTTGAAGTATCATTCAGGTACTTCTAACAGAGTTGCTGAGGCTTTGAGTAGGCGTGCTCTTATTACTTCATACTTGCTAGTGTCTGTTCCAGGGGTTGAGTTGTTGGCTGATTTGTATGCCACATACCTTTATTTTGGCCTGATATTAGCTTGTGTGGCTGCAAGTGAGCTTTTTTGGATATGTGCGGGTTAACGGTCTTCTATTCAAGGGTACTCGTTTGTGTGTTCCTGACTACAGTCTTCGTCTCAGGCTGATCTCTGAGTTGCATTGTACGGGACATGTGGGCCATGATCGTTTGATTAAGTTGGTGCAACGTTCATATTTTTGGCCCACTATTCAGCGAGATTTAGGGCATTTTGTTGCCCGCTGTCGGGTTTATCGGGTGTCGAAGGGGATGGCTACTAATGCCGGTTGTACCATCCACTTCCAGTTCCCTCTGCTCCGTAGGTATCTATCAGCATGGACATTGTGTTGGGCTTACCTCGTACTCAATGGGATTTTGATTCGACTATTATTGGTGTGGATCGATTCCTGAAGATGGCTTATTTCATTCCGTGTAAAAAGACTTCTGATGCTTTGCACATGGCACAACTTTTCTTTCGAGAGGTGTATCGCTTACATTGGTTTCCTGCTTCAATTGTGTCCGATCGTGATACTCATCTCTTGAGTTTCTTTTGGCGTAGTTTGTAGCGGATGGCCAATACTTCGCTTAACTTCAGTTGTGCATATCATCCACAGACGGATGGCCAGACTGAGGTGGTGAATAGATCTTTGGGCAACCTGTTGCGTTGTTTTATGGGGGAGAACTTGAGAATTTGGGATGTTCGCCTTTCTCATGCCGAATTCACACATAATTCTGTCGTCAATCGGAGTACTACAATGAGTCTTGTGTATGTAGTCATGCTTCGTGGCCCATCTGATCTTCTTGTTTTGCCACATCCTACTCGAGCAGATGTTCGTGTTGTGGATTTGATGGAGGCTTTGACTCGCATTCATGCTGCGACGAAGACCTGTTTGGAGGAATTGAATGCCCATTATAAATAGGATGTTGATCATCATTGTCGACAGGTAGTTTTTTAGATCAGTGACTTCGTTTGGGCTTTTCTTACGAAGGATAGGTACCCATCTCATCTGTACAACAAGTTGAAGGCCCGTAAATAGGACCAGTGGAGGAACTAGAGCACATCAATCCCAATGCTTATCGTTTGAAGCTTCCTTCACATCTTCATATATCGGATGTCTTCAATGTTAAGCTTAAGCATTTAATACCTATGAGAATTACGATGATGGGGTCGAGGAGTTCATTGCAGATTCGAGGGAAAATCTCCTTCTGGGGGGGGGGAGGATAATACCATGAATGGTTCGATTGCCTTTCTAGAGAATTTCAATAGCATCTACAAGCCTAAAATCTGAAGACTTTATTTTATTATTGAGCTTTATTTATTACTTTTAAATTTTTATTGGCATGGACTTTTATGTTATGGTTTTCTAGAGAGAGTTACATATATTCTTGAATTGAATGTTGAAGACTAGTTTTGGATTAATTGAGGTTTATAATAGTTTGTGAAACATAGTACACGTAGTGTCAAGGTTTTTCATAGTTTTATTCGTGTTTTACGTTGTGCTACATCAATATGGTTTGCAACGAAGAATACAAATTAACAGGTCAATAATTGTTGTTATTTTACAGGTATGACCACTCAGTTCAGGCATACCTTCCATACAATCAACAATGGATCAAAGAGATGACATTACAACACTTGAAGAAATTGGCTAAATGATCTCACCAACTACTGATAGTCGACAATTTGCCAGTATCTTAGTGTCAATTCTGTACTTTTCTATCTTGAGTTTCTTTAATATTGAATACAATGATTTTTTATAAGCATGTTGTCCTGGTGTTGTTGCTCTGTAAGATTTCATTTTGGCTTCAACTACAGGGCGAAGACAGTGTATGACATTGAAAGAAGAATTCCGCTCTGATATGAACCAGCAAAAAACTAAACTGAAAAATTCAAATATATGGGATGCACTTGGATGCACCCAAGAATTGCTCGGAAAGTTAAAATTTAATTTGGGACACATGTCTTCGCAAGAAAAAAATTAAAATAAATTTGATATTGGAGAAGTATTTGTTTGATAACAATGTTACATAATGAAAACAACTAATACTTTCTCCGTCCACTACCTATTCACACTATTGTGTGTGTACAAATTTTAAGAAAAAATAGATAAAGTAAAGGTATTTGAGTGTATTGTGGGATCTATTTATAAATAAAATAATTGATTGTGAGAATGTTCCACAAAAGAAAAGTACATATTTTTTGTGGGCGAACAAAAAAGATAATAATGCTTAAATTTAGTGAAGGGAGGGAGTAATATTTTAAATTGCATGGCGGAATTTATCTATAAGAGACTCACCCTTTAAAGAAATGAAAGCATGGTACCATGAAAAATGAGAGAAGCATAGCATAATACTTGAGATCACTAATAGATGGAGGAAACAATTATACGTCGTGATGTTGATTGTTAATTAGAATCATAAACATAAATCACATGATTTTGATAAACGCCAATTTGCAAACATATATCCTGCAACCCAGAAATATTCCAGCTTATCATCACAAAAGTCAACATACTCCCTTCTATTCCCATCCGTTTTCTGCATATCTAATTCCACTATACAACTTGCCACTCAACCAAAATATTTGCCTATATATAGAGCTCCCAACAAGCCAAAGTTTCTCAACATCCAACACTTCTTTCAGACACATACAAATTATATATATATATATATATATATCCATATTTTGACAATTTCCAAAATTCAAATAAAGATGGATACAGTGATGGAACTAGGGACAGCGAATCCAGTTGTGATTTTCAGCAAAACGAGTTGCTGCATGTCACATACAATCATCACACTAATACGCAGTTTTGGGGCGAACCCTATTGTGTATGAGCTTGATCATCGTTCTGATGGGGTTCAAATGGAGAAGGCATTGATGGGGCTCAGGTGCAGTCCAAGTGTTCCGACAGTGTTTATAGGGAAAAGGTTTATTGGCGGGTCTGATGAGATTATGAGCCTTAATATCAAGGGGAAGCTCAAGCCATTGCTTATGAAGGCTAAAGCTATATGGATGTAGATGAAGAATAATATTATACTCAGTCAAGTTTTGAGCTTAGAGAGAGCTTATTAGTTTTGTTTGTTAGGGAGCTGTTTATAAATCTTTTTTTCCAGTACACTTTTAAGTGCTATAACTGCAGAAAACTAGATTTCTTACTTGAAAACTATATAATATTACAAATTACAATTAATCCATGCACCTTTTCATTTTGGCAAATAGATGAAGATCAAACTCACTTTAAATAAGTTAAGGATCTCTCAAAGAAAATGGGATGACAATTAGACCTGTAATGTAGCAAACCCACCATGCCCGACCCTATGAGCCACAACAAAGACGGCATTGGAATCTCTTCTACGCCACCCTGTTGTAACCCTTCCCCCTCCACACCCGGGGTATTATATAAAAGGCAAACACTTCTACGAAACCAATTTCACTTTAACTCTATTTTGTATTATATAAAAGGCAAACACTTTTATGAAACCAATTTCACTTTAACTCTATTTTTTCAAGTATCACTATTACGCATATAATTGAAAATTGAAATAAACACAATATCATATATTTTTTGAAAGTGACATTTATAGTAACACTAGAAAAATAAGAGCTGATGAGAACTCAATTCACAAGAGACATACTCTATATAAAAATAAAAAAAACTCCCTCCATCCCTAAAAAGTTTTCACAACTCTTTACACACATTTTAAGAAAAGTGTGTAAAAATTAGAATATTGAAAGGTGATGTGTAAAATTATATTATTAAAGTAATGAAATTAGTTGGATTGAGTGTAAAGTGACATTTCGTGTAAATATGTGAATATTATGAAGATAAAGTTAAAGTAGTTATTTTCATTTATAGGATGTGCAAAATATTGTGGAATAGACCGAAAAGAAAAATGTGTAAAGTGTTTAGAGACAAATGGAGTATTTGGTATTATATCTGTCATACATATTAATATATATATATATATAGCATAAATATTAATTCAACATCATGAATGCATTATAGGTCAATATATATTGATAAAGTGTCAAATAAATTCCTATTGATATAATATGATATTACAACTAAAAGATCTTTTGATATCAGAATCATTAAAAGATGCAATAAATTCATAAATATAATAATATCATCTATAAGAATTTCAATTGAAATCTTAATTTTAAGTTAAGTATTTTAAAATATATTCCTTCCGTTAGGACTACACGAACCAAGGAAAGTGAGTATGTGAGTGCAAAGTTAAATAATAAAATAAGAAAAAGTGTATTTTGTTGAATTTTGTGAGTGTAAAAAGTTTCCTTTTTAGGTGTGTGAAAGTAGAATTGAGACGTCTAAATAAGAAAAGTGTGAAAGTAGTTTTGGGACAGAGGGAGTATCATATAGTGTTATTGCAAAAATAAACATTTATTTCGAATGGTTCATCCCATCTCGTGAGCATAAGACGGGTCTGGATTTCAAGTACCAACCCCACCCATTGTAATCCCAAAAGAAGGAAATGGGAGGTAAAACGAAATGAATAACAAAATCCAATATATCTAAACAGGAAGCAAATTGTACAGGTTTATATATATATTTATATGTGATTGATTCCTTGGGTTACAGCCAGCACAAAACTTGTACGAAATTATTATGATGTCTCATATAATTTGAATAGTCCAACTTCTTGGCAAGGGATTGAATACCTTGAGATTCAGAGTTGACACAATTATTCCAGTAGCACATAAGTTGCCGTCGTACAACACTGTCTGACTTCTGTTTGTGTATTTGAAACTGGTGTTATAGCCATAGAATCTCTCAGAAATTTGTAAGCTGCAACAACCAGGAAGCGAGAATCCTGAGCTGGTTAACAGAAAAAATTAAAGTGGGATGATAAAATTAGACGGATCAATATGAAGAACGTGTATATCAATTAGCTGAACAGTAAATTTACTTACCATTCTTGATCATAATGAGCGACCATACATCACAAGCATCTCTCTAAGTCTCTGTGCTTCAGATGTCAAGCTATCAAAAGTCGTCGACTGGGGTACCCTCCAGTTCCAGTTACCATACTTCCCACATATGTTACATCAATATAAATCAGTAATAAGCCTAGGAAAGTTCTCTATGAGGGATAATTTCATTTTTGGTTCCTAAAGTTCATTCTTTTTCCAGTTTTGTTCCCCACTAACTTCCATTCAAAGTTGGTCCTGGGAGTATACTTTTACTCCCACATTTATTTCTAGGACTTCTATGATCTACACAAATACAATGACCGTATCTAAAGACACTGACTAATTTTCAGTGATAGTGGCCAATCTAATATTCCAAATATTTCTGCTTGTTTGCATAAACGTGACATATAAAGATATACCCAAAAACCATCCAAGCATGCAGAACAAGGGTAGATCGTATAAATATGTATCTCACAAAAGAAAGACAAACACTAATATGTAGAAGGTATTTACCTGAGTTGCGGGAGTATTCATCCTAGCTGAACTTCCCAATCCAAGTATATCCTGCATTGGTATAATAGTGGTTTGTGCAACTGAGGAAAGTGCACCCTGGATTAGCCCCCACGAGATATCTTCAGCATCGATATTGCCAAGATATTTAATCACCTAAGAAAGTTGAAAAATAAATAATTAATAGATAAGAATGAGGTTCGCACTCACCGACGTTATTTATGTTCAAAAAATTTGGTTGAGTGGGATTAAGTCGTTCTTACATTAGATTTCTCTTCTTGTGGCAAGACATCCCACCACCCTCTGATCTGAATATATGAAAATTGTAAACAATGGTAAGTAATCACCTGCTTCCATCAACCTAAATAAGTAGTATTCTTAAAAGAAAAATGGAAAAGATGAGGGGCCACAACCCAGCCCAAAAATAGAAGGAAAGAGCCCGATAAAATATGACGTAAAAGAGAGCCGAATTAACCCAAAAGCCTAAAGGCTAAAGGCTAAACCAAGAATACAAAGACAAAGCTAAAAATATATGGCCCAAAGGAAAGAAAAAACCCACAAAAGCGTGCTACCAACTAAAAAGCATGGCCAACCCAAATGAAGAAATTATAGAAGATAAAAGGACAAAGGTCACTTGTACCCTAAATCCGGTTTGACCTAATGGTCAATTTTAACCTAGTAGTTTTTATAACACAAAAACTTACTCAAATTCATTAATCTGCCTCCGTTGAAAAATAATATATCATCATTTGAAATTCAAGAATTTAAAAACTATAATCTTCCCTTGATATAAAATAATATTGGGTAAAAGTATGATGTTAATATTTAAATATTCCCTGATAAAAATGGGTATTAAGAATTTATTTCGGGTGAAATTGGATGCTTTGCAAAATTTTGGGAAAGCATGTCGCCATCCCATAAAAGAAAACAAAAAAATAGAAAGTTGTCCAAAGAACAGTGTATGGAAGAATTTCCTAGCAGCAAGAATGGCAGTTAAGTCAATTTTCCAAATACTTGCTGCTGCTAATGATGTTTTGTCATCATAATATCCAAAAAGATCCCCCCCCCTCCCACCCCGCCTCAAATGCAAAGATCAATATTAGACGACAAAGGGAAATCAAAGAACTGATAACCTACTGTGTCATTGTCATGAGTACCAGTGTACACTACTTGGTTTACTTCATGATTATGGGGCAAATGCGGATTTTCAGCATCACTTCCAAAGCCTGGATACAGACCCCAAAAATAAGACCAAGCACTTAATGAAGAGTATCTATAATAGATGCTCACGAGTATGATAAAAGAGCAGCAAATAGATACCAAACTGGAGGACTGCCATTCCTGGTGCTCCAATGGACTGCCTAAGCTGCACCACATCTTCCGTAATTACCCCCTGAGGCCATATAAGCAATGTAAGAGCTTCGGGAAAGATGAAGTATAGGGGGGAGAGAGAGAGAGAGAGAGAATGAGGGGGTTGGCAGACAGTTTGCCCTGTGTTCTGAAACATACCAAATCTTCTGCTATGATATTGATCTCTCCAACAGAACTGAAGATGGCATTAAAAAGAGACTTTCCAGGTCCCACCTACTGTCAATTAGAGCATCATTTAGGAATGTTGTATACATTGTTAATCAAAGATAATGGCAAAATGAAACAAGAGAATTCAGACCTTCCATCGCCCTTCCATAGCAACTTTCGCTTCTGCACATAAATTTATTAAATATTATAGTTCCAATAACAGTATCATGTACTTCCTCCTTCCCGCTATAACTACTGTGTTTCTTTTGTTGTTTTGTTTAAGAAAGTGTATTCTATTTATTAACATAAGGTGGGCCACATGTTAACTTTTGTATAAAGCAATGCAAAGTTGTGCAAAGTAAATGATAGTTGTTGAAAAAAGTATTCGTTAATTAATATATGGAGTGTTGTTTTGCTTTTTATGGAACGAGAAATTTATAGTGAGATGTCCGAAAAAAAAGTGGAATATTTATAGTGGGATGGTGGGAGTAATAGTTTGCAAATCAAAGTTATCTCACCAGAAGGAACAGCCCAAAAGCCAGCAAATCCTCTGAAGTGATCAATCCGGAATTCATCAAATAAATTCTGAGCTCGTCTTAGACGTCGTATCCACCATGAATATCCATCTCTTTCCATGGCCTTCCAATCATATAGGGGGCTTTTCTTGAAGAAAAGACCATTACATTTCATCATTAAAAAATGTGAAATTAGTCTCTAATGTGCTTTACATTGAGTTCTAAAGTTTCATATTGATAAACTTGTATGACATGAGGGAAAATATGCAATCAAGACAAGTTCAAAGTCAAATGTTTGGGCTACAAAAATGAACCTTCAGTAATTTTTTATAAATGAAAGAGATTCTATAAAGTTATGAACTCTACTTGTATACAACTTTATATAGTAAAAGATTATAAAATTATAAATTGCTTTCAATAAAAAAAGATCATAAGATTATTTCCTTTGCATACTCTTCCCAGCGACGTTTTTGCATCAATGGCTTGGGCATAGGGCAATATTTTATCTAGATAAAAGCAGAGAAAAGGTTTGGTAGTAACAAAGTCAAAACCAATTTTTAATTACCCCAAATAATCACGTGGCTGATATAAAACATTAAAAACAGCTGGAAATTTGGAAGTTTCGCCTCTGTTTTGCAAGGTCAGGTTATTTGGTTAGTAACAGTGAGATTATCAAAGAAACAATTGGCATATATTTTCACACCATTCAAGTGAAGATGGACTGAGAATAATTTAATCTCTAGAATTGTGTTAACCTGTTCCAAAGCTGACCAGTTTCACTGAAGGCATCTGGGGGAACACCACTGACTAGGAGAGGAAAGCCACTACGATTCTGTTGGAACCATGAATGTAAGTTTGAGATTGTACAGAAGTTTTGAATAGCAAAAACAAAAATCTTATTGTCAAAAGAGAGAGACTAACCAGCAAAAAATGTTTCTTATTAGCCCATACATCTGCACTATGATAACCAACATATATAGGCATATCTCCCATAATACTGATTCCCTTTGCCCGAGCATAATCATGAACTTTCTGCCATTGTCTTTGGAACAAGAATTGCTGAGCAATGAATATATCTATCTGCAGAATAGGAGTGTGATTTGAAAAGTGAAGAAGCACAAGTAGGGATGTGATTGACTGACGAGCCGAACTTTTAGAGTGTTTTGTTTGTTTATTATCGAGTCGAACTCGAGCTTTAGTATCAAATATTTACAACATTTTGCGAGCTTAATCGAGCCTAGATGAGTCAAAACGAGCTTAATAATATCAATTTTGAATCTGATTATTCATCAATTTATTACAAAATACTACATATTTCTATATATATAAATATATATATATATATATATATATATATCTACTAAATTCTACTATTTCATTTAATTAAATAAGTTCAATTAAATATTTGTTTATTTATCATAAATATAAAGTGTGAAAAAATATTATTAGGTCAAACTGTTCATTACATTTTATACGACAGCTCACGAGCTTACTAATGAGCTTGTTCACGAGCTAACTAATCAAATACATTGAGTTTGAGTTTGCTTGTTTATGTTGCAAACTTTATTATATGAGTTCGAATTAAATATTTTTCGAGCCAAATCCCCAATAGTTTGTGACTGGCCTGGTTTATTACATCTCTAAGCACAAGTTCAAATAGGTAGAAGTGTCAAAGAGATCTTACATATTCCTTTTTGCACTGATAAATTTCCTCCAGAGCAGCAAGGTGGCGATTTTTTAATGATTCAGGCCACTCATACCAACTAAATGTATTCACAGTGTCATCAATGGCAGCAAAGTATGCAGCATCTTCAAGCCAACCTGCAAAATTATGCAGCTTTAGAGCAGTGGACTCTCTCAGAGGAACAGGATACACAATCCATAAACAACAAGGTAATGCTTTTACTTGAGCTTGAGCATTGTGTTATCATGTGCATGGAATAAAAAGAGATATCTTGCAAAAAAAGGTAGCAAGATGGTAATAAGTATGACTAAAAATAATTATGGAAAAAGAAGTTAAATTATACTAAGAAAAAAATAATAATGGAAAAAGAAGATGAATATACTAAGAAAAAAAATATTTCCTCTCTGAACTGAAAAGGAGATTGAATTGAAGCAATGGCAGTTTTATCATGCTACGAGTCTATGAAGAGTGTCTTAAACTGTTCAGACATCTTGAAGGAAGGTTATATAAACTAGCGGTGTATGAGAAACCTCAAAATTCGCTAAATCCTGACATTAACAAAATATGGAATCTTTCACGAACAAATTGCATATGCCTGAGTAAGAAAAAAATTCAACTTAAGGAGGATGGTTAAGAAATTTTTTAGCTACAGATCTTCTATATATATAAACGGATAGTGCAGAAATAGAAAATTCTCAATTTCTTGCCCAAACAACATTATCAGAAATGGAATTCCTTAAACAAAAAGAAAAGGAACAATTGTGTGGTACTATCCTGTTTTGTTTTTCTCTAACAACTTTTTCCACCAAAAATTATTAATTCTTATACATATTGTAAAAGAGTAAATATTTTTCACAATCTGTTTTTTAACAATGGTATTGCATGCATAAAAAATTTAATTTCAGTCATCGATAAAAAAACATGGATAGATATTCAATTATTCTTTATAGACTTAATCCTTAGAATCTACATATCAGTAAAAGATATTACTATAAATTTTATTAATTCAGTAATAGATACATATTACTATAATTTTTGTTTCCAATTCTTACAATCATTTTTCTTTTTGTGATGTCAAGTGTTTCATTATGTGGTTTTTCCAGACCTGTCTTATAAAAAAACATTGTCGACAGGGATCTCTCTCACCTCTCATCCCTTGTAAGTTAATATAATAAATATTGTTTCCCATCATAAAAAAAATCACCAGATGCTGAGAAATATTAACTTATGCATCTTGGTCTTTTAGTATATCATATGATCCTTACACTTCAAGCATTAATAACATCTTTAGAACGTTCTACTCAGTAAACAACCCGCTAGTAACTAGTAAAAAAAGAAAACACAAATATCCAACCTGCTACATTTGGATCCTTACGGAACTTTAGAAGCTGGTTCTTTAGCTCTCCCTCACTTGAAATAAGCCTCTTTGCAGCCTATACCAATAGTAAAAACCAGGAGTCTACTCAAAAGAATGTCTGTAGATCAACGTGATACAGAACATAAAAGACAAAAGGGATATTGTTTCAAGCAGGCTAATCACCAAGGTAAATCCAGACATAAATCAGAAAATTCAGAAACCGAAACTCCCACTTAAGGAAGCAGAGATAAGAATCATCCAAAAAAATATCTATATTAATTCTTGCATTCTTTATCTTTCCAATCACCCAATGGCCAACTCTACAAAACTCTAAAGTGGTTAGTTTTTTGTTTTTCTTTTTTACTTTTGTAAAGTGATAACAGTGCACATAAATGTCCACAAGGTGTACAACAGGTCTTAATAAATTTCCATGCATTTCTCAAGGGTATATAAGTAATACTCCCTCTGTCCACAAAAATATGCATCTTTCTTAGCACGTAGTTTAATGCAATATGTCAGAGGATATTTTGGGATATTGTAAGGTCCGTTTATGAATAAAATGAATATTTTTGGAAAGTGCATCATATGTACTTTCTAAAAATATTCACTTTGTTCATAAACGGATCTCACAATACCCCCAAAATATCCTCCGACATATTGCATTAAACCACCTGCAAAGAAAGGTGCATATTTTTTGTGGACAGAGGGAGTATAAGCTTACTTCTTGAGAACAATTTTTCAGAACCGAGTCATGATTTCATATTGAAATCAACTTGAATAGACATGGATAACAATTTACAGAATTATACATATCAGTAACTGAAAAGAATCAAAATTCAAAAGATGATGGTCAATGCTCTACCTCAGCAACCAAAGGATCCTTGACATCAGCAACATCTGTGAAATTTACACGATCCATATCTCTGCATGCATCATTACATAGAATGGAATTTAATAAGATCTTATAACCAGTAACTGAAGTTAAAAAATAAATTATTTCTTACAATGGTTTTGGTAACTCTTCCTTAGATAGTAGACCATCTTTCACAAGCTCCTCGAGAGAAATCAAAAGTGTGTTGCCACAATTAGCATCCTGAAATGATGTAACCACCATTTAAAATGATTTTACAGAGCAGAAAGTACAAAATCTAAAATCAAAACATTCATTAAGGAGAACAAAAGCATCATACCACAAACACAATAGTTGTGTGTTAATTTTAATGCAGTTAATCTTTTCTTATATCTATTAAACTGTGAATATTGTTGGATAACTATTTGAATGAAAACATATTAAATATCAAACTGAATGAAGATATGGAACCTGTCCTGAGTAGGGCGATCCCTCTTCATTAGCCCTCCTCCCAGGAGGAACAAGAGGAAGAACCTGCAAAAAAAAAAAATCATTCCAATTACCACAATATTTCACAAAACGCAACTCCTTGCCAAATAAGCCATATTACATGAAAACACAAAATCTTTTGACTCTATGAAAATAAATACAGACAGTAACTAGTGATATTCTTGCTTCAATTTAAATATAGACAATTTGGAAAGAAAACATTAAACAAGCAATGAATATTCTACGAATAACAAAGCATCAAACTCGGAAAAGAAACCGAAAATTTTGTTTATCAATCAAAAGAATCAGCAGAATTAAATCTCGCATCTTCAGTAGCTGCTGAGCAAATTTTCGAACTCACAAACTTCAAAGTACAAATTAAACGTAAACGACGAATGCAGACGTCGAACCTGCCAAAGAGAGCAGCCGGCGTCGTTAAGCCAGTCGAGGAACTCGAAAGCTTGAGGGCCTAGATCGCCGATGCCATAAGGACCAGGAAACGACGTCGGATGCAGCAGGACCCCTGCCCTCCTCTTATCCTTGTGGTCGCGTTTGGGGAGCCAGCTCTCGTAGTTCAACGGCAAGTCCTCACCTGCCGTTAAGGAGCCGCCATTTTTGAATTGAACCCTAACGCGATTTCTATTTATTGTGGGGTTGGAAAAGAGGGGCTTTGGAGGGGGAGAGAGAGAGGTAGGGATAAGTGTGAGAGAGCTGCAAATCGCCATTTCAACTCTTCGGAGACCAGTCGATGATTGCACTACATGTGTGTGGGAATTAGGGGTTAAAGTATGTGGTTAAAAGAGGAGAATTGGGAAGCTCGATGGAGATGATTATGGCGGGGGGAAGGAGAAAGCATGTGAGCGCACGAGGATATGTTTTGATCCTTACCTTCTGGATGTATATCAGAGCAGTTATTTTGAAGCGGATATTTCAATTGATTCATATAATGTTAGTAGTATAAGTCCCGCGTATTAGGTCGGTTTTGATTTGATTGTATCATTATATAAAATATTTAATGAAATTTAATATGAGATCATTTTAATTATTAATAATTAATTGTTTTTTATTTAATCTAATCTCATATAATAACAAAATTTTCTGCTATTTTTAAAAATTGTTGCTGCCGCCTAAAATTTGTTTGCTAAATAGGTAGCCCTTCTTCCAATGAAACCCATTGATTTATTACATAATTAAAATTCTCAACCTTTCAACGTTTCATCTCAAAACTTTTAATATTCGAATAAAAAAATTAACTATTCAATAAAATAAATTATTTTTACACTCCCACTATCCATCTTTCCCAATTTTCACTACGGCAGCTTTAGTTTATTTGGTATGTAGTCAAGAATAATAGTCATTATGCTTCCTCAAATATAATGTGTTCTTCATGATTTAGCAGTTTATAGTACCATTGCATGTATCTACTTTGAGTGTGTGACTAACATGTTGGGTATTAGTTCATAATCTCAAATTAGATGAATTTCTTTGCTCTAATATGTCATTCTCAAAATAGATTATGATGTCTGCTTATTTTCTTAGTAGAGAAACGTAACGCGGAAAAGAAGGCAGAGAAAAGAAAAAAAAAGGTCAAAAGTTCAGGAAAAATAGATTGTTGAATGAAAAAACAAAATCTCAAGCATCAATCAGAAATTGCAAAATTGAAATCATCATGGGGGCAGGACTGAGTTGCATCAATTCCTTAGCAATTACAAGGACACAGAGATTTTACATAAACTAAAAATATTGAGCATTCGTGGAGAAGAATTAATTACATAAAACTCATCTCACCATCTCCTTCTCTCGCATGCTGTCAATTGGGATCCATATATCGAAATTGATGTTCGAAAGCACCACCATTGTGCTGTTGTCGCAGCAACAAAGGGCCAAGAAAATAATCCCTTATAAGAGATTTTTGGTTTCTGGTGTTCAGACGAAGATAGAATGAATAGCATTTGTTGAGTACCTTATTTCAATTAGATTTTGATGTATGCAAAATATATATCCTTACTAAACTGTTACTAATATAATTTGTAAGTTTTATGGCTAAGAAAGTTATAGTTGTAAAAGTGAAGTCTACAGCTGTATAGTTGCTTAACCTACAACTAGACAAGACCTTGCAGTTGTAATATTAATCATACAGCTAGAATTGAATTGAATTTGTAGGAACTTGCAGCTGTAATGTCCAAGAAGCCTACAGCTGAAAAGACCGTTTGAAGAATGAAGTAGACAGAGAGAAAAGAGAAAAGAAGTTTCATTCTAAGAAGACTATTGAGGTACAAGAAGAAGTTGACAAGTCTACAGCTGTAGACTTGGCAAATGTGCAGTCCGAAGTTATTGAGGATGAAGAAAACCCAGTTCCTGAAGTTTCTATTCAACAAGAACAACTGTCAATTGTTCCAGTTGAAAGGATTGAAGGTTTTGAGGAAGAAAGGAGAAAGTTTGAAGACTTAAAAAGTCTTAGAGAAAAGATTGAAAAGTTTATGCTTGAGGAGAAGGATTTGTTCCAGTGGGTTGTTGACTGGACAAATTGCTCAAATATTGAGGACTTATTGAGGCCTAACTTCATTGATGAGTTTCTTGCTTAGAAACTGAAGAGAAACAAAGGTAAAGGAAAAGAGATTGTAGTTGAAAAACATACTGGAAGACAGAACATCACTATGTATGCAGCAGAAGCACTGAAAGTTGCAATTGGAACTGAGACAGATCCTAACGCTGAATTTCCTAAGGCAAACTATGAAGTAGTTAGCTCAGAGGATGAAGATGACTTGCCAAGGAGAGTTAGTGAAGGAAGCACACAGGGTATTGAGGCAGCTGGTCTAACAACCCTTGCTGAAAGTGTAGCAATTTTAAAAGGAGCAAGTGCTACAGATTTGATTCCAGTTCAATCTGAAGCCATTCAAACTCAACCAGAAGATGTCATTGATGAATATGGTAAAGAGAAGGAAGATGATAGAAGTAGTTCACCTTGCAAGGAACCACAAAACAAAGAAAATAATGATAATGATGATCAAGGAGGAGATGATAATGCTCCAATGGGTGGAGCACAAACTTAAGTTGTTCAAATTCCAAGTGTTCAAGAGACCTTGAACACTGAACAGATTATGGATGAGACAGCCAGGGAGATTGATGAGGCTGATAGAGGAGAAACCACACAAGATGTGACTTTTATTCAACCAACCTCCACCTACCATGATTACATTTGAAGAAGTCTATTTTCAAGGCACCCCACCTTTAAAAGCTACTCAACTTTTGAAAGGGAAAACCTTGATGAATATTTTGAAGTCATGGTTGATACATCAACTGAAAGAATGCAAATGAACATCACACTTTCCAAGAGGGAAGCAAATACTGAGGACTCTACAGCTGCAGAGTTACATACTGCAAAGAGTTAGAAAACTTTGAAAGGAAAAGACTTGATGATTCAAGAAGCTGAGTCAGAAGAAGAAGACAGTGACTTACTGCCTAAGATGACTTCAAAGGAAGTTGTTCCAAACTCCTAGGAGTTGAAGATATCCTAAAAAGAACAGAATCTGAGATACTAAAGCAAGTGAAACTGATTCCGAATACTATCATATCTCAGAGAGTCAAGAAAGGAGTAGAGAATGTGGTCAAGAAAGTTGAAGAAAAGGGAATTGAAGAAAGGAAATTGATGGGAGAGAAGTACAAACTACTTGTTGATGATCTTATGAAGCAGAATGTAGATATCAGAAATAAATTGTATCAGAAGACTAGAGATATCTCAAGTCTACAATCATCAGTTGATACAATGAATACTGACACTTTTAATCTGAAATTGGAAGTTAGAGAAATGAAAGAAGAAGTGAAAACATTGATATTTGATAACGAGGAGATGAAGAAAGAAATTATGGACAAGCTTAAACTCATTTTGTCACATGTTGATGTTGGCAAAAAGGGGGAAAGCACTATTGAGAAAGAAATTGTTGAAGGAGAAAAAAGAAGAACAGATTTTGAAAAATGTGAAAGAACACAGCAAGGCAATGAGTGAAGAGTTTGAAGCTGAAAAGTCTAAAGATTTGTCTACAAGGCTTGCTGAGCAGTCAGAGAGTGAGAAGAAGAGTTCACAAGGAAAAATCATTCATTTACCTAGCTCTAAACCTGCAATGAAGCAACCATCTGTGACAACTCATCATTCCCAAGGGAAAGCTACTAGTGGCCAATGGGAAAGAAGAGTGAAAGAATTTCAGGAAAGTAGGAAAGAGCTGAAGATTCCATACCCCTGAAGGTTCAGCCATTGATGCAGTTGGCACCTGAAGAAAGAAAGGAAGAAGAGAGTAAGAAAGAAGGAGAAGGAAAAGAAGAGATGAAGACTCACTTTGAACTTCTCTCAGAAAAATTTGAAGGAATTAGAGACAGGCACTCTGTCCTAAAGAAGCTGAAAAATGACAAGTACCAGAAGTTCAAGGACATGAAGGCAAATGGAACTCTCTGCTTGGGTGATAATGCTTATATGAGTCAAGGAAAACATGCCAAAAAGAAGAGAGCACCACGTAGAAGAGATTTCAGATCAAAGAAAGAGGAAGAAGATTTCAATAACTATGAGTTAATGATGATGATGAAATATATTGAAGAAGATGAAAAGAATCAACAACTGATGGCTCAAGGAATTTACAAGACTGGACTAGACAGCTCTGAAGATGATGAAGAAGCTGATCCAAAGCATAGGAGGAGATGAAGGCATTGAAGATTTTTGTATAGATTAGACACTAAAACTTTTTTATTTTTAGTCTATCTATTTTCTGTAAGCTGTATCTTGACCCCTTTTTATTTATGCAGCTCTGCCTTTTGCTATTTGTTTGTTCTTTATTATTTTCTGCATTTCATTTCATGATCTTGTTTAGCAATATCTTATTGCTACTGCATATTTATTTTTATATATTGCATAATGTGTTTTGCCAACATTAAAATAGGGTGAAATTGTTGAGTACCTTATTTTAATTAGATTTTGATGTATGCAAAACATATATTCTTACTAAACGTTACTAATATATTTTGTAAGTTTTATTGCTAAGGAAGTTATAGTTGTAAAAGGGAAGTCTACAGTTGTATAGTTGTTTAACATACAGTTAGACAAGACCTTGCAGCTGTAATATTATTCCTACAACTAGAATTGAATTGAATTTGTAGGAACTTGCAGCTGTAATGTTCAAGAAGCCTACAGCTGAAAAGACAGTTTGAAGAATGAAGTACAAGGTTAATGATTAAGAAGGATTATCAAAACCCTTAAAACTCAAATTAATGAAGCACTTATTCACTCACTAGAGAGTACTTAAGGATGTTTTTATCATGAAGTTATGGATGATTAATGAAGAATAATTCAAGAGAGAACCAAAATTCTGAATATAAGGACAAATAGTACTGCCAGTATCATTTTGAGTGAAGATGGAGGACCACTTCACACATGCAAAGGCTATAGAGAGAAAGAAAAGCCCTATCCATAATTCAAATTTGAATTCTCCAATGGATAAGACACACCTCTTCATCTATAAATAGGGGAAGATTTTAGAGGAAGCAACAACAACAACCAGAGCATTCAAACACTCAATCTGAGCAAGTCTACAGCCAACAATTCTGAGAGAGAGAGAGAGAGAGAGAGAGAGAGAGAGAGAGAGCTTTTCTATTCTTGGTGATTCATAGGATAGTTGGTTAGGATTTCTTAAAAAGAATCACACATTTGTTGTTGTTCCCTCACACACTTTAAATTTCTACTTAGTGTAGATATCTCTTTGTGAGGTTTTTATCTTTGAAACTCTTTGTGAGTTTGTATTCTGTGTGAATAGGTTAGAGTATTCTCATACTTAGAATAGAAATCTGAGTAAATCTAGTTCTGAGGGAGAATTACTTGTATTGATCTTAGTGATCATTTCTTAGTGAATTTGGCACCTGAGTGGTGTAACAGTGGATGTAAGAGGTCTTATTCATAGATTCTGAACCACTATAAATATTGTTTATTTACTGCTTATTTTATTTCTTTGTGCATTACACATTTAAATTCTTGTTACATTCATCATTCGTTTTAAAATAGTGCATAAAACCTTGTGTTTTTCATAAAGGAACTAAACTCTATAGACTTCATAAGTCACTCAGTTGTTAAGTTGCAATAGTTCACAATTATTTTTCATTAACACTTACACTTTATTTCTGTTGCACATTAGAAGTTTTTCAATACACTTTCAAGTGTGAAAACCCCTCTAGTCTTGTTTACAAGTTGATTGTTTTATTTTGTAAAGTTTTTCTAACTTTGCAGTTGTAAACTTCAATAGTCTACAGTTGTAACATTTGTGGTCCAAAACTCTTGTAGACTTCTTATTTTAAACTTATAGAAGGCCATTGTAGGGTTCTAGAACTTCACCTTTGAAAAGGTTTAAAATTTGTTTGTTTTGTTTTAAAGGTCTATTCAAACCCCCCCCCCCCTCTAGACCTTTACCACTTTAAGGACCAACAACATTATCAGATTTCAAAGCAGATATATTTCTAGAATGGATCGGGATGAATTAATTAAAATTTTCCCGATAATACTGTTGAAGGGAGGGGTGGGGTGCTGGGACTTTGCGTAGATCGGTGGATAGGGTTGGAGAGGAATGATTATTTCTTTCTCTTTTATTAAATTTTTTATAAATTTTATTTGATGATTTTCAATAATTTATTAGACTTTTTTTTTTAATTCAAATAGTTCTATTAAAGAATATATAGTAGAAGATAAGAAGAGGAAATTCTGATGACATGATTTTATTTTTTAAAATTTTATGTATGTATGTATATATAAACCAATAATTTCAACACCTATAAATAAATATATAAAAGGAAAGAAAAAATATAGTAAACATATTTTTTATTAAAAAGATGTAGATTATAACTCTCGTGAATCTCTTGATTCCTATCTCCAAGGACATGAACTTGATTTGTAGTACCAAGGTCTTGACGATTTATTCCGAATTTGACCTACAATTTGGTAGTAGGGAGTAGATGAGGTCATGGTAACTTATTCCATCTGACCTGTTAAAACATTATTATGAGTCTCTTATTTATAAGAGATCAGTGACTTGAAGAACAAGAAAGTGATATCTTAAATCAGAGAATAAGGAAAAGATATTCACAAATCATGGAGATATTATTGTATATTTTATCTCCAAAATTGTGATTTACGTAATATATGACACCGTTAAATTTAACAATTTTTTTGTGCTTACAATATATTATATTTTTTAAAGATAATCAATTACAATAATTCTTAATAAAATCAATTATAATAGTTCCTTAGGTAGAAGAGATCTAAATACTTGAGATACTCACACTTGACTATATAGTGTATAATTGATAATTGATAAGATTATTTATATTTCATGTCTTGGGATATAATCTGAGTTGTTTTGATTCAGATCCTAAAACCCTTGATGAATTTGCTTAAGTATAGTTGGTCAGGATTGTATAGTTTAGGATTAGTTCGGGCTAGAATAAATTTTCTATTCACAGGTATTCAGTTCAGGGGGAACGAATTGAAGACTGAAGATTGATGGAGATGTCTTGAAGATCCCAAGTCAGAAGGTATTAGTCCTAAAGGTCAGAGTTCACACTGAAGAAAATTCAAGATATATGACCTGAAGCTGAAACCTAAAGAACTTGAAGATCTGTCCTGAAGAGGGTGAAAGACAATCCTGAAGGTTCCCACTGATGATGTTCCTACTGAGTACTCTAAGCATACTCAGGTCAGGACTCATTCAGTGAAGGCGGACGTAGCCTGAGTAATCAGGCTGAGTGATCTCTTACTGACACTCTTAAGTTCCTGAATGAAAAGGTTACTGAAGTTGTGGGGACTTAGGATTTATGCTAGTCAACTGAGGACAAAAGGAATGTCAGCATCTCCAGATAAGACAACATTAAACCTGAGTTAATTGCAAGACACTCAGAGTCTTAATGGTACGAGGAAGCATAAAGTCACATCACTAAACTAGCTGGGATAGTCAGTAAGATGTCGACACATTTGTACGGAGACTGCGCCACATTTAATGTTCCTCAGACTTGCAGGCGGCGGATCAGAGAATTTCCCACTTAAGTATGGTGAAAAGTGAATCAAGTACAAGTCAGCCTGCACCTACCTAATATAGGAAGATTTGGAAAGATCTCCTCCAACAGATCTATTTTGAATCTCCCTATAAATATAGAAGACCTTGTACCCATTCAAGATTACGGGAAATTTCCAAGCATCGAAATTATCCAATAATCCAAGAGCTCAAAGCAAACCTTAAGCAACACTTTGAATATTTAAAATTTCCCTAGTGTTGTAGTAGGATTTTTATTTTGTATTTACTTAGAATGATAATCCTTATCCTTAGCATTGTTTAGATTGCAAGGATTATCACAACCTTAGTTGGAAACCAGAAAGCTAAACCCCTCAGTTTGTGAGTTGGTTGGTGGGAAGGACTGTGACTTTCACTACAAGAAAAAATGGATACGACAACAGTGGAAACCCGTTGTCTTTCTATAAAAAAAAACGTCATTGTAGAAGCTCCTGTTGTAGTAAGTATCAAGTTTAGACAACGGTTAATGGACCGTTGTCTTTTCATTGTTACTACAACGATTATTAACTGTTGTCTATACATATAAAATGTGTTGTTGTAGCATGTGCATATCCTTATTAGTGACCATAGACAACAGTTGTGAGCCGTTGTCTTTTCTTTGTTACTACAACGGTTATTAACTGTTGTCTATACATATGAAATATGTTGTTATAGCATGTTCATATCCTTATTTGTGACTATAGACAATAGTTGTGAGTCGTTGTCTTTGTGAAATAAAAAATAGTAATTTCATGGGTCAGGCCCGTGGGCTGAACCGATCCGGGTTCGACCCGCACAAATATCAGCCTCCCTTTGCGTGAGAGGGGGTTTGAACCCGTGACCTCTCGTATATATGAATGAGTGTCTTGCTATTTGGGCAAGTTGTATTTCTTGTTCAATATTTCATTATAAATATATCTGTCTGTTTCTATATATATATATATATATATATATATATAGAAGATATATACTTTTTATTTTAACTAAGTGTTATATATTTATTTTATTATTATTATATTATGTAATTATACTAATAAAAAATTATATATTTTAATTATGTAATACTTGTATATTTAGTTTTAATAAAATTATCATATATATATCTAATTATATATTTCTAAATATTTAATTCAAATCATTATAAACATTAATTTCAATAATTCTATTAATTCAAAAGATTGATTCAAATTATCATTTTAATTTAAAGTATTAAATAGTTTAAATCACACTAATTATTAGTAGGTGTCTAATCATTCGAATAATTCAAAATATAGTATAAAATTATAGAAATTTACATGAAAATAATTTTTTTAATAATAAGAAAATGTAATTGAATTGTGTTAAATGTCTTTTTTTTGTTATTCTATTTTTAATTTATAAAAGTGTCATTTCAAAATAATATAAAGTGCTAGTTTTAATTAGTTAAAAGTGTTAATTATAAAAATCATCAAGTAATATATGTTACTACAACGGTCATACACCATATATTATAGTACATAGTTTTATACAACACCATTTGATGAAAATATAAAACATTTTACAACGCCGCTTTTATAGTGATATACAACTCGTTGTCTTTCAGTAATTTATTCCTAAAAAACATTGATATACAATGTATATATACAACGGTTCAAAAACTGTCGTAATAACATACTTTTTTACAAGGCCGTATTTTGCGAATAGACAACAGTTTGATTACCGTTGTTTTTCAGTAATTTTTCTTGAAAACAAAGATATACAACACGAATATACAACGGTTCAAAAACCGTTGTAGTAACATACTCTTTAACAACGCCTCCTTTGTAGTAAAGACAACGGTTTGATAACCGTTGTCTTTCAATAATTTTTCTTAAAAACACAAATATACAACGGGTCAAAAATCGTTGTAGTAAAGTACCTTTTTACAACGCCGCTTTTTGAGATTAGACAACGGTTCACCAAAACCGTTGTCTAACATCATATTCCATCAATAAAAGACAACAGTTATACTTTACGCATCATATATTTTACTTTAGACAACAGTTTTTAGCAAAACCGTTGTCTTTCTAGTGTTGTAAAACATCATTTTTGTTGTAGTGTGTAAAACACTCAGGGGTCGAATTCCTAAGGAGATGAAGGAGGCTACTCATGCACCTTGGCATGTTAAAACACAAGTACCAATTCTAAGGGGAGTATTGCTTCCCGTTAAATCAGGTTGTGGACGTAGGAATTGGTTATCTCTGAACCACGTTAAAAATACCTCTGTGTGCTGATTTATTTATTGCTCAGGATCATACTTGTCATCATATTAAACTGACATTCATCATTGTTTTACATTCAGGAGAAATCAATTCTCCTGACCCTGAACTTGTGCACCTCCTTAACCACTATTTCTAAGCAAAACAGAAAACAATTTTCAGGACATAAAACGAGTAGAACTTAAGGGCTCACACTTCCGCACGTAACTCTAGCTTACTGAGATAGCTATCCAACTGACTAGCTACTGAGTGGTCAGTAGGTGGGTTATCTCTACTGAGCTTTTGAGAGAACAACACTCAGAACTCAACTTTTTTTGAATCCTGACTGATTCGTCCTTGTTGCCCCTAAAACCATCAGTTCAGTGAGCACTCTCAGGATCTTCCTGACTAAGTTTTGTAAGAGCAATTTCTTGAGATTTGAAAAATCTAACATCAGTGTATTTCCTCCATACACTGATTATACTAGTTTCGGGACTAACAAGTAATTAAATTCTTGAATTATGCATAAAATATTGAGATTTCCACTTATAAACTACTATTTGTTCAATTTATTTATATATTATATTTACTTTTTATAAATATAATATCTGGATTTTTATTTTTAACTTATTACTACTCCCTCCGTCCAAAACCAATTTATACATTTTCTATTTTGGGTTATCTCAAATCAATTTGCATACTATTAAAAAAAGGAAACACGATTTGCAAGCACAGTTGCACACTCACAAAATTATTCATATATTTATCCATATGACACTATTTTATTTAAAAATATTTTTTTCTTAAAAAATGTGTCACCCTTTAAGTGCAAATTGGTTTGGAACGAAAGGGGTGTGTTAATTTTTTATATAATATAAATTGATTTTATCCTTTTTACTTTAAATCTTCAAAAAATAAAATAACTTAAAAAACAAATTTTATTTAAAATATTATTTTTTAAAAAATATTTTTATATAATTTCATAATATATATACTCAATTTATCTCACTTACATATTAAGCCAATTTAAAAAATTGTAAAATCAGCAATATTGCTTTAACTAACAATATAAATGTTCACTATTTTTTTACATGACATAAAAAAAATACAAATTGTGTATTACATCAAAAGAAAAGAGTAAGGTACATAAAACGAAATATGTTAAATATATAATATAAAACACATACACATTAAAATATACTAGCCGGGCATGGGCAAAAACTAATTATTTAATAAAATTAATATTAGATTATTAAAATTATTAGTATATCTTACTCAAATGTTATTGGACGGAAAATCTTAATTGGAATAGGGAGTCGGGAACTGGCCATAGAACCGGGCCGGTTACCCCCTAAAAACCGTTTTTACTGTTCAACCGGTAAAAACCCCAAAATTTTTTATTTTTATTTTTAAAATTTTATTTTTTATTAAATTAAATCTTGAGACACGTCCAACCCCAAAATTAATTTATTCTACAATTTATATATTTTAAATGTTCATTGTAATATTTTAATTTGAAACTTTACTATGCATGAGTTATAAAACATGTCATGAATTACAATCTGATACTATAACTTGAGTTATTTTGAATATTTTAATTTTGATTGTCTACGATTCTATTATGTTTATTTCAATATGTAAGTTATAATTTATTAAAATTTTATATTAGAATATTTAACTTATTTTATTTTGTAGTGTAACATATATAATATTAAAAAAAATAGGCCAAAATAATTTTAACAGTTAGACCGTCGGTCCAACCGGTTGGACCGGTGGAACCAGGAACCTTTGCTTTGTCCGATTATGAAAACACTGCTAATCAGATAGAAGCATTCAATACATATATTTGTTTTACAAACAACCGATTAAGTTTTGCACAACTATTAATTTGCACTTTAGATTGCGATTAAAAAGACAATTCAAGTGATAACTATTACAAAACCGCAGCCCAAAAGTTGGGCTGAAATAATCAGGGTTAATCAATGTCTTATATATTTATAGGGATTATATTGCGGTTTATAACTGCAGTGCAAAATCCACTTTAGAATGCGGTTCTTAACCGCACTTCAATAGATTATTTAGAATGCAGTTTCTAACTGCTCTCCGAAGAAGATTTAATATATATATATATATATATATATATATTTAAAAAAATATTTTGTGTGCAAACCGTTCTCCAAAAATAATTTTGAAGTGATGTACTAATAAAAGGTTTATTCAAGTGGAGCTGTGCAAGTTGAAATGAATAGTAGTAATATCCAATCAAGTTATAACATGTGTATTCACACATATCCAATAAACGACACCTAAATAAAATTAATGTAGAGTGGACAGCTTAAGCAACACAAATTCCTTCTTATTATATAGAGAGATGTTTATTGATGCACATTAATTTTTATACTCATAATTAATAGGATGAAAATAGTCTTGTTTTGAGTTTCATAAAAATCAAATAATATTATTGTGAATCTTACACATAAATTTTTAGTATACTTTTAATTGTTGAATGCAAAAATAATGACAATAGAATAAGAAAACAGTTTTTGAAATTGAAAAGGAGTTTATCTCACATATAAAATAAACATGTTTATTCTCGATTTATATAAAATAAACATGTTTAAACAATTTACTCATTTTTAATATTAAATTGAATATAATTTGAAACAAACTCAAAACAAAATTAAAAAAGGGAAAATGCACATTTTTGTCCTATAAGTTTTGTTGACTTTGGTATTCGTCCTCTTAAGTTTTGAATTTTTGTTTTCGTCCTTTAACTTACCAAGAATTATGGTTTTCGTTCTCCAACCGCATAACCAGTCACACAACCAGTAATACACACGTGGATCCATTTCTTTTTTTTTTAGCAAAATACTGACGAAGGAATTAGGTCTTGATGGATAAAATATAGGATTAACCGTAAATATATTCTCTCCCAAATCAAAATCTTAGTCGGTCAAATCTAGGCATGGGGGCTTGAGAGAATTAGTGAAAAAAGGAACAAAGATCCTCAAATCAAAACATCCAAAAATCTAAATTCTTTTGAGCGCATACTCACTGTACGGAAAGGAAGTGAGATGTCTTCAAGAAATTCGTATGAATCTACGAATTTCGAGCGCAATATTAAGTGTCATTGTGGTTTCGTTACATGGTTTGTACATCATATTCAGAAATGAATCCGGGAAAAAGATTCTATGGATGTAAGTATTGGACGATATTTGAGAGGAAATTTACGGTTAAAAGTGTATTTTATCAAGACCTAATTCCCTCCAAATATCTCCACGTCGGTATTTTGTTTAAAAAAAGAAAAAATGAATCCACGTGTGTATTACCGGTTATATGATTGATTATAGAAGGTTTGAGGACGAAAACAATAATTTTTGGTAACTTAAAGGACGAAAACCAAAATTCAAAACTTAAGAGGACGAAAACAAAAGTCAACGAAACTTATAGGACAAAAAAATATATTTTCCCTTAAAAAATTACCATCTTCACGGAGATAGTAGTCACACAAAATAAGTAAAAAATTTCAATATAAGAATAATTCAGGCTATATCTAATCCTATATTATGTAAATACATCACTTCTTATTTTAAACACTCCCCTTAATTTCTCTAAAAGACTCTCTACTCTCTTTTCTTTCCAACGAAGATCGATGTTAGGCTATTTAAGTTCTTTTCAACGAGGATCGATGTATGGTTATAGCATCACAAAACCCCCATGATTTTATAATTACAGTCTTTATATATTTATTGTAATCTCCCAATTAATCTAATTTGCTTTTGAACAAAATATTTGTATATACCTTGGTGTCTACTAGGAGCGTCCCCATAATTTTGGCATTGATTACAAACAAATCATTATAAGGGATGAGAACTCCATCTAAGTCTTTTGGGGTGAATGTTAGCTCTGTTGTTGACATAAATGCGAGTGAGATTTACTCCCAACTCTTGGACTTGTACTATGGCTCTTAGTTCAAACTTCTTTCACTATTCATTACAATGTAAAATATTATGATATTAATGATTCGTAATGAATAGTAAAAACAATATATAAATCATAACATTCCTCCTATAAAAAATAATCATTATCCTTATTTAATTACTATTTTTCCTTTTTACAATCATCCTTCAATCATTTAACCCCATGCTAACAAATTTTTTTTCCCCCAAAATTATAGCTAAAAAATAGTGATATAATCATCAAATAAATAATCATTCATTTATATATATATATATATATATATAAATTATTGGGTAATTTACATATAGATTAAAAAATATTACTATATTTATAAATAGGTTAATAATTTTTGCATAAAAACACATTCTTTTTTTCTGCACAAAAACACATTTTTTACTGCACAACACCTATTTATAAATATAGTGATTTTTTTGAACCTATGTAAATCACCCAAAATTATTCTCATTCTCATTAAAAACTCGAAACAAGCGTCCTAAATCCCATCTTTCAAACCCAACCTTGAAGACAGATAAATTATTCTAACAAACATTTTTTGCTTTTAAATACTACGTATATCTTCCCATCCAATTTAGTACACATAAATTTCTTTTGCCCGTCCAATTTAATAGACACAAACTGAAGTAAAATACAATATAATATTTTATTTTCACCCTAAAAAAAAGTAAAAAAATAAATAAACAATATATAATGGAACAGATGAAAATAATAAAATGAGCAATTTATAGTGAGACGGAGGGAGTACACAATTTGTAAATGAACCTCATAATACCCTCCCATATATTTATTTAGTATTTTTTATAAAATGTGACAAAAGATTTATCCAATATATTGGACGGAGGTAGCATATAGTCACAACCTTGAAGCTGAAAAAATCCTAACTTCTTTATGTTCTTAAATACTAGATGTAGTTGACTCCTTTAGTTACACAATAATGAAGTAAAAGTGGTTATAAACACTAAAATAGAAGAAGAAGAAGTTGCATCAAGAAAGCATACAAAGGAGACTGATGTGATTTTCATATTCTTCTCTAACTAACTAAGCTGTCCCACCAGGAGGAGGTTTTGGCTTCCCTGCACCAGGTGCACCCCTTACTGCCATCACTTGTATTTTACTCTATCAATCACATATCACAATTAATCTCTATGCTTCTTTAATTCTCTGGTTAAAAAAAGATAAAAAAGAAAAGAAAAAAGAAATCACTGCCAATTCTAATCCTAAAAAGAATTGTTTACATACCTGAACATTCAATTTTGGTTCTCCATCAATTTCCTTTCCTGAAATATATATACCGATAATAAATTGTTACATATTGGACACACGTACTCCTTTGATTTGCATATATAACGAAAGGAATAGGATGGGAAAAAAGACACTGAGAATGAAATTATTCTTACCTCCTCTGCCACAGGATTTAACTGAATCTAACAGATGACCTATGCTTTTTTTCATGTTCTTCACAAATTTCACCATTTTTTTGTTTTTTTTTTTGTTTAAGGGTGGAAGTTGTGGTTTTCTAGCTTCTGGGAAATGGCAATGAGTGGCTGATTTTATAGATAAAAAAAGTCAGCACCATGTGCCAACTCTTGGTTTCATAATTAGATTATTGATGTAATTATTATAGGCACAGTTTTTTAAAATTATGGATGTAGACGGTAGATCTGCCCCCAATTTTTTTTTTTAAATTTGTAAAAAATATTAATCTCGTGATCCACACATTTATTTTAAGTATATATTCAGTTTGTCATTCTTGACTTAGCGTTCATTATATACACTACCTCCATCCCGGGTCTTTTTTCAAAAAGATCCGGGCACGCAAATTAAAAAAAAAATAGAGTATGTGAATGTGAAGTTAATTAATAAAATATAAAAAGTGTACTTTATTAATTTTTGTAAGTGTAAATTATTTCCTTTTTAAGGTATGAAGAAAGAGTTGAAACGTCCCAAAATAGAAAAACAGGAAGAAAGAGTTGAGACGTAGGGAATATAATTTTACTTATGGTTTTGAACGTTGAATATAGGGGGCAATGGAGTAGAAAATAATTTATTTTTCTATATTAATATAATCTGTATAATTTTCATACATTTTTATTTTTTTATCCATCTCAATAAACTTTCCACCTTAAAATGGAAATTCTTTATAAATTTCACTTTTACAATGTCCACAAGTTTATACCAAATGTTATTATTTTAGGACCCACACATACATTCAATACAATTAATTTCTTTATTTTATACATAAAAGTTTACAAAAGTATCCCTAACAATATCAATCATCACTCTCTCTTTTTTCTCATTACTTTATGAAAAAATTTATGAAACGAAGAAGTCAATAACAAAAAAACTTTTATTTTGAATAGATTCAATGAGGAAAAGAGTTAAATACACACAAAGGTATATACTTCAAAAAAGTAATTCAGATTGACTCGATCTCTTGTGAAACCTAGCATACAAAATTGATACTATTATATACTATCACTCATGCGTTGCACGGTTTGTGAGTATAAAATAAATATTATTTTAAATTATTTTCATAATATTATTTATATTTTTATACTTTTCGATATATTAAAAAATATAAATTTAATTTTATATATACTATATATGATTCTTTTTTAGTCATTAATGACTTCTTTATAAATTAAGTCAATTGTTTTTTTTATTATTATTTTGAACGTGACAACATAAAACTACCACGAATAAAAATTGTCCTCTTAAAAAAATTCTATGTTTAACTTTGTGATAATTATTGTACAAATTCAATCAATTATTTTATGTTCTATAATAACATATGATAAATATTATATAAAATTGCAAAATGGTATATTTTTAAACACTATTTTCAAATTGGTACAACATGAAAAAAAAAATCTATTATTCAACTCATATTTACTCTATTATGAATTTTTTTTTATAACAATATAAAAATAGTACTTTAAAAATATATCTGTTGACAGAATTTGTTAACAGTGTTTGTTTATGTGGCTTTTCAACATATTAATTCTATCAAACAATAATCCAAGATTTTATGTTCTTGGATGTAATATGAGGAGGGAGAGTAGAGAGGGAAATATTGTAATGGGAGTTGTATTATGTTTTCAGAATTGTGAGAATTGTCTGAATAGTACAAGAGAGGTCTTATTTATAGGTGTGCGAGTGTGAGACGGCACCTTACGAGCCTATATGGCCTCCGGTGTTGACGAGGGTCCGTAACCCTCGTCCTGGTCCCTTACACTGCTGCCTATGTTGTGCCTCGTCCTACTACTATGCTTTAGACTAGATGGGCCTCATTAAAAACCTCGCCGTAAACCACCCTTTTGGATAAACCGGACGGAGGGAAAAAAAGCGCACCACAGGGATCCTATAGACTAAGGGCGAGCTCATGGGCGAGCTCTTAGACGAGTCGGGCGATCTCTAGGCGAGCTCTATCGCCTTGCGTGATCTGTGAGTGTTGCGTGATGATGAACTCTGGCGAGACCTCCATGATGGTATGGGGTGAGCCCTGGGCGAGCTCCAGCACTACAGAGGCGACCTCTTGATTCTTCGAATTACCTCGAGTGGCTCGCCCATCAACAATATCAATTTGAAATTATTATATAACTTTATCACTGTAATTAAAATTGTGAGTTCAATTTTCGTTAAATGCATATGGTCCCTCCCTCACTAATCTTTTATTCAATTTTTTTTTCTAATATATTAGTTTAATTTTTGACATGATAATGTATATATAAGTATCTCAAAGTTATTACATTAATAATATAAATAATCTATTCACTACTAATATAAACATAAGTTATTAACAAAATTCAATGACGCTCACATTAAAAAAAAAAAAAAAACTTAATCCAACTCATATAAATAATATCAATAGAAAAGAAATTCATTCTTAAAAATAAAATCCATATTTAAGATTTGAATTTTGAATTTCAAGATATATATGAATTATAAATTCAATTTAAATGTAAAAAAATAATTGTTGACTGAGTGTATTAAATATAGGTTGGTAATTATGATTATTGATCTTTAAAATGTAGATAATTGGTTGGTTGTATTGGTACTAAAATTACTATCAAGTGTGTACTATATGTAAATATAGTAATTTTTTTTCTTCATACTTTTTTAATAAAATATTTTGTTTGTACATAAATTTTAATGGAACTTTAATTTTTATCACAATTGTATTTTTATATAAATATAATATAATTAAAAATATTTCTTATATATTTTAAGGTTAATTCTATAAAAATGCATCACCTTTTACTCAACTTTTAATTTAATCATGTGCTTCACGATTATTATTAAAAAATTCAACTTTTTAAGGAATTTCAATTCGGTACATTTTTTTTTATCTCCGGCTAGCAACACATGGCGAGTCTCATCGGAGCGTGTGAAATTTTATTACATTGGCGTACAACCGTACACACATTTAATTATCTTATTATTTATTTAATTTTCACGTTATATATCATATGCGTATATATGAATTAACAATACTTTTTATTTAAAAATATATTTGTATGATATGCATATATATGAAATAACAATAATTTTTATTTAAAAATATTTTCTTGCTGTAGAAGGGAAAAATATTTTTATATGTTTGTAGCGTTGAATATCAGATTCATAAAATACTTGAAAAATTACCCAAAAATTGTAGAAAAAATTGCCCAAATCATACCAAATTCTTCAAAATCTCAACACTGGATGTTTGAATTTCTAAAATTTATGAATGTACACCAACATGACAAACTTTTATTCACTCCGTCGAAATACATCATCAATGGCCGGTCGGAGATGAAAAATATGTATCGGGTTGAAATTTTGAAAAGATTGTATTTTTTAAAATTATAATTATAAAGCCCCAAATTAAATTGAAACAAAAAGTGATGTAGTTATATAGAATTAACCCTGTATTTTATTCTCGAGTTCATTTATAAATAATGATGGACTGGAGCTATTAATTTTTAATTCTTTTTATTCTTACTCGTACATATTCTTTATTTTAAATATTAATTTGATATATTATAATTTTTTATTAATTCCAAACACACAATTATTTTTAAAATAGAAGAAAATTGTTGGATGAATTATATTATTTATTAATTATTTATATATTTATATTAAGAAATAATTTTTTTCTTGTTACATACAAAAGAATTAACAAATTTTCAATTTATTTGTTGTGTATATAATATAAAAAACAACAACAATAATAATAATAACAATAATAACAACAATAATAATAAAGCAATTAGGTAACATATTACTTTTAAAAAATATTTTATATTTTTATAAATAATTAAATAAAAAAAAATTCTTATATGATATAATTTTTTTATAAATTTTTAATATTTTTTAGCAAAAAAGTTGATTGGTTAATCACACATTTAATTTTAATTAGATGAAATATTAAATATTGTATGGACTTTTGGTATGACTTGATTTTTTTAACATTTTTTTATTGGACTTTTTTTTATTGTGCATTTAATGTTAACATGATTAAAATATTTATCAAAATTAGAAAGGACTTTTGATATGATTTACTCACTTAGTTACTATTTTTAGACTATTTTACTATTAGATTAGTATAGATTTATTAAGTAGTATTATTTCATTAATATTGTTGCACTTATAAACTATATAATTATAATACTTGTCAATGAGGAACACTCATGTGAAACGTTTCACGGCGTGAAACGGATCCCAGGCAACCCGCGGGTCAAAGACCGGGTCAACCATGAATACTGTCATCTGGATCTGGGGACGACTTCGTCTTCTCCATTTCGGCGCGGCGACGATTTCAGATTTCGGCAACAGAATAAAACATCATTAATTGCTTAAATCATTCCCCCTTTTTATGTGCTCCTTACCTTCTCCAGAATCAAAATAAGCATTGTTATCATCATCATGATCGAAGTTCATTATTTACATTAACAGCGATGGGCGTTTTTTTTTATTTTTTTTATATGGTGGTTGATTGAGTGGAGAGGTTCATAGATGACCACGTGATTCCACCTGCAAACTTGGTCAAAGATGATTTGAAAGTGAGATTATGTGTTACTCAATGTATAAATTTATGTTACTAAATAAACATATCTATGTTACTATTCAAACTATGTTACTAAATTACATATATATGTTACTATTAAAATATGTTACTTTATTAACATATGTATGTTACTATATAAAAGACTTGGTGTTACTTTTTAAAAATAAATAAATATGTTACATAATTTAATATATATGCATAATTAAAAGAACAACACATTGGAAAACTTTACAAAAAATTATGTTACTAAATGGACATATACATGTTACTATTAAAATATGTTACTTTATTAACATATGTATGTTACTATATAAAAGACTTGGTGTTACTTTTTAAAAATAAATAAAAATATGTTACAGAATTCAATATATATGCACAATTAAAATAACAACACATTGAAAAAACCTTGCAAAAAATTATGTTACTAAATGAAGAAGTATATGTTACTAAATGAACATATCTATGTTCCTATTCAAATTGTGTTACTAAATGAACATATACATGTTACTATTAAAATATGTTACTTTATTAACATATGTATGTTACTATATAAAAGACTTGGTGTTACTTTTTAAAAATAGTTAACATTATGTTACTAAATGAAAATGTAATATTTTTTTTCTTATAATAACACACATTTTGCTCTTACATTGAATGAAAAAAATGTTATTTTTACGAAAACAAGTGATATATATGTAAAAAACAACATTTGGTCTAATTGTAACACACATTTTACCTTAAAGTAACATGCATTTGCCTAAATAGTAACATACCTGGGAGCAAAAAAAATCTGGAATCATAGTTGCGATTTTTTTTTTTTTTAAATGACCAAATCCGACCCAACCCGATAGAATCCGCGAATTTTTTAAAATTTACACGTTTCACGGCGTGAAACTTTACATATAAGTTTTTATCTCTGTCAATACCGTTCAAATGTGTGCGTATATAAAATTATGACCACCAAATTATTAAACAAATATAATAGTATTGCTACATATCCACTTTAAACAAGTTTTAAAGTGAAGTTTGCCACTTTCATAAGCGGAAAAGAAAATTTGAAGAATAATTTACATGAGAAATTAGCACAATATTCTTTTCCTAATTACTAACTCGATAAGTGACTTGGGGTGTTTTAATAAATGGGAGATTGACATTAATAATTATTTGTCAGAGCGAGAGTACATTATGCACAATAAATAAGTGGACTGACCATAACTCAGAAATATTATTCGGATTTACTAATTAAACTAAATAAGTGGGACTAATGACAATTCAACAAGAGAAGTAAATTGAAAATAATTTTACAAGAAAGATTCGTGTATGTGGGACTTTTCCCTTTTTTTATTTATTTTTATTTTTATTATAGTGCTTTAATAAATGACCAATGAATTAAACACTTAAAAAAGACAACCAACACTTATAATATAGTACACAAACTGTGTATATACATATTATTATTATTATTATTATTATTATTATTATTATTATTATTATTA
>JAPKLY010000088.1:9437-47175 GCA_026898435.1 Prunella vulgaris | reverse complement strand
TATTATTATTATTATTATTATTATTATTATTATTATTATTATTATTATTATTATTATTATTATTATTATTATTCTATCAATATCTCCAAATATGCATATAAGTATAATACAGGTGTGAGACTTTATAGAGTCTAAATGTCACTTGACATACAAATACAAGTTGTACAAACATTAAATTAGTTTAATTTAATATTTATTTTAATGCAAACCACCACACGCCAACTTATTTAAATTCCCAAGTGCTAATGCTTAACTCTTGTTGCATTCTACTAAAATCTTGAAACTCATACTATGATTTTCTCACCACTAAACGTATAATAATACCTTACTAATGTAATATTTGTTTTAGGAAAAAAATAATGAAAAACACAAATATTTGTTGACCCAATCTATTTGAAAGACTACGTCTGATGGCGTACCAAATCAGGAGATTATTCCACTATTTTCTTGAGTATGAAATCCTTTTATATAGGTTACAAACTGGGGTCATATAAATATATGATACATAATAAAATGATTAAACTACCCTTTTATCAATTACTTTTGATGAAGTCACATAAATGTAATTTCCTTCAACACTCCCACTTGTGTCAAATCAAAAGGATGAACGGTGCATGAATGTTATTTTGAGAAAACCTTGTCTAGTAACATTCCCAATATGTAAAATAAATCTTGGTCGAGGAAAATGAGTTGCAACACACCTATGTTGAGACTTCCCCGGAAGTCTACACCTCTCAACTGATATGTACATGTATCAAATGAGCTTAGAAAGTTTACACATCTTAATTCATTTAAGATGTTTCTCAAAAGTTATTTTAGACGATGATTATGTAAATAACACAACCACATATTATTTAGAGCTTGCTTAAATTACCTGAATCTTGTCCAAAGTTTATTGTTGCATGTTGGATAAATTTCTGTTTATACTAAAAAGTATGTTTATACTACTTATTATTGTTAGGGGTTTATACTAAAACGTATGTTTTTACTTTATATAGCTAAACTGAATCTTGAGCTTTATCTGAAATAAATTTTTTATCACTGTGCTTTAGATAATATGAATGTTATTTATTTATTGCAATCCGTTCAAATATAATAGTACAAGTTACACTGTAGATAAATGTGGCGATCCCTGGAAAACTCACAGCAAGATCACATTATCAGTGTCTTGTAACAAGTACTAACTTCACAACCTAGATGAGATCTGAACACCCCATTGGTAAACAGCTGATGTGTAGATCCCAGATTGACTTATCTTGACCAAGGGATTACACTAGTGCATGATGATGCATTGAAGAGGACTTACTGAGAGGTAATTCTTTCGTACTGATTTATGGGATGAAGAATTAGTCCTCAGTGATCGTTTATTTCTAAACCTCTGTCCCTTTAATAGGACTGTGTGTAATTGGTGTGTGGCGCTTTGATTTGTTATGGGTAGAGAGTCAATGAGACTCAATACTTTGCATCATGGGCGACACCATTGAGAGCATGACAGTTGCTAAGATTTAATACAGAGGAACGTGTGCTTGGAGAGTCTTGCATGATTACTCCCCTTGGTGGGCTCTAAATGTTCGTCATACTAAATCTTGCAAGTGAAATTTTTTTCCTGTATGATGATAAAGAAGGACTGTCCTTGCTCCAAGGTTAAGATGTTAAATTAATTAAAGCGTTCAGTGACTTGATTAATTAACGGACAAGAGAATCTTAAACACGGGAAAAAATGACCGGGAGCCTTATGATTGTAATATGAGTTAAGATGGATAGTGCAACATTAATCCTATAGTGGAGTGAGACTAATATTAATGAGTTGAATGACATTGAGCTCAATATTAGAATTCAAGGCCCATTGGGAGGTCCAATCTTAATTCTCCTAAAGGCCCATCAAGTAGCCCAATTAAATGTCCAACAATGAACAAGATGATTAGAATGAAAGAAATGTTTTTGTGCCCAAAATTAATATTTTTCGAAAATTATGCATTTAATTCATGAGAAAATTTTATGGAAAATATGTATGTATTTTGAATACAAGAATATTTAATAAATTCAAGATCTCATTGAATTAAATACATACAAATTTTGAAAATTATCAAAAATAAAAATCAAGATTAGAATATTTGATATACAAGATAATCAAGATTTGGAATATTTGATATTTAAGATAATCAAGATTATAATATTTAATATTCAATATAATCAAGATTTGGAATATTTGATATTCATCATATTCAAGATATTTTATCTTGAATTCTCATTATAAATATGAGATGAAACCAAACATCAAGAACACAATTTCTTGATTTCTTTTTTTCAAAAGTTCAAGAAGAGAAGGGCAACAAATTTTTTTTTTCCTTGTGTTGAAATTATTCATGTGGCCTCCCACCGGGTGTACGAGTAAGGACAAGGGAATACTTAAGAAGGCTTTTTAGGTTGATCAAGTTGATCGCGTGGATTCATAACAAAGGGACTCAAGAAAGACCTGTTGGGGTGCTCAAGTTGATCCTATTCCTTCCACACAAAGCGTCTCAAGAAAGACCTTTTGGGTCTCAATTAAATTTGTGAATTGGCTAGTGGGAAGGACTGAGCCTTATAAAACCACCCAGGGATTGAATTCCTTAGAGAGGAAGGAGATCTTCCGTGCACCTTGGCACGTATAAAAACAAAAACCAATCATCGAGTGGATTGCTCCAGTTAAATTAGGCCGTAGATGTAGGAGTTGAGTCTCTGTACCACGTAAATATTCTTGTGTGTTGTTTTACTTATTGCTCTGCATTATTACCTGTCATATCATATACTCAGGATTCATTTCAGCATTGCTTTGAAATTTAAGGAAGAATCAATCTTCCTGATC
Source organism: Prunella vulgaris (assembly GCA_026898435.1). Taxonomy (NCBI): domain Eukaryota; kingdom Viridiplantae; phylum Streptophyta; class Magnoliopsida; order Lamiales; family Lamiaceae; genus Prunella; species Prunella vulgaris. Next base: position 44,327 of record JAPKLY010000088.1, on the reverse strand, counting down.
CTGAAAACTGAGCACTGTCCTTAACCACCCTTTCTGTAACTAAGCTAAAACTGATTTCAGGAAAACACTAAAAATGAGTATAATCTTAGGGCTCACTATTCCGCACTGAAAAGCTTGTTTAGATAACTATCCAACTGACCAGCTCCTGAGCAATCAGTAGGTGTATTATCTTTATTGAGCTCGCTCTGAGCACTATTTCACATTCCGTGGTTCCTGAGTATTTTAGTCCTTCAGGAATAATTCTCAGTGAGCATCTTTAGTTTTTAACTGACTGAATTCCTAAGGGGAACTTCCTGATAAAGGAAAAATTATCATCAGTGTATTCTCCCCCAATACACTGATTCTCACTCATTTCGGGACCATCAAATTTACTCTGTAAAGTCAAGGACAATATTTTGGATTCTCTCACCAAGGAAATAAGTCGAGATCAAATGAACAAATTGGTAAAAAGAATGGGTCTAAAATCCACAAATAAAACTGAAGCAGTGGTAACCCAACCATGATGATTGGAGTTCCAAGAACTTGGTTCAATAGAAAAAATAAATTGTTGATGTTGGACTAAGAAAAAATAATTGAGAACAACTGTTTGCCAAAATCATGTATGATTTCCACGCAAGTGTACGTGGTCGTTGTTGTCGTGGCAAGTTAACCAAGTTAAATATCGAACACAGGGAAACGATGCGATATCAAGCAAGCATTGAATGTCTACAAAAGGCTAATAGCTAGGAAAACAAGAAAGGATCATGATTTCTATCTACTTCAGCAAAGCAAAGTAAATCTAGCTATCACCTCAAGGAAGTGAGAAAAAATGGTGTGTGTGCATGGAAGTAATCCTACTATGGTTCATCTAGTGTTTTATCCATCCTAGCATGCAAAAGGTCTCTTGGTGTCTTAGTCAAGCCAACTAGTCTCTAGATCTCTCTACAACACAAGCTAAGGGCTCTATTGGATGTCTAGATCTCTCTACAACTCCTAACACTCAAATTAAGAGGTCTAGGCTAATATGCAATTCTCATTGGTCATACTAGCAATATATCAAACACTTGGCATGCATAAAGTTCTTATAGCTCAATTCTCATTTCATTGCTAAAACATATAAGCCATACAATCCACAAGCATTCATACAAGTCATTAATAAGAGACCTAATCCATCAAGATCACTAATTCATGCATAGGATTAACAAGAACTAAATTCACTATAGTATTCATACAACCATGCAACAAGGATATTAGCCCATGGCTAATTGATCAAAAAAATCAACAATTAACAATCTAATCATCATGATTATGAATTAAAACAAGAGAATTAAAGGAAAACTTACCATATGTAGATGAATAGAAATACAAGCAACAAACCTCCAAATGCTAAGTCTTGATCCAAAACTCAAAATACAAAATTGAACTACAGGAATAAAGCTCTAATCACTACGAGTATGTAGGAACAAACAGATCTAAAATCCGACGGACGGATCAAAAGTTATGGAAGAAAGAAGATTGAAATCTAATGAAGAACCCACTAAGTAACTACCTAATTCTCTCTCTAAACTAATATAAGAACTTGGAATAATGATGGAATTCCCTTTGAGAATCTAATCCTTGAGTATTTATAGTGCCCACAATGCTTGGTCCAATATGCCCTTCATTAAATGCGCAAAAAGATGGAATCGCCCCAAAAAATGTGGAAATCCGGACCCGCGCTCGGACGCTAAACCAGGACAATGACCAAGCGGCCAAGATTTAGCCGTCCAGGTAGATTTCTCTCGGACGCTGAAGGGCCGTGGCTTGGTCGCTTAAGGCTCTGAGCTCGGTCGTAGTTTTCATTTTCGATCCTATGACTCATCCAAGTATCCTAGGGTCTTCATTTGAGTACAAGAAATATCCCCATGGGCTCGGATTCCATCATCTCCTCTCCAATAGTCGGGAATTACTCGTTTTTGCTCATTTTCACCTACAAAGCACATTTTCTTGCCACAAAAGGGTTAATAGCACAAAGTATACCAAATTAGGGTCAAATATGAATATAATCTCATCAAAACCATGTAGAAATGAATGCAAAAAGATGAAATTATGACCCTAATCAACAACGACCACTCCTTGAGAGCATGAGATCAAGTGTTGAACCCGTGAAATGTGGTAAAGGTAAGTCTCCAAAATCCTTGGAAAGGAAACACTAAGTCTGATGGGATACTTAAAGAAGATCACGTATGTAAATGATAAATGAGGGCTGCTTCAATAATACATTTAGGTTGTGTTTTGTTTAGGCGACTAATTAGTCAATCCTCATAACACTGGACTATTTCTACCAAAACATGCATGTTTTGGCAGGAATAGTCCCGTGTTAGGGGGATTGACTAATTAGTCCCCTAAACAAAACACACCCTATGAAATAAAGAATGGTCATGACCTAAATAGAAAAAAATATAAAAATGAAATAGAGTCAATGATGTATTGTGTCTACATTTTTTGACTAAATATACACAAAAGAGGATTAGTTCAAGGCTGAAAGTTCAAAATCACAAGTTACTTATCTGAAAGCAATACAATCTCAAATGGGTTAGACTATGGTCTCCATAACTGTAGGTATAATTTTCACTTATGTGAGAGATTACTAGAAAATTTGTAGGAGAAATTAATTAATTTGGAATTGATTTATTTTTGGGGTGTATGGGACACCCATGTTATGCCAATTAATGGGAGGATTAAATATTGATCTTTTGAAAAATAATCGAGATAGGGTATTTTTACTCATGGAGTAGATAATCATTATGCATTTAAAATCTCAAGACTAAATTTTGGTGAGTGAGAGATTAATAAACGAAGATGAGACGTTACAATCTGTAGTAAGAGAAAGTTTACAGGGTTTGTGGGAAGTGAAGAGGCATAAGAGCTCTCTTGTCCCACATAGGAATCCTACAAAAATTTTGGACCCTTAATAACTAAAGTGTTTTCAAGGTTGCTAAAGTATGTTGAGTAGAGTACCTTAACTCATGCTCGATACACACGTGCACTATCTCCTTCCTGGCTCCAAATTTGAATTTGGATTTGGATTTGACAATTGGTCTTTAGTAGTCTTTGGGGCCCACCTAATTTTTTTGAAGAACCTAAAAACTCAATTTGGACTGATCTAATTAGGCCTTGGGTTAGTTCAATTCCGGGCCAATCCAATTAAGTTCCTTGAATATTTAATTTAAAATCATTCAGATAGATTCGAATTTGTTTCTTAGGAAGCCTGTCCGGAAGATTCACTGAAATAAGACGTCTCGCAACCCCTAAGTAATGGAGTTACCTAAATTCGTGCTTATCAGATGATGAAATTGTATCTTACACTAATACAAATTTGGGCTTGGAGAGCCCTTATTATTGCACATAGAGAGCGGTTATAAGAGCTCTCCAAGCAACAACTCTCTAAGTTAAGAGAGCTGTTAAAAAACGCTTTACAAATATAGCCTTAATAAAGCGGTTCTTAACCGCTCTCTCTAATATAGCGGTTCTGAACCGCTCTATATACCATGAGATATTATTTCCAGATTTTCCATCAATTCTGATTTTTTAGAATATAAACAATTCAAGAATCAAATTGCTGCCCAGAAACCCCCTTAATTAAATCTAATAATACTCGAAAGATTATCTGCCCATAAGTTTACAAAATTTTCTTTTAAGCTATTACCAACAGAAATCCCATATGATGAAAGATATTCTGAGACCACATATTCTTGAGTATATTAAATGCAATTAAAAAGAAGTCAGGAAAGTTAGATGAAAATGAAAAAAGAAACTCAGATTTCAGTCATCTTCACAAAATAAAAATGGATCATCTTCATTTAAACACAGAAATAACACAAAAGAAAAAATATATGTGGTCATCGACCATTTAAACATAGAAATAACACAAAAGAAAAAATATATGTGGTCATCGATCCAATTAATCTGCAGATTTAGAATGAGCGAAGAAGACAGTTGTCCCCAATGTTGCTGCACACGGTGGTCGTACCCACTGAAAACTCGCCGGTCGGCTGTTGAACTGGAAACCCACCGGCCGCAAAATGTAAGATATAACATATATATATATATATATATATATATATATATATATACAAACAACATAATAAAAAAAATCTTACCAAAGTGATTGAGGTAGATGACGACATTGATTAAGGTCATATTTGCATTAATTTGTGCTCATTTATAGATGAATTTCTAGAATTTTGTATGCATTTAAGGCCATAATTGATATCTATTTTGTTGATAACTCATTGTGCAAAGAGATGTGTTCTACTATTGAATTAATTGAGCTTGAGTGTTGAAAATTTAATTTAAATTCAATTTAATTGAAAAATTAAGTTGAAATTAATTAAATTGGAGTATTGAATTTCTTAGGGCACATTTCTTTTGCTTTGATTTGAGTATGAGGTGATTTTGGTTTGTACAGGTACAATACGTGGCTCCATATCTTGTTGATAATATCTTGTACAGGTACAATACGTGGCTCCATATCTTGTACATGTACAATACGTGATTTTAGTTTGTACAGGTACAATACTATGGAGCTTCATCTTCCACTTTCCAAATACGCGTATCCTCCAATCTAAAGAGTTTCTCATCCGGAAAGCACTCAAGAATCTCTTCTTTCTTTTCCATTGCATCATAGCCTCTTACAAGCCTTGACAAATGGTCGGCTATGACATTTGCACTTCCTTTCTTATCTCGGATCTCAAGATTGAACTCTTGTAGAAGTAATACCCATCTTATCAACCGAGGCTTGGAGTCTTTCTTGGTCATAAGGAACTTGATGGCCGAATGATCTGTATAGACTATTGATGTTCAAAAAATGTTATGCAATGTGTTACCATCATTTTAGACAACATCAGAATTTGCCCTTTCTACTAACTTTCCTAATGATTTTTCCATGTTATATTATTTGTCTAGGCATGGAAGTTGAAGACGTGAAAGTCCCAGAAGGTTCTAGAACATCAAGCGGTTCCATTGCTTGAGTAGAGGGATACCCACTAACTTGGAAGTTATCATTATGGGCGATTATTTTTGAAGCCCACTACTTGGCTTCATTATGGAGTGGAGAGCTCATTATCTACGTCTATAAATAGAGCACCACTTCATCATTTCATAGTATGACCGAAAAGTATAATTCAGAGTTGAACGGATCATGTGTCATTAACTAGATTCTAGGTTATACATGGTTCATCAGAATGTTGGGAACATTAGTCTCGGCATTGTTCACAACATTCATTGTTTGATCTAACTATCCGTTCGGCTGAACGTAGACGTAGGTCTTGTTTAGATCCTTGTGTGATCTTGTGAAGGTCTTGCGCGGCCTTGAATTTTGGTTTCTTGTGTCACTACAAGTTATAGTGAAGTTTCCCTGCTAGTGAGGCAGCATAGTCTATACATTTTTGTATAGCCTATGAAAATTTTGATATCCCTTTGCAAAAGTGTGCGTTTAAGTCTTCTGCTGTGTAGTGTTGTCATTTATGTTGTCAACATTTTTAACAACACTTCTCTAAAACATTTTCAATCTCACGCACCAACACCCTGTCAAGTGGCATCAGAGCCACAAACTAGACACATTTAGTTTAATATCCTTTGTTTGTGTATTTTTGCAATGAAATATCCATTAACTCCCGCACTAAAACCTCCTATCTTAGATGGCTCCAATTATTCATATTGGAAACCAAAGATGAGGATGTATATCAAGTCTCTTGATGAAAGAGCATGGAGGAGTGTTCTATATGGTTGGACTCAGCCTCTACTTCCAGCCGATGATGATAATGAAGCCCGTGTCAAACGAGAGATCGATTGGACAAATGATGAGATAACAGTTGCTAACTACAATTCGAAAGCCCTTAATGCAATATTTACATCAACTGATGTATCTATGTTTAAGATCATTTCGAATTGTGTGTCAGCAAAAGATGCTTGGGAACGTTTGCAAGAACATTGCGAAGGTTCTGAGAGTGTTCGTAGAACTAAGGTTAGAATGTTAGGTACAAAATTTGAAAATCTTAAAATGAAAGATGATGAGGATATATCTTCGTATAGTGAAAGGATCACTAAGATTTCTAATGAATCACATTCATTGGGTAAACCTATCTCTAATACAAGATTAGTCCATAAGGTTTTAAGAATCGTACCAAAACGTTTTGATGCAAAAATTTGTGCTATTGAAGAAGCAAAAAACACTGATCTTATAAGTCTTAATGAATTGAGCAAAGAGATGAAGTGAATTCTGATAAAAAAGGTTGTTGCTTTGAAAAATGATGCTTCTAGTTCTAAAAACATTTCTTTTGTTACTGAAGTTGATTCGGATGATGAATGTTCTGAAATATGTTCCGACACTTCTGACAACATTTCTTTATTAACCAAGCAGTTCAATTCATTTTTGAAAAATAGAGCTAATAGGTTAAAAGCAAATGTTCAGAATATGAATCAAGGTACTTCTACTCCTAAAATGTTTGAAAAGAAAGAAAGTTTTGATAGATCAAAACAGTTTAATAGGAGTAATAAACCTAAATTCGATCCTGAGTATAGAAAGAATGTTAGGTGTGATGCATGTACTGGATATGGTCATTATGCTAATGAATGTGCTAACACCTTGATTAGAAAGAAATTGAATTTTAATACTACCTTGAGTGATGATTCTGATAATGAACCTGACATTGAGAAAAATAATGAATTTGCTTTCTCTGCTAGAACTCTTTTTTGTTGATACAAATGATGATTTACTGGACGATTTTGAGTCTGATGTTGAAACAAATGTGCCAACATTTGTGACAACATCAAACAAAATCAGTCCAGATGAAAGTTGTCTAATGAGTTCTTTTTCAGAGATGAACATTTCAGGTGAAGAACAGGTTGATATTCATCAAATCATCAAAGAGAATGATGACTTAAAGCATTCAGTAGTAAAATTGGAAGTATTGCTTACTAGAAAAGATCTAGAAATATGCAAGTTGAAAAAACAACTAGAAAGCACAACCTTAAGCTTCAACAAGTTTACCTAAGGTGCAGAAAAATTACAAGATGCATTGATAATTTCGAATGTAGGTAAAGAAGGTATTGGGTATGATTCTAACTCTAAAAAAATCGTGCAAAATGATATGCCCATAAATTTGTTAAGGCAAGAGATAGTAAATCTGTTACTTCTCATTCTAGAGATTTTGTATGTCGTTTTGTCATGAGAAGGGTCATATTCGTCCTTACTGTTTTAAATACAAGGAATCTAAAATGTCTTGTAATATGTTGCCTGGTAAAGCACAACATATTCAACAACATGATCATGAAAAGGTCAGTGAGTCTTATATGAAATGTAATGTTGTTTATACCTCATTAAAAACATGCATTCCTGGTCTATGGTATTTTGATAGTGGATGTTCTATACATATGACTGGTGATATTAAATTTCTTACAAATTATAAAATGCATGATGGTGGAAATGTTACCTATGGAGGTGGTTCAAAAGGAAAAATAATTGGTAAAGGTACCTTGAATGTTCATGGTTTTCCAAAGTTAACCAATGTGTTGCATGTTGATGGTTTACGTGCTAATTTGATTAGTATAAGTCAATTATGTGATGATGATTTGCATGTTAAATTTGATAAAAATTCATGCTATGTGCTCAATAATGATGATGAGTGTCTTATGATTGGTAATAGGTCTGTAGACAATTGTTATTTGATTGAATCAAATGAAACGTGCATTAGTGTGAAATTAGATGAAAATACTCTTTGGCATAAAAATCTTGGTCATGCTAATTATAGATGCATTCATGATTTGATTAGACTTGATGCTGTTAAAGGTCTCCCTTCTTTAAAGTTAGACAAAACCAAGGTTTGTGATGCATGTCAAAAGGGTAAGCAAATCAAAGTGTCACATAAAATGTTGGTACACTGTTCGACTACACATTGTTTTGAACTTTTACATATGGACTTGATGGGTCCTATGGAAACTGAGAGTATTGGTGGGAAAAAGTATTCTTTTGTTATTGTTGACGATTACTCTAGATACACTCGGGTAGAATTTTTAAAAGACAAATCAGAAACTTTTAATGCTTTTAAAATTCTTTATAAAAGATTCAAGACTATTTTCAATACTAAAGTAAAGAGAATTAAGTCTGATCATGGTAGGGAATTTCAAAATGCTTTGTTTACTGAATTTTGTGAAAATAAGGGTATCATGCAAGAGTTTTCTTCACCAAAAACCCCACAACAAAATGGAATTGCGGAAAGAAAGAATAGGACTTTGCAAGAAATGGCTAGGGTTTTGCTTTTATCAAAATATTTATCTAAAAGGTTTTGGGCTGAAGCTTTAAATACTTCTTGTCATATTACTAATAGAGTCTATCTTAGAACTAATTCCAAAATAACCCCATATAAGATCCTTAACAATAAGAAACCAAATGTGAAGTATTTTCATGTTTTTGGTTGTGTTTGCTACATTTTAAATGATAGGGATCAATTACATAAGTTTGATTCAAAAAGTGATAAAGGGTTCTTCTTAGGCTATTCTAGAAATAATAAAGCCTATAGAATCTACAATTTGAAAACTGACACTGTGCAAGAATTAGTTAATGTTGTGTTTGATGATGATTCTAGTCTTGCAGGAACAAATTTTGAAGAGGATATTACTGATTTGGTTGAAATTTCAAAACCTATAGATTCTGACCAAAATAGAAATGTTGCTCAAAATGCGCCAACATCTGAGACAACATCAACTAAAATGTCAGAACCTATAGAATATCCAAATATTTTTGATAAAACTCCGTCTTCACGCATACTAAAAAATCATCCATCAAATCAAATCATTGGAGAACAATACTCTGGAGTTCAAACAAGAGGGAAGATGAGCGTAAGTAATGTGGTAAGATCCATATGCATGTCTTCTAAATGCAATCTTGTGAACCATGAATGTTACCATTCTTTAGTTGAGCCTAAAAATGTTGATGAAGCATTAGAAGATGAGAATTGGATAAATGCCATGCATGAGGAATTAAATCAATTTGAGCGTAATGAAGTATGGACTTTAGTTCCTAGACCCGAAAATGTTAATGTAATTGGAACTAAATGGATATACAAGAATAAAACTGATGAATCTGGCAATATTGTTAGGAATAAGGCTAGATTAGTTGCTCAAGGCTATACTCAAGTTGAGGGAATTGACTTTGATGAAACATTTGCACTCGTAGCTAGAATTGAGTCTATAAGACTATTACTTGCAATTGCATGTGTCATTAATATTAAATTGCATCAAATGGATGTTAAAACTGCTTTCTTAAATGACATTTTAAATGAAGAAGCATATGTTGAGCAACCTAAAGGATTTGAAAATTCAGATTTTCCTAACCATGTTTTTAAATTGCAAAAGGCTTTATATGGTCTTAAACAAGCTCCTAGAGCTTGGTATGGTAGGTTAACTGATTTTATTATTCAAACTGGTTTTGTAAGAGGAGAAGCTGATAGAACTTTATTCATCAAGCATGTTAATTCTAAAATTTTGATTGCACAAATATATGTTGATGACACTATTTTTGGTTCTACATGTGATTATATGTTGAAAGACTTTGTGAATGAAATGTCTTCAACATTTGAAATGTCCATGGTTGGTGATTTGAATTACTTTCTAGGTCTTCAAATCAAACAACTTAAAGATGGAATTTTCTTTCCACAAAGTAAATATGCAAAGAATTTGGTTAAAAGATTTGGTTTAGAAAGTGCTAAACACATGAAAACTCCTATTGGATCATCTAAAAAATTGTCTAAGGATAATATTGGCAAAAATGTTGACCCAACATTATATAGATCGATGATAGGAAGTCTTTTATACCTAACTGCTAGTAGACCGGACATTATGTTTAGTGTATGCTTATGTGCAAGATACCAAACTGATTCAAAAGAGTGACATTTAAATGATGTCAAAAGGATTATCAAATATGTTGCCGGCACATATGATCTTGGTATTTGGTATAACAAAGATACTAACAATTCCTTGCTAGGTTATAGTGATGCTGATTGGGCAGGTGATAGTGATAATAGAAAGAGCACGAGTGGAGGTTGTTTCTTCATGGGAAACAACTTAATCTCTTGGCATAGCAAGAAGCAAAATTGTGTTTCTCTATCCACGGCCGAGTCAGAATATATTGCAACAGGAAGTTGTTGTACTCAATTACTTTGGTTAAGAAAAATATTTGATGATTATGGTTTAAATTGTGAAATGCTCACTGTTATGTGTGATAACACTAGTGCAATTAATATCTCAAAAATCTTGTGCAACATTCATTAACTAAGCATATTAGTATAAGACATCATTTTATTCGAGATCTTGTAGAGAAAGAAATTGTGAAGTTAGAATATATTTCTACTGAAAAACAACTTGCGGACATTTTTACAAAAGCCCTTGATGACCAAAGATTTTCATCTCTTAAGAAATCTCTTGGTCTATGCACTATTAATTAAGTTTATGACGAGTGTTGTAGCAAATGGTGACAACATTTGTGACAACATATTTTAGTTCTCATAATTTTGTCTAAGTATTTTTATATTTTAGTTACTTTATAACTTGATTAGATTTGTTATTATTTTCGTGCATACATGTTGGAACATTTTGAAAGTCCTGGACACACATCTCTTAAATGTCTTTAAAAATATTCACTAAAAGTGCTAAATCACTAAGTAAATATGGGGCACGGAGCTCACAACTACGATGCTCTCTTTTAAAAGGTGATGAAAATTGCATCAATTTGTTCATAATCCATTGAGTAACTATGGGACACAGAGTTGACTACTACGATGCTCTCTTTTGAAAAGATGGATCAATATGAATTAAAATAGTGTTTTAAAAAAAATTAGGGCAACACTAATGAAGTAAATTCATGTAAAATCCGTGTTGAGATGTGTGTGTGCCGACATATTTGACAACATTTGTTAGGGCACGAAAATTTGACTAAGTCTTTGATGGTTATTTATTTTCTGAATTTTAATTTTGTTAAGTCTTAATTATGTGAATTAATTCTCTGAATTTATTTAATTAATTATGTGTAGTGTAATGGGTAGTTATTTAATTTTATTTCCAAATCTTCCCATTTCCTTATTTTTTGAAATGATGGGTGGTGTTTTACACCACCACATCATACTTATGGGTAGTGCTCTTCAATCTGATAAATTCAAAAATAACTTCCAATTCACATCTCTATAAATTAGATCTCATTTTACATATCATTTGTGCCTTATATCAAATATTGTCTTAGTTAATCAAAGTGTTTGCATTATTTAAGAAAATGTATTATTTGTTCTCTTATGTAGTATCACTTCTTCTTCCTCATTACATTTAAGTTTAAAATTTATTATATTCCATTTATTTTAATATTTTTTTTCTCTTTCCCACTCTGATTTGATTAGATGTCTGCGAATGAAAGCTCTGCATCTTCACAATCATCACACACGAAACCAACAATCCAAGAAAACCCTCTGCAAATCCTTGCTTCCATGGATACCTCACCTAAAACCCAGAATACGGCCGAAAATGTTGAGGCATCGACACCAACATCACCTTCGATTACCATCGGCTTGATGAAGGTTCCAATACCTACTACTCCTCAACCACTTACCTTCACAAATCCACTCTCAATCCAAGCCGAAATGACTCATTCTTCTTCCATTACACATATTATTGCTGAATCGTCCAAATCCACACAAAAAGAGCTTGAAACTTGTCGGATTGAAATTAAGCTTCCGGCAGAAGCTACAATGGATGACATGGTTGCTGCTTACAATCAACTCTGCCTTCAAACGACTACCCCTGTAATCATTGTGGGGGAGAGTGTGATTGACTTAGACCCGGTGAAAAGAATGGCGCACCCTGAAGACTATGTCGACGAAAGAGCAACAGAGGAAGAAACTGACTCGGACATTAGGTCCAGCAAATCTTTGCAACTGGGAGAACGACTCCAAAATGTTCAAGATCGTGAGCGTGGGAAGACTACCTTTCGTGGTGGTAAACGTAGGGTTTCATACAGGACAATGGGGAAAAGAGTGAGCTACTCTGAGAAGAGGAGAAAGGTACTTGAGGATGGGATTGCTTCTAATCCCATCAAGGTCTTTGGGCCGAATGAAGAGAAAGAAGATTCCCCTGCTCCAACTGGAAACAAAGAAAGCTCAGAGGAGACTGATTCAAGTATGAACATTCCTTTGAATCAGTACATAGCACTGAAAAGATCATCAAGAAAGGAGACAGACAAAGAAAAGGCTGTTCTGAACGATGTTCCTGAAAAAGTTGCTGAAGATGTTGTCTCTCCGAAAGCAACATCAGGGTCTGAAAACTCAGAAGATGATGAGCAACATACTGAACAACACTCAGATTCATCTTCTCAAAATGAGGAGATTCAGGTACATTCTAACTCTGGTAATGATGATGATGATGCTAGGTCTGATAAGGATGAGGATTACCATAATGTTGATAGCAAGAGATTTAAAGAGATTAGATCTAGGCTGTTGATTACTGAGAAGTTGATAAAAGTTTCTGATTTTGAAAAACTTGGGTTGGTCAAATACTTGGAGGATAGGATGCTGTTATACTCTGTGACATGTGCTAAACCATATTTTGTTCAGTGGATTTATGAGTTTTATGCTAACTTGCATGCACATACTGGAAGGGAAAACTCTAAGTTCTATGGCACCACTTGGTTTAGGAATGTGAAAATAATGTTGAATCCCAGGGTAATTAATGGTGTTCTGAAATCTGGTAATTGTGTTGAACCTGTGATTGAAGATATGAATGATGTGATTTCTGTGCTGACTGGTGGTTTGGCATCCACTTGGGTGAATAGGATTAGTGCTTCCAAGCTGACAAGTTTGTTCTCTATCCTGCATAAGTTGGTTTTATATAATTGGTTGCCTTCAACTAATACTACAATTTTGACAAAGGAGCAAGCTGTCCTTTTGTACAAAATTCATATTAAACAGTTTGATTTGGGGCAAACAATATTCATAAATATGATGAGCTATACTGGTACTATCTCTGGGAAAGGGTTGCTTCCCTACCCATGTTTGATCTCATTGTTACTAGAAGATAAAGAATTTGATAGGCCAGAGACTGAAACAATCAGTAGTTTTCAAGCATGCTTCAGAATCTCTCACACCTTGCTCAGTGGACCACGGGTGATTGATGTTCCTTTACCCGGTGTAAATCCAGCCAACTCTGCTCAGAATCGACCTTCTACCTCAAATGCTGCTGAACATGTTGGCAACATTAATGCCAACATGTCACCTGGAGGATCCATTCTTTCTGTCCAACTAACTCCCTCTTATATTCTTGATCAAATTTCCTCTTTGCAGACCACAATTGATAATTTTCTGGCAAATGTGGAGGATTTGAAAATTAGAAAAGCATTTTGGGAGAATCTCCTTTCCACTCCAACAGGGGGAGTAGCTCCTGATGTTGATGCACACACAAATTCTGGAGGAGTGCAGTTACAAGACATGGAGGTTGATGTAGATCCAGAAGAACCAGGAAATGAAGTTGTTGCTGACAGTGCTGTTCAAGATGATGCCAACATATTAAGGCAGGCTGTTGCAGACACTGTTGCTGAGGTGGTTGCTGATGAGATTGGGGTTACACAACCTATTCCTGATGATATCCTGAGTCCAGTCAATGAAAGATTTAAGGATGCAGTTGAACATCAAGATGATGTTCATAGTTGAGCTTGTGTGATGATGAAGTTCGAAGTATGGGGGAGTTTGTGCCGGTCCTTGTGGATGCAGCTGTTGATCTCTATCTTCAGCCCTTCTCCTCTCCTTTACTTCATTTGAATTTTCATTATTATGCTTAGACTCTGATTTTATTTTAAAGTTGTAATAGTTGATAGCCTAAAAAACAGTTCTTAGATTAGGCTATTCTATTTCTTGTTTTGCTAGGTCTAAAGCATTGTTTGTATGCTTTATGAACCTTCTCTATTTGTTTTTTTTTAATACACTTATAATTTTATTTTGGTTTATGGTTATCCTTTTGGTCTATAAGCACCTTATGTTGTGCTTTATGTCCGGAAAACTTGTTTTGGTTTATGGTTATCCTTTTGGTCTATAAGCACCTTATGTTGTGCTTTATGTCCGGAAAACTTGTTTTTGGTTGTTAGTTAACCTTTTGGTCCATAAGCACCTTATGTTGTGCTTTATGTCCACAAAACTATCTTTTTACTTGTTTTATTTTATTTGGTTCGAATAAAAATTTTCATCATTTTGTTTGATGAAAATTTTATCATTTCGTCTACATAACTCTGATAAACTCTAATCAAATTTATTTGATTATGATCAACATCAGTGTGTTGTTGTAGAAAGGCCAAATTGGGGGAGATTGTTGATGTTGAAAAAATGTTATGCAATGTGTTACCATCATTTTAGACAACATCAGAATTCACCCTTTCTACTAACTTTCCTAATGATTTTTCCATGTTATATTATTTGTCTAGGCATGTAAGTTGAAGACGTGAAGGTCCCAGAAGGTTCTAGAACGTCAGGCGGTTCCATTGCTTGAGTAGAGGAATACCCACTAACTTGGAAGTTATCATTATGGGCGATTATTTTTTAAGCCCACTACTTGGCTTCATTATGGAGTGGAGAGCTCATTATCTACGTCTATAAATAGAGCACCACTTCATCATTTCATAGTATGATCGAAAAGTATAATTCAGAGTTGAAAGGATCATGTGTCATTCACTAGATTCTAGGTTATACACAGTTCATGAGAATGTTGGGTACATTAGTCTCGACATTGTTCACAACATTCATTGTTTGATCTAACAATCCGTTCGGCTGAACGTAGACGTGTTAGGTTGTGTTTAGGTCTATTCTTATAGGTCTTGTTTAGATCCTTGTGTGATCTTGTGTAGGTCTTGCGCGGCCTTGAATTTTGGTTTCTTGTGTAAACCTTGTATTTGTGTCACTACAAGTTATAGTGAAGTTTCTCTGCTAGTGAGGCAGCATAGTCTATACATTTTTGTATAGCCTATGAAAATTTTGATATCCCTTTGCAAAAGTGTGCGTTTAAGTCTTCCGCTGTGTAGTGTTGTCATTTATGTTGTCAACATTTTTGACAACACTTCTCTAAAACATTTTCAATCTCAAGGACCAACACCTTTTCATAGACTATAGTTTTCATTCCTACAAGATAGGGACGAAACTTCTCCACCGCATATACAACAGCTAGAAGCTCCCTCTCGGTAGTTGTGTAGTTCATTTGGGTAGAGGCGAATATCTTGGAAGCATAATAGATGACATGGAACCTCTTATCTCGAAGTTGACCTTGCACGACCCCCATTGTATAGTCACTAGCATCGCACATGAGCACAAAGGCCTCTTCCCAATTTGGTGTGATAAGAATGGGTGCGCTCACCAAGGCTTCCTTTAGCAACCTAAAAGATGCCCAGAAAGAATCATCAAATACAAAAGGAACATCTTTTTCAAGTAAATGAGACAATGGCTTTGAAATCTTAGAGAAATCTTTTATAAATCTCCTATAAAAACCGACATGCCCTAAAAATGATCTTACTCCCTTTTCATTGATGGGTGGAGGCAACTTTTCAATTGCAACCACCTTAGCTCGATCCACTTGTAAGCCTTTAGAAGAGATATGGTGCCCCAAGACTATACCTTCCTTCACCGTAAAATGGCATTTCTCTCAGTTTAAAACCAAGTTAGCTTCTTCACACCTAATCAACACTCTTTCAAGGTTAATCAAACAAGAATCATATGAGTCACCAAAAAAGGAAAAATCATCCATGAATACCTCTATAATATGGTCAATCAACCCATGAAAGATGGACATCATACAATATTGAAACGGTGCCGGAGCATTGCATAGCCCAAAGGGCATGCTTCTCCAAGCAAACGTTCCATATGCACATGTGAATGTTGTCTTCTCTTGGTCCTCTGGTGCAATTATGATTTGATTGTAACATGAGTATCCATCAAGAAAACAATAGAAGCTAAAACCACAAAGATGACCAAGCATTTGATCCATAAATGGTAAAGGAAAATGATCTTTACATGTAGCTTTGTTAAGTTCCCTATAGTCTACACATACACGCTATCCCGTGGCAACTCTAGTGGCAATGACTTCATTGTTATCCATTTTGATTATGGTCATTCCACCTTTTTTCGATACAACATGCAATGGGGACACCCAAGGGCTATCACTAATAGAAAATATCATATTTGCACCTAATAATTTAAGCACTTCTTTCTTTATTACTTCTTGAATAATAGGATCTCATCATCACTATTAATCAAGTGCAAGTGCAAGAAGTTAGCTATATGGGAAGACCTCAATACAATAACTCCTATCAACCAAATTCCTTTCAAAATAATCCTCAACCATATGTGGCACTTCCATTTCAACAAAGATTCCAAGGTTATCAACCTCGACAAGGAAAGAGAAGTGTGGATGATACTCTAGTTCACATTGTCAAGCAAATATAATAGATGAGAATGGAGAATGCTAGGGAGCATGAGGAAACTAATCGTAAGTTTGATGAAGTTTGCAAATCTCATGGTAATCAAATCAAGAGCTTAGAGTTCCAAATGGGGCAATTGGCTAAATCATTGAGCCAACAAGCTAATAAAGGTATGTCTTCTACCTCTAACACTAACTATAGGGACATTGTCAAGCTATATAGTTAAGGAGTGGGAGAAGGTATGATGGCCCTAAAATGCCTATTTATGATGAGGTTTGTGAAGAGAAGGTTGAAGAGGAACATTGTGAGAATTTAGATGATGGAGTTGGTATGGAATTTGATTATTCCATTAGGTGATGTGCAAGATAGGGAAGTGGAAAGTATGGGGAAAGAAGAGAAAGTGGAAGAAGAAGAGAAGGGTGGACATGAAGAGAAAAGAAATGATGTACCTAGATGGAAGAAGGCAAGAGAGGAAAGAGAGACAAATGATAAAGTGGATGTCGATGAATGGGGGGTGCCCAAAACCGTGGTGTCTGTTCCTTTTCCTCAAAGATTCATGAAGAAAAAGCTAGATGAGAAGTTTGGTAAGTTCTTGGAGGTATTCAAAAAGCTTTATATCAACATTCCTTTCTATGAGGCTCTTGAACAAATACCAAGTTATGCTAAGTTCTTAAAGGACTTGTTATCTAAGTGTAGAAGGATTGATGAGCCGGAGATGATCAAATTGACTAAGGAGTGAAGTGATGTCTTACAAAGGAACTTTTCTCCAAAGATGAAGGATCCGGGGAGCTTTACTATTTTTTACAATATGGGAAATTGAGTTGTTAGAAACACCCTTTTTGATCTTGGGACTAATATAAACTTGATCCCATTGTCCATTTTCAAGAGCTTGAGGGGATCATCTACGATGTTGCAATTGGAGGATGGCTCTACAACCATTCCCAATGGATATGTAGAGGATGTTCTTGTGAGAGTTGATAGCTTCATATTTACGACAAACTTCTATGTGCTAGATATGGATGAGGATACGAATGTCCCACTCATATTGGGAAGGCCTTTCCTATCAACCGCTAGGGCGGTCATTGATGTTAATTAATGGAAGTTAACGTTGAATTTCAACGATGAGGAACTCCATTTCTCCATCCAAGAGTCAATGAAACATCCTACAGAGAATGCCTCTTGCCATTCGATTGTTGTAGTCGAGCATTGTATTCAAGAGACTTTTGAAAACTCTAAAAGTCCTTTCTTTTCTAGTAGCTATGAGATTCATAATTATAATGAATTGCATGATGTTGATTATCTTGTTGATGATGTTGATTGTAGTGATGGTGAGATCCTATTATTCAAGAGGTAATAAAGAAAGAAGTGCTTAAATTATTAGGGGCAAATATGATATTTCCTATTAGTGATAGACCTTGAGTGTCCCCATTGTATGTTGTATCAAAAAAAGGTGGAATGGCCATAATCAAAATGGATAACAATGAAGTCATTGCCACTAGAGTTGCCACGTGATGGCGTGTATGTGTAGACTATAGGGAACTTAACAAAGCTACATGTAAAGATCATTTTCCTTTATCATTTATGGATCAAAAGCTTGATCGTCTTTGTGGTTTTAGCTTCTATTATTTTCTTGATCGTCTTTGTGGTTTTAGCTTCTATTGTTTTATGCTCATTGTGGTTAAAGGAAAAGAGAAATTCCAATTCCCCATTCCTTCCAAAGGTATGTTTCTTATACTCCTCTCTTACGACATGATTTCAATGGTTGAATTGTGAAGAATTGAAGATTCCATTAATTAGGGTTCTTGAACTTAAATTGAGAATTTTTTATTCTATGCTTATTTTCTTGCAATTGATGGTATAATTGAGTATTATTTTTGATGGGTAGTTCATTGGGGACTCAATTGCATGCCAATTTGATGAATTTTTGGATTAATTGGAGATTGAATTTTTTAGGCTCTGCATAGTGACAAATTATTTTTGAGGAATTTGTGCAAAATTGTTAATTGTTCATGTATTCATGCTTAATGTTGATTAACATTATTTAGAGATGCTATGCGTAGGATGAATTTCATGAATTCAGCTTTGAAATTGTGTTGATTGAGGATTAATTGCAATTGAGCATTGAGATGAATAGTGAACATGAATAGTAAAGTCTAGATCTTTATGATAAATGCCTTATTTTTCATTCTTATCTAGTGATGAACATGAATAGGTTTGATATTTGATTTGAGTATTGTTTCTTTCTGTTCATATCTTGTTGAATATGCTTTGTAGGAGATGGGAAGGAAAGGTAAAGAGAAAGCTTCAAGTTCAAGTTCTCGCTAAGGGGGAGTAGAAAATGATCCCGTTATGAAAGAGGATTGTTACGATAGATGTGGATACAAGCCTTCCCAATTCGGGTTATATATTGAGGATACGTTGGAGTTCTTTAGCACATTTGAGAAAGTAGTCAAGATTGGGTATCATAGCTCCTGGTACTTCCACAAAGAAACTGTTAGGATTTCTGTGTTAGATGTTTTGATGATATAATAAACCAATCAGCTTGTAATAGGACCAGCTGAACATGTTAGTCAGCTGATGAGTAGTTAGGATTAGATAGGTTCAAGTGAGGGGGAATCTACCTTGCTGCCTAGAAGATCCGAAGCTATCATAGAGGAGAAGACCAGCTGAGACCTTGTGAACTTAGCCGATTTTAGAAGATAGAAGATTTAAGCAGCTGACACTGGAGCATCGAGAGCAGATCATCAGAGAAGTTTACATCAGCTGATAGCTGAAGAGCAGATCAGCTGATATCAGAAGTTTAGTAGATCAGCTGAGAGCACGTCGCAGACAAGACAAGGACCATGGATAAAAGACGTATCCAGACGAAGTCAAGAAGACCAGCTGAGGTGCACACCAGCAAACTTGCACATCAGCTGAGGTCCAAGTATCAGCAGACTGATACACCAGCTGAGGAGACAGATCAGCTGAGGTTTTGTGCTCGGCCCAGATTCTTCGGGATCAACTTTAAGGGTTAACTTGCGACATAAAAGGAAGATTCCCAGAATAGAAGATCAATCAATCAAGGGGACAAACTTGATTGATTAAAGATCGCGAAGATTGACGGGAATCAAGAAGGAAATTCAATCAATCACATTGATTGATTGAATACGAGATTATAGGATCTCAGATTTCTAGTCCATCCCAACAGCTAGTTATTTGATCCTATATATTAGAGTAATAGTGATAATTTCTGGATTGGATTTACACGCACATTAAGCTAGCCGATACTCTGTCAGATTTATCACTTACGCTAAAAAACACCATTCATACTTATCCTTTGTAAAAGCTTTGTAGAAGCTGTGAGAAGTTAATTGCGCTTGTAGCATTGACAAGTTGTAAGAGAGTAGTACTCTCAAACTGTGTAAGTAAGTGAGTAAGTGAGTTAGTGGAGAGCCCCTCAAGTCCAAGTTGGATTGAGGAGAGTGGATGTAGGACAGTTGGTCCGAACCACTATAAATCCCCTGTGTCTCTTCGTATTTCTTTCTGTTCTTATTTGTGCACATCACCTAAAAACTAATTATCATTAAAATCGTTTCCGCACTATACACAGCGCACTATTTTCAAAATTCAGACTACCTCAAGCAGTCTGCTGATTTTCTGAATAAGCCGGTAAAATTGAAAAAGGTTTTTTTGATCCTTACAAGTCTATTCAACCCCCCCTTCTAGACTTGTTCAAGTGTATTCTTCCCTAAAACCTGCCTTTGGGACCAACAGAAACGATTGAGTTTCTTAGCTTTGGAGATGACGTGGAGGACTTATTCGAAAATATTGGGTGGAGAGGTTTACTTCAAGTGAACCAAAATTCCTTACCAAGCTTAATATCGAGTTCCTCAGCACATTGACAGCCCAAGAGATCAACTGACTTTTCGGTTGTGAGGAGGAAGTTTCAAGGCTCAATTTCTATGCTAAAGAAAGGTTTGTGAGAGAACAAGTTTTGGAGAAAGATCACAAAGGATGAGGATCAAGAATACTTAGCTCAACACTCAAAGGCCTCACAAATTGTCAACTTTATCTTTGGTTATGCACAAAAGGTGTTAGCCAACACTGTGTTTGTTACGCACAAGACCAAAGGAGTGAAGAATGAAGAGCTATACCTCCTTTACTCTATGGTTAACTCAGTTCCCGCAGATTTTGGAGCTTACCTTTGCAAAAACCTCTCCTATCAATATTCTCGCTTGAATAGTATTTATGGAGGAATGATTGCTCACATTGCCCGAAGTGTTGGATGGGAGCCAAGTGAAGAAGGTGTTAAATTTGAATTTCTTGATTTGCCCTACTTGATGAAGATAGGAATGATCAATAAGAAAAAGAGGACACCTTGTGACTTGAACTAACATTTTGCAAATAAACAAAATCCAAACCCTCAAGAGCAAAGGATCGTGTAGTATAAGCAAGTATAGAGACAAGTAGTATCGAATCCACATGAGGTAAAACTAGGAGCGAATGTTGTTAATTATTGAATTAAAAAGAAATAAAAATCTAACTAGGAATTAAAATTGCAAAATGGGTTTGTTCCTAAATTCTAACAAAGATGCAACTGTTGGTCCCTTAAGTGGTCAAGGTCTAGAGTGGGGGGGGGGGGTGAATAGACCTTGAGTCAAAATCAAATTTTCAAACTTTTCAAATGAGGGGATTCTAAAACCTTACAGTAGCCTCTATAAGTTCAAAAATAACAAGTCTACAAGAGGTTTTAAAAGTAGGACCACAAATGTTACAACTGTGGACTATAGAAGTCTACAGATGCAGAGTTTAAAACTTGCAACCAAAAAGACAACTTGTAGACAAGAAATCAGAGGGATTCTCTCACTTAAAAGTGTATTGAGAATATTCTAATGTGCAGCGGAATAAAAGTGATTGTTAATGAAAAATCAATTTAAACAGACTTAACAGCTGAGTGACTTAGATAAGTCTATAGCTGTAGAGTCAGTTTCTTTGTGAGAAACACAAAGTTTATGCACTAGATTTTAAAAGATAGATGAATGTAACAGTAAAGTAAATATGCAATACAAAAATATAAATGACAGAAAGTAAATAGACAAAATTTATAGTGGTTCAATGTCTATAAAAAGACCACCTACATCCACTGTTACACCACTTAGGTGTCAAATTCACTAAGATCAGATCACTTAGATCAATACAAGTAGTTCCCGCTTAGAACTAGGTTCACTCAGATTCCTATTCTAACAAGAGATTAACTACCCTATTCACACATAATACAACTCACAAAGAGTTAACAAAAACCTCACAAAGAGATATCTACACTAAGTAGAAATTTAAAACAGGTGAGGGAACAACAACAAAAGGTGTGATTCTTTCTAAGAAAATCCTAACCAACTATCCTATGTATCACACAGAAAATAAAACAAAATAGCTCTCTCAGAAAATTTGTTGGCTGTAGACTTGCTTAGGCAGAATGCTTGTATGCTCAGGGTTGTTGTTGTTGCTTCCTCTGAGGACTTCTTCTATTTATAGATTGAGTGGTGTGACTTATCCGTTGGGGAATTCAAATTTGAAATCTGGATAAGGCTCCTCTCTCTATTTGGCATGTGTGAAGTGGTCCTCATTCTTCACACAGGATAGTACTGATTGTACTATTGTCCTTTTCTTCAGAATTATGACTGTCTTCAAACTAATCTTTATTATCCTCCAGAAATAAAGAAATAACCTCCACTTAAGTACATTTTAGTGAGTGCATGAGAGCTACACTAATTGTGCTTAAGGGTCTTCATAATCTTCAAATAATCTCTGACTTGTACTCTCTCTTCAAACGGTCTTCTCAACTGTAGGGTCTACAACCTTGCAGCTGTAGAGTCCTGTAAAGATAAAAAAAATCGACTGTAGAGAAACATTACAACTGTAGGATCATGTCTGGCTGCATAATGATCAAGTATACAGCTGCAGACTTCACTTACAACTATAACTTTCAAAAACCAATTTCCTTAGAACAAGTGTTAGATTAATTTAGCCAATTAAGCATATGTTTTGCACACATCAAAATCTAGCACAAGGTACTTAACAATTTCCCCTATTTTGATGTTGGCAAAACACATCATCAAAATAATAAACAACAAATAGCAATAAGACATTGCCATAAAGAACAAGAGCCGAACAAAACGGCATAAGAACAAGTAAACCAACAGAAGGAAAAGCTCCATAAATAAAAGGGTTCAAGATACAGCTTACAAAATGTAATTAGACTAAAAACTAAAGAGTTTTAGTGTCTAATCTATAAATAAAGTCTTCACCTCCTTCTGTGCTTAGGATCAGCATCTTCTTCATCATCCTCATCATATGATTCATCCTGGGACTTGAAAATTCCTTGCTCTGTCAGCTTCATGTTCTTCTCATCTTCTTCAATGTACTTCATCAGCATCATGTACTCATAATTTTCAAATTCTTCTTGTTCTCTTCTTGAACTGAAAACCTTCTTAGGTAATGGAGCTCTCTTCTTCTTTCCACCAAGGAGATGAGCATTATCTCCTCTATATAGAGTTCCATCAGCCTTTAGTGCCTTAAACTTATGAAATCTGTCTTTCTTGTACTCGATTTTCTTTATCACTGTATGCCTGTTACAAATACTCAGAAATTCTTCCTAAAGAATATCAAATTCAGTTTTCATAGCTTTCTCTTTCTCAGCCTCTTCATTCTTTTCTTCAGCAGGTATCATGCTCAAGGGTTGAACATTCAAAGGTTGAGAAGTGACAACAGCTGTAGATTCCTCAGAATCTTTCATTTTCTGTTTCTCTCTTTCTCATTCTTCCTTGCTTGAGACTCTTTTACAGTCTTTTCCCAATAACCCAAATATTTTTGAGCTGTAGGTTTCTTTTCAACCGTAGATTTAGGGAGCTGTATAATCTTGCTTCCTTTAGAGCTACCCTTCATCTGTTCAGGTTGTGTTCTTTCCTCTGGTTGTTCTCCCATTCTCATAGATAAATCTTTTGATTTTGCAGCTTCAAACTCCTTTGCCAAAGATTTACCAATGTCTTTAACATTTTCCAGAATATCCTCAGTGACCTTATCACCTTTCTTGATCTCTTTCTCAATTCCACTTTCCCCCTCTTTGCCAACATCAATGTGTGACAAAATGGTAAAGAGTTTGCTCATTAGATCTTCCTTTAAGCCTTCATTACTAGATATCATCCTTGTCATCTCATTCTTCATGCTTTGAACCTCAAGTTTCAGATTGAAGGAATCATCTTTCATCAGGTTGATATCTGACTGTAGAGAAGTGATTTCTCTTGTCTTCTGAATAATATCCTGTCTGACCAATTCATTCTGATTCAAAAGACCGTCTACAACAGCTTTGAAGTTCTTTTCTAGTACTTTCTCTTCTTCCAAACTTCTTTCTTCAAGCTTCTTGACCAAATCTTCCATTCTTTTTCTTACTTTTTGAGAAATTATAGCATCTGGTACTCTTTTCACTTGCTTAAAAATTTCTGCCTCAATTCCCTTGAAAGATTCTTCTAGGTCTTGCAACTTTGATACAACCTCTTTAGGTGTCATCTTGGGGATTGTATCACTGTCTTCTTCTTCTTCAGAATCACCTTCCCTAATCACTAACTCCTTTCCTTTTGCACTCTTCTGAGCTTTAGAAGGTGCCAACTTTACAGCTGTAGAGTCTTTAGTGGTAGCCTTCCTCTTGCTAGGAGTTAAGATAACATCAGTCTTTTCAGTAGAGAAGTCAGCCATATAATCATCTATATTCTCTCTTTCCAAGGCTGACAAACTCTATAGGGGAGGGGTTCCTTGCTGATAGATTTCTTCAAGTGTGAACATGACATGAGGGGGTTGATTGAAGATACTAGTGATAGGATTAGATAAATCCTTTGCACTTTCATCAATTTCTCTAGAAGTATCATCAATAATATGTTCATCAGCTTGAACCTCTTGAGTAGGTTGATCTTCGATTTCACAGATTGAGCTTGAGCACCACCTATTGGTGCATCATCATCATTACCTTCATCATCATCAGGCTTGTCTTTGGACTCTTTGCAAGGTGAATCAGCCTTCTCATCCTCTTTTTCTTTTTCTGAGTCAGGCTGTTCAAGAGCTGTTTCTTCAACATTCACCACTGGATCTGCAGCACTAGCTCCTACAGACTCCATCAAAATTGCCTCTTCAACCAAAGTAGTTAAACCCTCAGCTTCAACTACTTGATGACTTCCTTCACCAACTCTCTGTGGTATATCTTCTTCACTTTCTGAACTTACAACTTGATAATCAGCTTCAGGAAATTCAGCTTCTGGATCTCTCTCAGATCCCATTGCAACTCTCAAAGCTGCAGTTGCTGACTTAGTTATTTTCTACTTTTATGATATTTCAGCAACAACCTGCTTTCCCTTTCCTTTATTCTTCCTTAATTTCTCAGCAAGAAATTCATCTAGAAAGTTAGGCCTCATAAGCTCATTCACATCATCACAATTTGTCCAGTCAACAACCCACTAGAACAAATTCCTCTCCTCAACTGTAAGTTTGTCCAATTCTTCTCTTACAATCTTCCAGTCATCAAATTTTTGCCTCTCTTCTTCAAATCCTTCAATTATTTCAACTGTAAATACATGGAGTTGTTTAGTTTGAGGTTCAAGTGCTTCAGTAGCTTGTTCTTAAAAAAATTCTTCTTCAGGCTGTACATTTGCCAAGTCTACAACTGTAGACTTGTCAATTTCTTCTTCTGTAGCTTTCCTAGAGTGATGTTTCTTCTGTCTCCTTTCTCTATCAATCTCATCCCCAGATTCACTGGGTTCATCCACCAATAAGAGCTTTCTCCTCACATCTTTCTTCTTCCTCTCATACTGTTTCAGAGGACTAGCAACTGTACCTTTCTTTACCTCTGATTTGTTCTTTTTCCTCTTCTTAGATTTAGGAGCCATAGGAGCATCCACAATTCCTCTCTTAAAGTTGGCTTTCCCAATAATTCGATGAACCAAGATGGGTTGACCTTCATGGCCATTAAATAGAGAAAATCCTACTTCCTTCAAAATGTAGTTCAAGAAAAGTCCAGAACCTTTGTTTTTCCTAGCTTTTACTACATCATTATTTCTAAGTAAAAGCTCTCCTATATCAATCTTAACTTCTTTATCAAGAGCAATCATTAAATCCCACATAAGAATTGTACCAGTATCATGAGCTCCTGTTCTACACAATAAACATTTATCAATAACTTCATAGAGATATACATACTCAACTGCAGGGTCGTTCTTCTTGAATGTCCTCTTATAATTCTTAGAAAATGACTACTTTGCAGTGAACTTCCTCCAATATCTCTCATCTTCATTAGAAAAATTGAGGTTGTCATACGAATCACCTCCATTCCTCAAATGTAGAGCTCAGCATATATCTCCAGCTGTGATGTTAACACTTTTTCCTTGTAACTTCACAGAAAGTGTTTTTCTCTCCACATTTTCATCTGCGTTTCTGTAGAACTCATGTACAATCTTGTTATCATAAGCTCCTGGATTGTGAGTGAGACAATAATGAATCCCTTGATTCACAATATGTCTTACAACACTTTCCATTGCATCAGTGGGATGCTTCTTCTGAATCTCTTCAAAGTCGAACAGTGCTCTGAAAATAACTTTCATTGCCATGACGATTGGTTGGATGAATTCAGAGGGTAAGGGACAGGGAGTGAATATGTTTTCACGGGGTCCGAATGTAAAAGTGAGATATAAAAGGATGAAGAGTCCTTTAAATACGTTTACTTAAACAATCATTTAAGACAGAATAGGGGTATAACTGTCTTTGACCTAAAATTAATGAGTTTTTAAATTTTGAACCAAAACTTATAATTAAGTCTGTCCAAAATATAACTCACATAGAATTTAAATCCATTTAAAATATTAAACAAATTTAAACATTTTATTACTTAAAATGCTGAATAAATCCAAAATGTCTGTCACTAAGTACTGACATTTCTGAATTTGTAGTGCTTCATTTAATTTTTAGAATTGTACAAAGTACTGTAAATTCCCTAAGTTTTCAGTTGACAATTTTAGAATATGGAAATCTACAATTATGAGGAATTTGTAGTTCTGTACTAAGTGTACAGCTGTAGAGTTAGCAACTCTACAGTTGAGTGACTTTGCAGCTGCACATTTCCTTTTCAATGAGTTTCCAATTTTCTAGGTTTGTCTTTGCAATTTAGTGATTTTCACAGAGTCTTCTTACAATTCTAACATTCCTAAATTACCTCTCAAGATTGAAAATCTTGATTCACACAAAGGTTTAGTGAAAATATCAGCAAGATTCCAATCAGTATGAATCTTTGTCAATTTCACATCCTTTCTTTCAACATGATCCCTTATGAAATGATGCCTTACATATATGTGTTTTGATCTAGAGTGTAAAACTGGATTCTGTGTAATAGCTATAGCACTTGTATTGTCACAGAATATAGTTGTTTCTCTTGCATCAATCCCATAGTCTTGTAATTGATATTGCATCCATAAGATCTGTGCACAACAGCTTCCAGCAGCAATGTATTCTGCCTCAGCTGTTGAAAGAGCAATAGAGTTTTGCTTCTTACTGTGCTATCCCACCAATCTTTCACCTAGGAATTGACAAATCCCACTAGTACTCTTTCTATCAATCTTGCAGCCTGCAAAGTCTGAGTCAGTGTAACCAATGAGTTCAATTCCTTCTTCTTTAGGATACCATAATCCTAAATTTTGTGTGGATTTGACATATTTCACTACAAGAAATTTGTAAATTCATGACAAAAAAATTCGTCATGAAAATATTAGTTTTCGTAACGATAGATATTTGGTGATGAAATTTTTCTTTGCAAAAATTATCATTGTAAGTGCGTGGTATTAGGTATATGCGACACCATTTCATTTCGTCATTAAAAAATCATCATTTAGTGACGATAAAGACCACCGTCACTATATTTTCATCTGTAGTGACATATAAATTGTCACATTAGGCATCCAAATTTTGTCACTAATATGGTATTTTGTCACTAAAAGCTTAATTTTACATGACGATTTGAATTATTGTCTCTAAATACCAACTTTTAGTGACAATTATCCATGTATTGCTTAACTCACAAATTTTAGTGACATTAATTTTGTCACTATTAGATTAATTATTTTGTCATATTTTGCTTAATTCGTCACAAAAGAGCTACTTTTTCGTGACAAATGTAGATCGTCGTTATATATATCATAAATAATGACAACAAAATTTATCAACAATGAGTGTGTTTTAGTGATAAATTTTTTATCGTTGTTATATATGTACATATATTGTGACGATAAAATTTGTCATCAATAAATGTAATTTAATTACAATTTTTTTACTGTCACTAGATAATGTGGAAATAGTGACAAATTATATTTGTCACCTAAATATATACTATTTAGTAATGAAAAAAATAATCATCATTAAAAGTGTAGATACAATGACAACATAATTTTTGTCATATTTCAAAATTTTCATCACAAAAAAAAAATACACAAGAATGACAACAATTTGATCATCATTATAAATATAGGTACTAATGACGATATATTTCATAACCAACAAATAGATTTTAGTAAAAAATTGATCAGCATCGTTAAAAAAATGTGAAATTTGCAACAAAATATTTTTTTATTCATAATAAGATATTGTGCAATGAATTATCATGATAAACTAATTTCAATTTCTAATAATAAGAAAGAGAATTTCAACACAAACTAAATATAAAATAAAATTTTATTTTGCATTAAATAAATACTTATTCAAGTAATTAGAAAGCAACAAATAATATTTGGTATCATTACATAAAACAGGGACTAAAAAGAAATATATAATAGTATTTTCATGGCATTATCCTTTTTCACACTTCTGATGGCAACGATTGATGAAATCCATCTTCTTCAAGGTTGATATCTCCTATAAAAGAAGGAGTATATTAATAATATTTAAAATAAATGCTAAACTATAACATAAACATGCTACAATACTACTGATAAATATCAAATGAAGTTAAAAGTATTTTATAGCCATTAATGATGGCACCACTCACACCTAACTTATTTCATTTCAAAGTACCTAGATAATATCTTCAACTTCAACTAACATGCAATATATTTCATATTATCATACCTTTAATAGGATTTCTTCATTGTCTGTGGTATGGCACCTAGGACTTATATAAACAGAAAAAATTTAATGAGAAAATAGAAAAATGTCTATTTAGTTAAACATAAAGCTTTCTTTGTCTTGTTTCATTCTTTTAGCATGAATGAAGTGTAGAATACATTATATGTGAGTGTATAATATTCATTCTAAGTGGCTAAGAATACTGAAGTTGAGAAAGTAAAAAAAATAAACGAGGTAGTGCAGATAATTAAGAAAATAATTTTGAGATAGACCATCATGCAAGGATGAAAGATAAACATGTTAGCTACTATGATCTTTCAGTTTGCTAAGTTTTAAGAGTCCAAACAGTAGAGACTAGCCATGAAGCATAAGGGCAACTTTGAATTACTGCTGTAATTAATGATTGTGCACTAAGCCACTAATACAAAACCAAACACTTCAAAAGATAAACTAAATAGAGAATTCAAACTGTAGAAACTTGCATTTGAGAAACACATGCAATACAATAGTTGTAAAACACTGCAAAACAAAGTAAATAAGATGTCTACATCTCTTGCTGAACAATATATGAAATAACTTCAATCAAGAGAGTAATTCCTAAATTTACATCAGGAAGCACAATATTATGTCTCACTCCCAGCACACACAAATAAACTCCAGTTTTAATTTAAAGTAATTATAATAGGAAATAAAATGTTATCATGTAACTCATATGAGTATTTGTAAAGGATCTCCAATCTACTATTTTTCCCACCCTACAGCAAAAGAGTTTATGCAGGCAAGTCAAACTTAAAAATAAATCAAAATCATTCGAACTCATGAATATCTTTGCAGAAATTATCCACTTTCAATTTATATGACAAAACTATTGAGTAATTAATTAAAAACTAAAATATATTTAGAAACAAAATCAGGAACATGCCACCTACATAAAAATAACTTTGTAATGTGAACATCCAGAATTTATTACTGCAGGAACCAGTTAAAAACTATCAATACACAAATGAACTCTAAAATCGGCATATAAGTACATCATTATATACTTACAATTTCATGTGATCGAACCATAAAAGTCTTTCTTCCAGAGATATGTTTGCATCGCAATTTCTGTTTGTTGCTTTGATTTACCTCACTTGCACGCTACAAAAATATTAAAATTGTAATATTACAAATCCAGATTTTGGCTTTAAAACAAATTACTAAGCCTAAATCAATTGTTATTCAAAAAAAATTAGCATAGATAACAACATGCTCTGTCTACAATGCAGATGTCGTTCATATTGAATTAATACCTAGAATTTTTATCTAACCATGTCGGAAAAAGGTATATTTTTTACATAACTTTTATTTCATGATTTGTTAATGGAGCAATCATAGCACTAAGATCTATAGTTGGGATGTGAAGAAAGCACAACACAAATTTGATGATAAAAAAATGCAAAATAACAAAATTTGAAACTAAATCAAGAAACAGACAGACGTTGAATATACTTTTATCTTCAATCATCAAAGTTATACAAGAGACCGCGCAATAGTATTCAGCAAGAATAAACCCATCTCACACTCAAAAACTCTCGAACAAGAAAATAAGTGATTTTTATTTAACTTTGATGACATTATATAACCTTCACATCACTCAATTTTAGCTCTTAAAAGGAGATGCAGTTTCATTCCTTCTTAATTGTAAGTTACTAATAATCATCTGTGCAATTCAACCTCAATATATTGGGAGAGATAGAAGTAAATCATGTGCAGCAACTAGTAACATCCCATAATATCTCTTTCATACAAAAAAGGTTTACATAAAATTGAACCAATTTCATCCTTAGTCACGTAAGATCTCCATCTAGAAAACAAAAATATCCATTAAAAAAAAGAAAATAAAAATTGAACCGAAAATAAAAAAATGAGAAAATAGGACTTGAGAGAAGGAGAAATCATATAACCACAATCACAGATTTATCCATAATTTCATCATTATTTTTTGTGGCATAAACAAGTCATAGAACCACAGATATAAGAACAAAAAAAAGAGAAGATGAATTATCGAACACTTTGTTGACCTACAAATTGAAGAAAACAGATTATTATTGAGAGGGGAGAGAAAACAATTGAAGAGAAAGGGTGATCGAAGAGAAGGGTTTAAGAGATTTTGACTTTATTTGACAATAAAAATAATTAAGTACAAATCTCATACGTGATTATGTGAATATACCTTATAAGAAGGAAGTTTCCCTAATCACGTTTCAAAATCTCATTTAAAAAATTTGAAGACCCGCCTGTGGATTTTTTTGGCTCCCAAAATTTCATTAGTTGAAAATTAGAGGATGGTATCTTAAACTACTTTCGACAGGATCAATTAAGAAAATTGTGATAAAATATATAAAATTTTGAATATCCAAGCATCTCAACCAAACTAATCAGTTTTATAATCTATCAAGAACCATAGAAACAACAACTATTGACAGTATTCAATCCTATATATGAACGAACGATGGAAATTAAAGTAAAAGAAATCAAGAACTTGGTAATAATCTCCTCTCTTGCCTCATTTTTTTGCACGAGAATCCACTCCCTCAACCAACTACTTGGTGTCATGATGCACGAGGGTGGGACTGAAAGATAGAAACTACAAGGTTTAGAATTGAAGATTTTACATTCTGTGAGAGGGCGAGGGTCAGCTTCATCATTACTAATTTTGAATAGTGTGTGTCTTTTATATCTACTAAAATTATGAGTACTCACTTTTTATAATATTTATATCAGTATGCTATTGATTACATAATTTATTCATCCTAGCTTAAATTTTAGAATTATACTAATTCATATATATATATATATATATATATATATATATATAATATACAAGGAGGAACACTCACGTGAAACGGGTAAATTTAAAAAATATTCACGGATCCTACCGGGTCGGGTCAGATTTGGTCTATTTTTTAAAAAAAATCGCAACTATAATTCCAGATTTTTTTGCTCCCAGGTATGTTACTATTTAGCCAAATGCATGTTACTAATCAGCAAAACGTGTGTTACAATTAGATTAATGATTTAGTGTATCTATTTACAAGTATTGATGTTGGGATCCTAATAGTATCACTCTTTTTCGAGGATGGTATTAGAAACTACTTAGTCTAGTATTACATACTATTATGTTATTTCCTAGTACCATCCTCACAAAAGAGTAATACTATTAGGTTATTTCCTTAATTTTTAGTTTTAAATTACTACTAAAAATAAAATTTTTGCAAGATATTGTCTATTTTAGTTTTAAATTAATAGATTAGATATAAAAAGCAAAATTAGTTCAAAGATATACACTTGGTGTATGAAAATGTTGGGACAATCTGAGTGTTTTGATTAGATCCCAAAACCCCTGATGATTTGCCTAAGTATAGTTGTTCAGGATAAAATAGTTCAGGATAGTTAGGTTAGAGATTCAGTACAGGAGGACCATGCTGAAGACTGAAGAATATTGGAGTCAACCCAATTTACTGAAGTCTGAAGTGTAAACCATTCTGAAGAAGTCAGTCAGTCTTGCTGAAGATTGTCTATTCTGAAGCTGAAGATCGAAGCCTGCTGATTCATCCTGAAGTTAATCCTGAAGTACCATTGGCTGATGTTTCTACTGAGAACACTAAGCATACTCAGGACAGAAGTCAGTCAGTGAAGAGTAAGTGTCACCTATCAGACTGTGCTGAATGCACTGAAGACCTGACTTAGGCCTTGGTTCAGTTCACCTGAATCCTGTAAGTCCGAAGCAAAAAGGTTACACATACTGGGCTGAATAACCTATCAGGCTGTGCTGAATGTACATAGGACCTGAGTGGTTCAGATCACCTGAATCATGTAAGTTCAAAGCAAAAGGTTATTTATGCTATGGGACAAGAGACAAAAAGAATGTTAGTTAGACTCCATTAAGACACACGTTCAGACTGAGTTATTAACAAGAGACTCAGAGCATTGAATGTACGAGGAAGGACAAATGTCTGAAGGTCAACTAGCCGTTATAGCGGAGAGCCAATGATCTTTCGACACGCATGCACGGAGTCTGCGCAACATTTAATGCGGCATTTAATGCGTCTCAAAAAGTTGCAGGTGATGTGACAACTTGCCAGAATAAGCATGGCGGGTAGGTCAAACAGTATTTCTAGCCTGCAATCTACCTAAAATAGGAAAGATTTGATTTGATCTCCTCCAACGGATCTATTTTAAATCTTGCCTATAAATATAGAGAACCTTGCACCCATTCAAGGTTAACGGGAAATTTCCAAAAGAAAACTCTCAAGAATCCAAGAATTCAAAGCATACCATAAACAACACTCTGCAATTAAATTTCCCTAGTGTTGTAGTAGGATTCACTCTGTATTTGCTTAGAACGATAGCTCTATTATTTAGCATTGTTTTGTATTGCTAGAGCTATCTTAGTTGGAAACCAGAATACCAAACCACTCAAGGTGTGAGATTGGTTGGTTAGAAGGACTGGGACTTGTAAAACGCCCAGGGGTCAGTTCCTAAGAGAGGAAGTTAGCTATTCGTGTCCCTTGGCACGTAAAACCCAAGTACCTATCCTCAGGGTTTTGAGGATAGCTTCCTGTTAAATCAGGTCGTGGACGTAGGAGTTGGTTATCTCTGAACCACGTTAAAAAGTCCCCTGTGTGCTGATTTACTGTTCTGTTCAGGATCATAACTGTCATCATAATAATCTGAACACTCTGCATCGTTTTTCTATTCAGGACTGAATCAATCACCCTGAATCTTAATACTGTGCACTCAGCCTTAACCACCAAGTTTTCTAAGCAAACTCAGAGAAAATGTTTTCAGAAACTAAAAACGAGTAGAATCTAAGGGCTCACTTTCCGCACCCACTCTGACTCACTGAGATAGTAGTCCAACTGACTTGCTTCCAAGCGGTCAGTATGTTTATTATCTCTACTGAGCTTCCGAGCACTTTACTCACACTGAGCTTATCTGACTCGTTACTGAACTGTCCATGCTGTCCCTGTGGACCTTCAGCATACTGAGTACTTCAGGAAATCCTGACTGAGTGTGTTAGAGCATTTTTCTGAGTCTTTCAGAAAAATCTGACATCAGTGTATTCCCCCCATACACTGATTATACTCGTTTCGGGACCAACAAGTTGTATCAGAGAAGTGGTTCAAAAGATCACTGACTTTGTTTACCAACAGTTTCTGAGGAGAAACTATTGGTGGTCTACTGAACTGATCTTGTTTCTGAAAAACTGCATATCATGGCATCCGGTTCTAAACGCCTCGAGGGCAATCTTCCTGAATTCTCTATTGACAATTATGACTAATGGAAATTCAGGGTACTTGCACATCTCTACTCTATCCATGATCAGATGCTACAGGTGATTGAGCATGGCCCAATCAGATTTATGAGAAATCTTCAGACGACCTGGCCCGTTGCTGGCAATGTACCTGTTCCAGTTGCCGGAGATGAAGAGGTGGAGAGGTCCGCGCTTAATTCTGATCAGATTAAGCAAATCGGACTGGATAATGTTGCTAAAAACATTATACTCCACACCGTTTCTTACGAGAATTCGGTCAGACTTATGCACCTGAGGACAACTAAAGAAATCTGGGATACTTTGAGAGAGATGAGTGAGGGATCAGAAAAGATCAAGGAGAACAAGAGAGATCTTGCAATTAGGAAGTTCGAAGCCTTCCGGATGCTAGAGGGAGAATCCATTGATCAGATGGAAGCTCGGTTTATTAAGATGATGAACGAGCTAGCAACCCTTGGGAAGGAGTTTCCCAAGAGGGAGGTGTCTTCTAAAATCCTAAATTGTCCTCCTGAAAGATGGGACACAGGAGTAATCTTGTTAAAGAATACTCAGGACCTTACAAACATTCCTTACTCTCACCTAGGGTTGCAAACGAATCGAATCGAATCGAATATCATAGTTTTGTATTTGTATTTGAATAATAATCGAATCGAATCGAATTCGAATTATAAAAATTTGAATCGAATTCGAATCATAAAAATTCGAATACGAATATCAAAATTTGAATACGAATACCTAATCGAATCAAAAGTATTTGATTCATTTACAACCCTCGGGTAAGAGTTTGAAATATAGGTGCATATGATATTTAGATTATTATCTAATGAGCTTACATCCTTAAAATAATAGTAATTATAGCAGCCATAAATTTCTAATGGTCTATAATCTTAAAATAATAATAATAATAATAATAATAATAATAATAATAGCAATAATTATACTAACTATTAAGTCTATTATCATTATAATATTTATAAAAAAATATTTAATC
>JAPKLY010000087.1:1252751-1342572 GCA_026898435.1 Prunella vulgaris | reverse complement strand
CTGAATCATGTAAGTCCAAAGCAAAAGGTTATTTATGCTATGGGACAGAAGACAAAGAGAATGTCAGTAGACTCCATTAAAAACACACGTTCAGACTGAGTTATTAACAAGAGACTCAGAGCATTGAATGTACGAGGAAGGACAAATGTCTGAAGGTCAACTAGCCGTTATAGCAGAGAGCCAATGATCTTTCGACACGCATGCACGGAGTCTGCGCAGCATTTAATGCGTCTCAAAAGTTGCAGGTGATGTGATAACTTGCCAGAATAAGCATGGTGGTTAGGTCAAACAGTATTTCTAGCCTGCAATCTACCTAAAATAGGAAGATTTGATTTGATCTCCTCCAACGGATCTATTTTGAATCTTGCCTATAAATATGGAGAGCCTTGCACCCATTCAAGGCCAACGGGAAATTTCCAAGAGAAAACTCTCAAGAATCCAAGCATTCAAAGCATACTATAAACAACACTCTGCAATTAAATTTCCCTAGTGTTGTAGTAGGATTCACTCTGTATTTGCTTAGATCGATAGCTCTATTATTTAGCATTGCTTTGTATTGCTAGAGCTATCTTAGTTGGAAACCAGAATATCAAACCACTCAAGGTGTGAGATTGGTTGGTTAGAAGGACTGGGACTTGTAAAACGCCCAGGGGTCAGTTCCTAAGAGAGGAAGTTGGCTACTCGTGTCCCTTGGCACATAAAACCCAAGTACCTATCCTCAGGGTTTTGAGGATAGCTTCCTGTTAAATCAGGTAGTGGACGTAGGAGTTGGTTATCTCCGAACTACGTTAAAAAGTCCCCTGTGTGCTGATTTACTATTTTGTTCAGGATCATAACTGTCATCATAATTAACTGAACATTCTGCATCGTTCTTCTATTCAGGACTGAATCAATCATCCTGAATCTTAATACTGTGCACTCAGCCTTAACCACCAGTTTACTAAGCAAACTCAGAGAAAGTGTTTTCAGAAACTTAATCGAGTAGAATCTAAGGGCTCACTTTCCGCACTTACTCTGGCTCACTGAGATATTGGTCCAACTGACTAGCTTCCAAGCGGTCAGTAGGTTTTGTTATCTCTACTGAGCTTCCGAGCACTTTACTCACACTCAGCTTATCTGACTCGTTACTGAACTGTCCCTGCTGCCCCTGTGGACCTTCAGCATACTGAGTACTTCAGGAAATCCTGACTGAGAGTGTTAGATCATTTTTCTGAGTCTTTCAGAAAAATCTGACATCAGTGTATTCCCCCCCCCATACACTGATTATACTCGTTTCGGGACCAACAAGTGGTATCAGAGCGGTGGTTCAAAAGACCACTGACTTTGCTTACCAACAGTTTCTGAGGAGAAACTTTTGGTGGTCTACTGAACTGATCTTGTTTCTGAAAAACTGCATATCATGGCATCCGGTTCTAAACGCCTCGAGGGCAATCTTCCTGAATTCTCTATTGACAATTATGACTATTAGAAATTCAGGGTACTCGTACATCTCTATTCTATCCATGATCAGATGCCACAGGTGATCGAGCATGGCCCAATCAGATTTATGAGGAATCTTCAGACAACCTGGCCTGTTGCTGGAAATGTTCCTGTTCCAGCTGCCTGAGATGAAGAAGTGGAGAGGTCCGTGCTTAATTCTGATCAGATTAAGCAAATCGGACTGGATAATGTTGCCAAAAACATTATACTCCACACCGTTTCTTACGAGAATTCGGTCAAACTCATGCATCTGAAGACTGCAAAAGAGATCTGGGATACTTTGAGAGAGATGAGTGAGGGATCAGAAAAGATCAAGGAGAACATGAGAGATCTTGCAATTAGGAAGTTCGAAGCCTTCCGGATGCTAGAGGGAGAATCCATCGATCAGATGGAAGCTCGGTTCATTAAGATGATGAACGAGCTAGCAACCCTTGGGAAGGTGTTTCCCAAGAGGGAGGTGTCTTCTAAAATCCTAAATTGTCTCCCTGAAAGATGGGACACAGGAGTAATCTTGCTAAAGAATACTCAGAACCTTACAAACATTCCTTACTCTCACCTATTCTCAGAGTTAAAGGCTCTGGAATTCGACCTCGATAAGAGGAAGAAGAAGGGTGTTGTCAGTGAGGAAGTTAGTGAGGAGAATACTCCTGAAAAAGAAAAGAGTGTGGCTCTTAAAGCTACTCCTGAGTCTGAGGCTGGATCTGGTTCCAAGTCTCTGAAGGACATGAACAAAGATGAGCTTGCCTTGGAGTACAGCCTGATAGCACGGTGATTTGAGAAACTGAACTCTCGATTCGGAAGGTATAAGAAATTTTATACTGACACCCGTGATTGCAGGTACTCCAGCCCCAGGAGATCTAGCCCCCGAAGAGAAGAAAGGAGGGGTTCAGATTCCAGGAGGGATCGCAACGAGCCTGAGCGACAAAGAGATGAGAAGAGGAGAGATGATGAGCCCAGAAGATCCAGCTCCAAACCTGAACGATCATCAGGGAGCAGGAGGGAGTCATCTGATAAAAGGTACACTGACAAGAAGTTTGCTTCTGATGTAGATCAGTGCTACCACTGTAAAAAGACCGGACACTATC
Organism: Prunella vulgaris; assembly: GCA_026898435.1. Taxonomy (NCBI): domain Eukaryota; kingdom Viridiplantae; phylum Streptophyta; class Magnoliopsida; order Lamiales; family Lamiaceae; genus Prunella; species Prunella vulgaris. Next base: position 1,340,008 of record JAPKLY010000087.1, on the reverse strand, counting down.
AGTATGATTGTCCGGAGCTCAGTGCTCGTGAGCGAGAAGATCGGAGAGCCAAGAGAGAGCTCAGGGCATCAGACCGGAGAGCGTTGCTTGCTGGGGATTCCTCAGATTCAGATGGCCCAGGACGCCGGTCCCCTGAACTCTTCTCCGATGAAGAGTATGATGACCTCTGCCTAATGGCAGATGACGAGGTATGTTCTTCTGCCTCTTCTCCTGATCACGCACCTGAGCTTAGCTCAGATTCAGCAGGAGAACTCGACCTTCAGCTCGCCCTAGAGCAATTGATGGTTGACTTCTCAAGGCTGCAGGAGACTCATACTCACACAGTGGATGTGAATGCACATCTGAGTGAGGAGAACGATCGGTTAACTGAGTCTCTCAGAGTAAGAGATACTGAAGAAGCCCTCAGATTAGTACATCTTCAGGAAGAGCTACTTCATGCTCGGAACAAGCATGATGAAGCTCCACTGAAGGTAGAAAGACTGAAGGGTGTAATCAGCTCGCTGATTGAGACTCGTGACACGGATCTGTTCCTTGCTCAGGAACAACTGATGATTGAGCGAATTGCTCTGAGAGTGATGTTCGAAACTGAGTGGCAAGCTCGCATTTGTGCTGAGCAAACTGCTTGGGATCTTGAGTTGATCTCAAAGGAGAAAGCTCATGAAGAGTTGGTGCTTCAATACACCTCTGAAATTGAGGCCCTGAAAGAAACAAATGGGCATCTTGAAGTTAAGATGAAGAAGTTATACACATCTACCCAAGTGGTTGATGAGTTGACAAGTTTCTCTCAGCTGACTAATGGTGCTAAAGCTGGGTTAGGCTACGATGCCTCAAAAGACCCAAAGGGCAGGAAAAAGAGAGGTGCTTCAGGGAGCAACTCTCAGAAGAAGTTTGTCCCTGCTCTAACTGATGACAAGAGCTCAAGTGTTGCTCATCAGAATAAAGGCAAAGGGAAGGAGAAAATGCCTGCTGAACCTGTCAGGCAAAGGACTGAGGAATCTAGGCCAAAACCTAAGGTAAAGGCCAAGGCTCCTCATCCTGAGTCAGGAAAGACAGATCAAGGGAAATCCAAGGCTCAGTCTAGGAATCCTCAATCTGGGAAAAATTCTGCTTCCAGCACTTCTCAGGCCCAGCCTAGAAATGTTCAGAGCAGAAGAAACTCAGGACAGAGGAGGCCTCAGGCAAGGCCAAGGACTACTGAGGTCCAGATTTCTCAGACAGGGCACAGAGCCCATCAGGAGCGTCCTAATCCTCAAAGGAGAAGGACAAACCAGGTGGCCTCTGAAAGGCAAAGGAGACCTGACTCCAGAAACACTCAGGCTAGACCTCAAGTGCCAAAAGGTCAGGCCCGAGCTGCTCCTTCTAGGGATCAAACTCAGCCCAATGCACCCAGGCCAAGAAGGAACAGGAGGCCCACCCCCAGAAATCAATATAGGGCTCCTGTATCTCAGGCTGACACCCATACACCCTCAACTTCCCAGGCACAAAGGAAGAAGAGAACTGTGTATGTTGATATTTCAGGGAAACAGGTTTACGCTTCTGATGCTATCAGAATTGTTAAATAAATCTGGATCCCGAAGGGTATGGCTGACTCAGTAGGACCCAATACGAGATGGGTACCTGAGGCCTGATTCTTTTCAGGTCACTGCGGGCTACAAGAAGAGGAAGGAGGATCTGATGAAGGACTGGTACTTGGACTCAGGATGTTCCAGGCACATGACCGGATTTCGTGATCTCCTTCAGGATTATGTAGCTCAAGAAGGCCCGCAGGTAACCTTTGGTGATAACTCTAAGGGTTTCACCAGAGGATTCGGAACCCTTGTTATTGACTCTGTCCGTGTACTGAATGTATCATATGTTGAGGGACTGAGACATAACTTACTCTCGGTTAGTCAGTTCTATGACCGAGGATATAGTGTAGAATTTACATCTAACATGTGTCTTGTGAATGACAAATCTACACTACAGGTTCTGATTACAGGTGTCAGGAGGGGCAATGTATATTTTGCTGACTTCAAGAGCAGCCCTCCTGAAACCTGCCTGGTCGCTAAGAGCTCCTCTGAGCTCAGTTGGCTTTGGCATAAACGTCTGAGTCACTTAAACTTCAAGATTATTAACAAAATCTCTAGACTCTCTCTTGTAGATGGTCTGCCTAATGAAGTTTTTAGCAAAGACCACGTGTGTGGAGCATGTCAGGAAGGCAAGCAAACCAAAGCCTCATTCAAAGTGAAGGAAGCCTTCTCCACTGACAGAGTGCTTCAGCTCCTGCACATGGATCTCTTTGGTCCAGTAACTCCTGTCAGCATAAATGGTAGGAAATATACCCTTGTTGTTGTTGATGATTATTCCAGGTACACATGGGTTATTTTCTTGCTGAACAAAAAGGAGACTCAGGTCAATCTTCCAGAGTTACTCAAGCAATTGAATACTGAACAGGGTCAGAGCATAGTCAGGATCCGATCAGATCGAGGAACCAAGTTTATAAACTCTATTATAACTGACTTTTGTACTAACCATGGTATAGCTCATGAGACTTCTGCAGCCAGGACCCCTCAGCAGAATGGGGTAGCTGAAAGAAGGAATCGAACCCTGAAGGAAGCTGCCAGGACCATGTTGGCTGAATCAGGACTGCCCAAGAAGTACTGGGCTGAAGCAATCAACACTGCTTGCTACACTCAGAACTGATCTATGCTGAACAAACAACATGCTCAGACACCCTATGAAACTTGGAACAAGAGAAAGCCTCGCATCTCTTATTTCCATATTTTTGGATGTAAGTGTTTCATCCTGAACAATGGGAAAGACCAGCTGAAAGCCATTGATAGCAAATCTGATGAGGGAATTTTCTTAGGATACTCCTCAGTCAGTAAAGCTTTCAGGGTGTATAACTGTCGGACCCTTTGTGTGGAGGAAACACCTCATGTTGTGTTTGATGAGACTGCATCAGTGCATAGGAAACAGGTTCCAAGTCCTGACACTGAGGGAATTACCAAAAGGGTAACAAGACTGAGTCTGAAGAATCCTGAATTCAAGATCAAACTTGTCAGTGCTCCCAAGGGATGGGATGATGATGATGAAGATCAGGATGGACTTCAGGCCAACCCTCAGCAAGCCCCTGCCTCGGAAAACGTTGAGTCTCAGACGGAAGGACAGACTCAACCTGAGGTACGTACTGTCGGTGATGATGCTTCTGCACCTGAGACAGTTACTGAGTCCAACACTGTAGGGGAAACAATTTCTTTGATATTGGTCAACCCTCAGGAAATGACTCAGTATCCCCTGTTCTTGCTCGTTCCGCTTCTTTGCCTATTATTGTCGAGACTAATGTTTCAGGATCAGGCTATGGAACGTCAGTAGCTCCCAGTGCTCCAGTCAGCAGGAGGCGATGGCTAGATGATCACTCATTGGCTGATATCATTGGTGATATCAATGAGGGGGTCAGGACGAGGTTGTCCTTTGGCGAAAGCGCTATGTTTTGTTGCTTCCTGAGTGATCAGGAACCTACAAGCATAGAAGAAGCTCTAGCTGATCCCAACTGGATCCTAGCCATGCAGGATGAGCTCAATCAGTTTGAGCGGAATCAGGTTTGGGAGTTAGTTGAGAGACCTAGGAGTCAACATGTTATTGGCACCAAGTGGGTCTTCAAGAACAAGAGGGATGAAAAGAATGTTGTTGTCAGGAATAAGGCCAGACTAGTAGCAAAGGGTTACTCTCAGGCCGAGGGTATCGACTATGATGAGACCTTTGCTCCAGTCGCAAGATTGGAAGCAATCAGGTTGTTTCTGGCTTATGCAACATTCAGGAAATTCAAAGTGTATCAGATGGATGTAAAGAGTACTTTTCTGAATGGTGTACTGAATGAAGAGGTGTATGTTGAGCAACCTCCTCGATTCGAAGTTGGTAATAAGGTATATCACCTGAAGAAAGCTCTTTATGGCCTGAAGCAAGCTCCGAGAGCTTGGTATGATACATTATCCCAATTCCTGATAGACCACGGGTTCGTGAAAGGAACAGTGGACAGGACCCTCTTCCGGATCACCGAAGGGGAAGACATTCTCTTGGTTCAGATTTATGTGGATGACATAATATTTGGATCTCCTAATCTGAAGCTTTGTGAGAAATTCTCCAAGCTGATGACTGGGAAATTTGAGATGTCAATGATGGGAGAAATGAATTTCTTTCTGGGTCTCCAAGTCAGGCAAACTGACTCCGGAATTTTCATTAATCAGTCCAAGTATGCGAGGGACTTGAATCAGAAATTTGGAGTTCAGTCCAGCAAAGTCTCACGCATTCCCATGAACACAAATTAGAAGCTGGATCCTGACAAAGAAGGAGTCTCAGTAAATCAGACTGAATATAGGGCACTGATAGGATCTTTATTATATCTGACTGCTAGTCGATCTGACATCACTTATGCAGTTGGAGTTTGTGTAAGGTATCAGTCTGATCCAAAGAAGAGTCATCTAGAGAGTGCCAAAAAGATACTGAAATACCTGAGAGGTACAGTCAATCTAGGACTTTGGTATCCCTCTGATGACAACCTAGAACTGACTGGCTATTCAGATGCTGATTATGGAGGCTGTAGACTTGATAGGAAATCAACTACAGGCACATGTCAGTTTCTAGGGAGTAAACTGATCTCTTGGTTTTCTAAAAAGCAAACCAGTGTTGCAACGTCTACTACTGAGGCTGAGCATATGGCGGCAGGCAGTTGTTGTTCTCAGATTCTTTGGCTGAAACAAGAACTGAGAGACTACCAAATAGAGGCCACTGAAGTTCCAATTTATTGTGACAATAATAGTGCCATTGCCATATCCCAAAACCCAGTCTTACACACAAGATGTAAGCATGTAGACATCAGGCATCACTTTATCAGAGATCATGTTGAGAAGAAGGACATCAGGATGGAGAGAGTCCCTACTGAAAAACAGAGAGCTGACATCCTGACTAAGGCTTTGCCTGAAACTAGGTTTGTTGAGTTATCAGTAGAGTTAGGACTCCTTGACCCAGGCTTAGGTGATTCAGTCTGAATCTCTGATAAGAATGCACAAGGTCAGGGGGAATAACTCATACGGACTCAGGATGAAGGAATCCCAGAGAGAATATGAATGGTTGAAGGGGGAACATTCAGTATAAGAGAAATGATCAGTATAGACTGACTAAGTTTCAGGACACTGAACTCAGGTCTTGTCACCCTGATAGGGCAATAAGTGGTATCAGTCAGAATACAAATCTGACTGACTGGTATGTTTTCTGATTTTTATCTAGTCTTCTGATCTTGCGTGCATTTTCCTTATACTGTTTCCTGTATTGTCAAATCAATTTAATTTGTCAAATGATCCCAGCCATTCATTTTAATATTTGGTTATTATTTAATACAATTTATTTGAATTAAATACGAACATGCTCTAATGTGCATTTAATGCATTGTGGGCGGGAACAGTTTTCGATAAAGTTTGACCAATTACTTTTGAAAAACCGAAGAGTCAAATGCTTTTCACTGTTCAATCTTGACCATTGAATCTCATAGGTCATTATTTTCTGAGCCACCCGATTAAAACCGAATTTTTTGTATAAATAGGGGAAGATTGTGTTGTTAAAATCTTTATGCACCTAAATATTTTCCTTACATATTCCTCTCTGCAAACCGACCTTATTCATTTCTTCATATTACTTCAATGGCTTCTCCATCTGCAGATTCCTTCTTTGGAAATCTTTTCCATCTAAGGAATGAGATTCATTATGAACCATATAGGGACTTTTCCTCCAACCACCCCGATATTTTGCCTGTACAAGAACTATTCAATAATGCAGGTCTTCTGCAAATTCATTACAGCAAGACCACAGAGGCTCCACCCGAGACTTGTTGCTGCATTCTACCTAAAGATGGCGCAGAACAAGGAGTCCCAGGAGTGGGAAACTTGCATACCCCTGACCACCTGTACAAAGGGGAAGGATGGAGAGGAGGAGATGACCAGGAGATGGGTCACTCTCAACATCCAGAGGAAGATTAAGGAGGTTTTTAATCTTCCCAGTTCAGGACGAAGCCCAGTGGATTATGGGTATGGGAATGAGAAGGACTTTCTCCAGTCCTTATGTGATGGGGATGTCGTCCTGAAGTCGGGCCTGAATAAATCAGTCCTGAGGACTGAAAACCGCCACTTCTTCGACCTGACAAGTCAGGGAGTGATGGGGATTGCCGGAGGATTGGAGCAGATCTCCAGACCAAAACTGTACACAATGATGGCCATCTCGGACGCCTCAATTCATAATTTTGATTGGGAGGAATACTTTCTCCAATTGCTGGTGGCTGAGACCAACAAAATAAAGTACTCGCCAGAGGGTCAGGCGACATTCGAGGCCAAGATGCACTTTGGCACCAAGATTTCTATGCTCTTGGAGACCCTGGATCTCGGTGATGTGGATCAGGCCCAATCACTCGAGATTCCAGTGAAAATCAATCTATTCAGAGCTTACTCCGATGATGCTGGCACCAGGAGAAGGCCTCGGACTCAGAAGAAGAAGGCCCAGGCGAGCATGACTAAACCCTCAGGACCCAAGCAACAAAAACTAAAATTTCTTTATTCAGGGTCAGCTGAGCGAGAGAAAAAGCTCGTGGAAGAGCGAGAGAAAAAGCTTGTGGAAGAGAGAGATGCTGAAGAAGCTGTTCAGCATGCAACTCCGGAGAGGGAACCGGCTCAGGCCGCGCTTGAAATTGCTCCCATTACGTCTGTTCCGAATGTTGCATCACCTGATCAACTGATTCTCAACATTGCCGCAACCTATCAGAGTTTGGATCAGGTGGAGCCTGCTCAGGAAGGAGGAGTTGAGCAGGAGGCTGCTGAACCAGTTCAGGCTGAAACACCATGGCCGTTCCCTGCGCCCGATGTGAATATTCTTTCAGATTTTGAGATAGTAGCAAGGGGAGCGGCAGCTGAAATGGTGGAAAGGAGATTTCCTGATCTCACTGAAGCTCAGAAGGAGGCAGTTGTGCAACTCCGCACTTTTACCATGATCAGAAACACTACATGGTCTGAGCTCAGTCAGCTAGGAGAATCCAGAGGATGGGACTGCATTGCAGAATTAGAAGCCGCCCTCTTTGATCATTTTGATGTGAACTCTCTACATCAATTGATTAAGATGGTGGATTTTATCAAAACAGTCTGCCGAACCTATCCTGAGCCTGAACCTCAGAAAGCTGAAGAAGAGAAGGGAGAGGTGAAGGAAGCTGAGCAGGAGGTGGTAGTGGTTGCTGATGATGATCAGCAAGGTGGCACTGAGGGAGTCAGTGCACCGGCCGATGAAGCAATCCTGGGACCCGGGATTGCGGAGGCTTCAGGAGAGGGTCCACCAGGCATGGTCCGAGTCAGAGGCAAATGGACTACACCCGAAGCAATATATCTTCAGAATTCCTCACGAGCTCTTGGCAATCTGCACATGAGGGTCATCCTCGTTGAGCGAAAAATTAGTAGGGTTGGTTCAAATTCTGAATTGTTGAACAAGAAGTTGAACAGACTAGACCGTGACCTGAATGATATGGCCACTAATATGCATGCTGCGATAGATCTCCTTGGGGAAGCTCGGACTAGAATCAATGTAGACCTCACTGTTATTTCTGAGCAAACCAAGGATGCCATTCAGAACTGCAATCAGATGTTTCTAATGTGCAAACTCAGCAGGAGACTAAGCTTGCCAATTTTCTGGATCAACAACTGTCTGAAAAAGTTGATCAACTGGTTGATGAGAAGTTGGTCAAGCTGAAAGCTGAACTGAAGGAGGAACTGCTGAGTGAGATGTCTGAACAGGAGAAGGATGCAATTGCCACTGCCCTGAACAATCGGATGATGAGCTTTGAAGTACGGCTAAAAGCTGAGCACAATTCAGCCGTCGACAAGCTAAGTGTTGGCCTGAGAGGGATGGCCAGGCAGATTGGGCAATTGCAGGGGAAGCAGACTGAGATGGATGGTCAGTTTGCACTATTGGCGGAGTCAGTGGATGAAGTTGTCGAACAGATAAATGACGATGATGCCAAAAAGGGGGAAGAAGGGAAGAAGCAGATTGCCATTACTGGTAAAGCAAAGAAGAAAAACTTCCCCCCTGAACTGATAGCGGCGGAAAGAAAGAGGACAAGGTTCGTCGCTGCCATCGAAGCTGCTGAAGGTTCAGAGCCGAAAAGATTGAGGTCGTCTGAGAACCCCGCTCTGGAGCCTTTGTACAAGGAGATGGAGGAACATATGCAAACTGAGCTGACCACTCAGAAGAAAATGGTGATGACTGAAGCTGAAAAGATAGCAAAGATGAAGGAGATTTCGCTTCTCAGTCAGATCCAGCGCCTAAAGGAGTCCAATGAGTATCTGACTTCGCAGGTTCAAAAGAAGAAATCTGTATCTTCTGGATCTCGGATGAAGACTCAGAGGAAGATTGTGGTCAGTTCAGATCAAAGTCATCCTTCATTAAAGTTTGTGGAAGACTTTATTCCGATAGAGATGTTGGAGGTATGGATTCCGATCCGGAATAGGTGGGCCTACCTATTCTACGTGGTGGGGTTATGGGACGATCTGACTGAAGAAAAAGACGTCATACTCCATCACTGGATGGCACAGGAGCATCCTGATCTCTGGGCTGAAATCATCAGACATGCTGACACTGAAGGTGTAGAGATCGCTCCTCCGGAATTCATCAAGTACCCTCTTCCACTCTTTAAGAACTCCAAGCAACTGGACCGAAAAGCAATTTCTGAAGAAGTCGTCAGAGTAGGACGAGCTGCCGGGGCCGTTGCTGATCGGAACAGGATGAAGCAAGTCCTGAACCGGGTACTGGAGATGTATGAGATTCCACTGACTGCTTGGAATAAGGATGAAGACTAGATCAGGAGCTAGTTGTTCAGGAATTTTGTAATAGCTTCAGGACACTTGTATTTTCTTATCAATCAATGAAGTTATTTATTTTTCCTGAGTACAACTTCTTGTTGACTCCTGAATTTACTTTTCTGAATCCTTATCAAGAACTGTACTAACCCATTCCTTGTTTTCATCTTATAGACTAAGTACCTAGTTTGTCAGGTAGTACTGAGTTATTCTTACTGACTAAGTCAGTTGATTGTATAGATGAATAGGAATTTGCTTAAGGGTTTTGGCATCATCAAAAAGGGGGAAATTGTTGGGACAATCTGAGTATTTTGATTAGATCCCAAAACCCCTGATGAATTTGCCTAAGTATAGTTGTTCAGGATAAAATAATTCAGGATAGTTAGGTTAGAAATTATGTACAGGAGGACCATGCTGAAGACTGAAGAATATTGGAGTCGACCCAATTTACTGAAGTCTGAAGTGTAAACCATCCTGAAGGAGTTAGTCAGTCTTGCAGAAGATTGTCTGTTCTGAAGCTGAAGATCGAAGCCTGCTGATTCATCCTGAAGTCAATCCTGAAGTACCATTGGCTGATGTTTCTACTGAGTACACTAAGCATACTCAGGACAGAAGTTAGTCAGTGAAGAGTAAGTGTCACCTATCAAGCTGTGCTGAATGCACTTAAGACCTGACTTAGGCCTTGGTTCAGTTCACCTGAATCCTGTAAGTCCGAAGCAAAAAGATTACACATACTGGGCTGAATAACCTATCAGGCTGTGCTGAATGCACATAGGACCTGACTCAGGCCGTGGTTCATTTCACCTGAATCATGTAAGTCCAAAGCAAAAGGTTATTTATGCTATGGGACAAGAGACAAAGAGAATGTCAGTAGACTCCATTAAAAACACACGTTCAGACTGAGTTATTAACAAGAGACTCAGAGCATTGAATGTACGAGGAAGGACAAATGTCTGAAGGTCAACTAGCCGTTATAGCGGAGAGCCAATGATCTTTCGACATGCATGCACGGAGTCTGCGCAACATTTAATGCGGCATTTAATGCGTCTCAAAAGTTGCAGGTGATGTGACAACTTGCCAGAATAAGCATGGCGGTTAGGTCAAACAGTATTTCTAGCCTGCAATCTACCTAAAATAGGAAGATTTGATTTGATCTCCTCCAACGGATCTATTTTGAATCTTGCCTATAAATATGGAGAGCCTTGCACCCATTCAAGGCCAACGGGAAATTTCCAAGAGAAAACTCTCAAGAATCCAAGCATTTAAAGCATACTATAAACAACACTCTGCAATTAAATTTCCCTAGTGTTGTAGTAGGATTCACTCTGTATTTGCTTAGATCGATAGCTCTATTATTTAGCATTGTTTTGTATTGCTAGAGCTATCTTAGTTGGAAACCAGAATACCAAACCACTCAAGGTGTGAGATTGGTTGGTTAGAAGGACTGGGACTTGTAAAACGCCAAGGGGTCAGTTCCTAAGAGAGGAAGTTGGCTACTCGTGTCCCTTGGCACATAAAACCCAAGTACCTATCCTCAGGGTTTTGAGGATAGCTTCCTGTTAAATCAGGTCGTGGACGTAGGAGTTGGTTATCTCCGAACCACGTTAAAAAGTCCCATGTGTGCTGATTTACTGTTTTGTTCAGGATCATAACTGTCATCATAATTAACTGAACATTCTGCATCGTTCTTCTATTCAGGACTGAATCAATCATCCTGAATCTTAATACTGTGCACTCAGCCTTAACCACCAGTTTACTAAGCAAACTCAGAGAAAGTGTTTTCAGAAACTAAATCGAGTAGAATCTAAGGGCTCACTTTCCGCACTTACTCTGGCTCACTGAGATAGTGGTCCAACTGACTAGCTTCCAAGCGGTCAGTAGGTTTGTTATCTCTACTGAGCTTCCGAGCACTTTACTCACACTCAGCTTATCTGACTCGTTACTGAACTGTCCCTGCTGCCCCTGTGGACCTTCAGCATACTGAGTACTTCAGGAAATCCTGACTGAGAGTGTTAGAGCATTTTTCTGAGTCTTTCAGAAAAATCTGACATCAGTGTATTCCCCCCCCATACACTGATTATACTGGTTTCGGGACCAACACCAGTTACAAACAATGGGCGATTGTGAGGCTGCTATCCCAATAACAAGTCTTCCTCCGTAAAGTTCATCACTATTGTGCAGTCTACAGTTGCATCATGCTTTTCCCTGGGTGGATGAGTTTCAGTCGTGCCCACCATATGACAAGAGATGTTGTCATAATCATTATTCTTAACAGTGGTAAAATTTGCAGTTGTTTCTTCATCGAGCAGAATTTTCCCTTGCTCAACTAGCTGCATGATTTTATCTTTGAAGATAAAGCAGTCTTGAATTGGATGACCCACCAATCTATGGTACTTGCAGTATTTTGGGTCGTTTGTGCGCCCAGCTTCTTCCGGCCGCTTCATTTCTGGCAGTTCAATGAGCTTATCTTTCATCAGGTCATCGAACATTCCTGAGACATCAGAATCTAGGAATGGATACTGTCTCTCTTGTAATTCTTTCAAGGTCGCTCTCCTTTGCACTTTTTCTGGAGCAACAGTTTTACCCTTATCAGTTTTATCTTCCCTATTTGTTTGGAGCTTGACAGTCTTTGCATTTGCCTGCATGGCCTCCTTGTGTGATGCCTTGACGAATGTTCTGCCCCCTTTCTTAACCTCTTGCTTCTCTCTAAATCTTCGAGGTTCATAGGTTGGTGGTCCGTCAGATCCGGCCGCAGCCATACTTAGCTCCATATCGTGAGCTCTTGTAGCCAATTCTTCAAATGTTCTCGGCTGAATCCCTTGTAGGATATAACGAAGACCCCATTGCATCCCTTGGATGCACATTTCAATAGCAGATGCTTCTGAGAGTCTATCTTTGCAATTCAAACTTAGGTTCCTCCATCGATTGATGTAGTCGATGACGGGCTCCTCCTTCCACTGGCGTGTATTTGTTAGTTCAATCATACTGACCGTTCTTCTCGTGCTGTAGAAACGGTTAAGGAACTCATGCTCCATCTGATTCCAGCTGTCAATGGAGTTAGGCTCTAAGTCAGAGTACCAATCGAAGGCATTTCCTTTGAGAGAGCGGACAAATTGCTTGGCCAGATGATCTCATACGTTCCGGCGTTATTGCAAGTTTCAACAAAGTGAGCTATATGCTGCTTTGGATTGCCTTTCCCATCAAACTGCTGAAACTTTGGAGGTTGATAACCTGGTGGCATCTTCAAGTTGTCAATCCTATTTGTATAAGGTTTGGCATAACTGTGGGTCGACTTGGAGTTATCATCAAACTTTCCCTTCAAAGTCTCCAGTATTAACTCCTTAAGTTGATCAACTTGGATCCCTCCATCAGTTGAAATTTGCAGCTCTTTCACGGTCGCCTCAGTTTCTGCTGCTTGATGCTTAGTTGAAGTCTCTTCTTCATCGCGGCCTTCAACTCTTTTCTCATTGTTGTGGCTTGTTTCAGTGTTATCCACCTTGCTTATCAACTTAGCAATCATGGAGTCTTGTTCCTTGACACGGTGAGTGAGCCCTTCAACAGCTCTGATCAGACTAGCAAGTTGTTCTTCAACAGTTGATGCATCTGTCATCATTACTGAAGCAGCACTGGATGTTGATGAAGAGTCTGACATAGAGCGCGGAGTGGAGCATGCTGAGTTATTTTCTTCGTCCTTAGCGATGTAGGAGGATTTTTCCTCCACAGAAGGGTCAACTTTTGAAGAAGACTCAGCTTGAGATCTTTTCTTCATGCTTCTAGTAACTGCATTGACGTCTGTTTCCTTTGAAGGGGCGATCTTCACGACGATCTTGCGTGCAGATGCCATTTGTTGGACTTAGTTTGTGGAAGAGGAGGGATGAGAGGTAGAGAGAGTCCCACCGGGCGTGCCAAATTTGTAACAACAAATTTCGTGGAAAACACGAAAATGATTTACAATATTAATCTCTCTTGAATTTAAGGGTTCTTTCTCTCTAACTATGATCCTCTGATTCTCCTCATGTTTGTTGAATTCGATTTTGACTGGCTGATCCAAGGACGAGTTGTCTTGATTCGGATCGAACGAGGTCTTTAGAAGATTTTGACGAAGAACGCTTCAGATTTGATGAAGAACGATCTTTGAATCTTCAAGGGAGATTTGTGTTTGAACACCGGATTGGAGGGGTCGTGGACCTTGATCTCTAATCGATGTGTATTTGTAGATGAATTTGATGAAGAATCGTTGAAGACGGCGAAGAACGGCTTTGGAGATAGCTTTTGAATCTTCACATCTTCGAATCTTCAAATCTTCGAGTCTTCGAATCTTCAAATCTTTGAGTCTTCGAATCTTCAAATCTTCGAATCTTCAAGTCTTCAAGAACGAGATTTTGGATTCGTCTTAGCTCCAAGCTTGCTCGATCCTTGAATGCTTTTGAATTGCTCTTCAATATGTTTCTCAATGTATAAAATGAACTAATGAAGGCCCCTATTTATAGGGTGAGGGAGTGAAGATTCTCCTCTTGGTTTGACATGTGGCAGACTTTGATTGGTTGATGCTAATTTTCCTTGCATATTCAATCAATTATCCGGATTTATCCAGATTCGTCCGGATTTGATTTGATTTTTTCCTTTATCGACGAGATATTATATGATCTCGATAAATTAGGAAATTTTCAACTGTATTTGTCAGTATGTACGAGTACCAGGAAACTCGTGTAATTTGACGGACTTATACCGTGTGTATTAAATACCAATTTTAACTATTTAATTGGAGAATTAATTTAATTAAATTCTCAAAATTAAAATAGCAAAATTTATTTGATATTTAATTATTTGTACACGTGTTACCGTTTAATTGGAGCAATTTTAATTTGCTTACAATTATCTTTTGAACTTTCAGTCTAGTTTGGACAATGGTTGAGTCTAAATATTGAAGATGACCTTTTTTCTTTAGGAAAATTTCTCAGTCTTTTTCCTTCTGAAAATTTTTACGGTATTCATTTAATTTTGAATTCTTATCTCCTCTAATATAGAAAAATGACTCTCATCAATGTACAGTGGCCAATTAGACTGCTAGGTTCTTTATGCGCAGTGATACACATTGTGCATAACATTATATCCGCATATGAGAAATAATTATAATTTTATGTACTAGTTGCAAATGGATAATGATATGCAGTAGGTTGGATAGTAAGCAGGGTAGCTACATATAAAATTTCATGGCCCCAACATGAAGTAGCTAAGTTAAAATTTTGTAATATTTATTTAGCAAATAATTTGATGCATCATAATGGTGACTTAACTAGACCGTTCTGGGTGTGGATGTACGGGACATAGTCCTTCACTTTAATTTTTCGATAGCATATAATAATTATCAAATGTCTTCAATGTGAGCACACTGAAATTAACTATTTGAATGAATTTAATTGAGTGATTTGAGAATTGATACATTAGCTCAATAATTTTGTAATAAGTTTGATAAAAGTATTATAATAGGTGAATAATAAACATACACAAGTCTACCATGTAGAAGCATCATTATGACCATAAATTAACAAAATAGTTCCACTACTTGATGAGTCAGTCCACAAATATCTCCATAAAACCATTCATGAAAAATATAAATTTAATTCCAACTTCCATACAAGCCAACCGTACTATAATTTCACCCTTGACACACGCCCTCACAAATTCATTTACAAAAGAATTTATGTTATTTGGCAGGTTGTGGCTAATGAAATTAGATAATATTGGACGTGTCACATTTTGATTTAGATTGACTAATCACTCATATTATAATTTATATGAATTTTAATTAGATTTTGAGACCACCTCTTCGGGAGGTTTGTCAGAGAACCCTTCAAGCGTACTTTAGATTTATTAGCATTTATTATTTTATCATTTAGAAATATCAATCTTAACTAATATCTTCTACATAAATATTTGATTTGGTAATTCTTCTGGAGTCACTAAAGAGTAAAGACATCTGGTAGTTGATTTATAATTTTTTACATTCTTCTTGAGATGGTTTCATAAAATAATCAGTGTATTTACCATTTGGACAAAGATAAAATTAGAATTTCGTTACAATTAATTGTTCCACTTAAAATCAAAGTAAGACAGATTTCAATGTTGAAATCTCAAGTCAAATTTTTATTATCGTCAAGGGCAAACAACTTGATATAAACTTTCATACATACTCAACAAGTTGGAGTGAACCAAATCATCCGCAAAAATTAATAATAAGCACACAAGAATTTTTAACATAAATTTTAATTTTTACGGCAAAAAATTTTCAACCCTATTCCGTGGCAAGCTGTTCTACTTGATAAAATTTAAAAAGAATTAAGTCAACTTTATCACAGGAGCCCTTACGGTAAAGATTCCTAAACATCTAATGTAAGATTTGGCTCAATGCTCAATGGGAGGTCTATGAGCGAACTTCCCGTCTAATGTAAGATTCCTAAACATCAAATGTAAGGTTCCTAAACTGTCTACTACTTTCTCATCTCATATATATGTCTTCAACCAAATAAATATATTAAAATATATCGGTCCAATATAAAATTCAAAGTAGAAACGGGTTAACCAAAAAAACTATAGTACAATTTTAGTAGAATCGCTAACTCAAAATTATAACTACTTTATCAAAATTCTCATTTGATACCATAGTTACTAAAATATACCATTACATATCCTAAAATAAGTCATTTAAGAGTCTTTCTTTCCAACGGATAGATTTCTAAGTTACCTATGAATGCAAATGACTTTATTCAAACAAGATTACGAGAAATTTGTTAGAAAATAATGAGTGTGTATAGGAAGATGAAAGTGTTGACACGGACTTAGAAACACAAAGTCGAGGCACGAGTTTCACTCGCTCTCTGTAAGACGTTATTGCCCTCGTACACTGGTGCAATACGGATCGTAGACAACCGTCCCCAAGATACAACGACTTTAGAACTTCAGATTATTGCACTACAAATCAGAAGTTATCGGCGAATCGCAAAATAGGTATCCGGAACTCCCGACACGACTCTAATGCACACTTAGAATGCTTGAATGCTTTTTAGAGAGGAGAAGGCTTATTTTGGTTGTGAATGAATTCTGGAATGAACATTGGGGTCTTATTTATAATAATTGAAGAGATGTGGTGCCTTTTGGTGAAGGGCTGCATCTTTTCCAACCTTTAATCCTGAGCCCTTAGATCACACCTCTTGATTTTCAAAGGCTCTGATCGCACCTGTTGGTTGCACCCTTAACCTGATCCGCGCATGTCTGACTCGGGTTCGAACCCCACTGGGCGCGCGCCCATTCTGACTTCCAGACGGGCGATCCGGGTCCGACCCGTACCAGCCGAACCGAACCCGACCCGGACCATTCGAACCGAACCCGACCCGGACCATTCGAACCGTACCGAGTCTGACCCCAGACGGGTGATCCGGGTCTGACCCGTACCAGCCGAACCGAACCCGACCCGGACCATCCGAACCGTACCGACGCGATGGTCCGTACACCCACGTACTGAGCCTTGATCGAGCCGTTCCAAAAATTAAAGGCTCCCCAGCTCTTCGCGACGATGCATACGTGCGAAGTGCAAAATGCGCCTCTAAAGCGCCCAATGCGACTATGTGCGACGTGCGCGTGCCCGAGCCCGTGCGGGTGCGGGTGTAGCATGAGGGTCTTTGGGTTAGCCCTTCGGGCTAACCTTAAGGTACCAACATGTAGACCATAGAATATTATTAATTCTATTGTACACAAGTCTACATATAAGGGACTCCAAATCCTTCACATTTTCCTATGTGGGACAAAGGATTATTTCCATATTTTCTCCCTTATTTTCTCTCTTCAACATGTTTAAGTTGCTAACTTCATGTATTAATATCCCATTCACCCGAAATTGGTTTTGAGCAAATTAATATCTCAAATTCATCTACTCCGAACGTAGATTAATATTTTGCAACTTAATTCCATTTTTCACCAATGGAATATCATGATAAAATTGTTCAAACTTGGGTCAACTACCCATATTCCAAACCAATTTCCAACAAAATTTCACAAGCAGATGATTAGTTAAAACTCTCAAGTATCCAAAGAAGCACTTCATCCAAAATATTTGTCAAGTGTTTTTTTCAGAAGAGTCAAACTTTATTTTTGAGCTCATACATATACATCCAAACTGAGAATGTTAACCTATTTTTTTGTTTGTTCTTATGGTAAAGGTTATTACAAATAATTGGTACCCATAAAACTCCCAAAACCTAGATTAAGTTTGTGATAGGTTTGTTGTTATAGTTGATGAAATTAGTAAGTTAGTTCATTAACATTAATCTGAAAGTTATGTCGTAAGAAAAGACCAATACTCAATAAATTTTAGGGATTAGGATTTTCTTAGAGGACTTATCTAATCACGATTCACAGTGGCACTTGAACACAATGCATTCCGAGTTAAAAGAATTTTTCAGTTTAATTAGAAAAGTGATGTATGAGCTTGAGTGTCTAAACCACTATAAAGTCTTGTGCGTTTTACTTGCTTTACTATATTTGTTATTAAACTGCCACTACATATTTTCAGAAAAATAACATTATATAGTATTTTCATTATAATTAAATCAATCATGACAACAACATAAACAAGTGCCTTGACCTTTTAATAGGTTTTAAGTAAAACAAAAAATGAGTATGAAAAAACATTCAGCCTAGTCTAGATAATTATTCAACTGATAAGTTTTAGAGTTGTCAATAGTTGGGTTATAAGAGAAAATATAATTATGAAAAACAGAAGTGTGAAAGTGATCATTGGACATGCTATTATATAGATATGACCAAATAAAATATGTCCTCCTACATCTTTGCAAAAGAATCAACTATGTTTTTTTGTCGAAATATATGACCTTAATATTCATGGTATTCCTGAGTGCCCTTGATCAAAAATTTCTCCACCTATCTTCGACACTTATACATACCACACGAAATCCAAGGGTGGACCCTACTATGGTTGGAGCCTACCTTGAATTTTTTATCTCTTTTATTCTACTATTTGATTCATATAACAACGATACGAAATAAAAAAAAATCATGCATTATCAGTTATCACATAAGAAGAAATTGGAATATTGGACCCATCATTCCTTTAAAAAAATTACTCCCTTCGTTCCAAAATTACTTTCACACTTGTTTTATTTGGATGTCCCAATTTTATTTTCACACACCTAAAAATAAAAATTTTTATATTTATAAAAGTTATTAAAATATTCTATTTTTTTATATTTACGTACTCATTTTTTTTTAAAATTTATGTGTTTAGAATAATTATAGAAATAATGTTGAGGGGGAGGGAGTGCTTATCACTTTTATTAATAAAAATAAACTAGCTCTTAAATAAAACACGAAAGAGTATATAAGCAAACCCTCTGAATTGAGCAGCTAACCATTATAGTTGGCGCCTTCACTGCCCAAATTAAACTTGTCAAATCTCATCCCATACGAATCAACTTGTCTGTGTGGAGCCGGGAAATCAACCAACATTCAATTGAGAATGGAGATATTTGATAATCGACGACAAGGTGTGTTTTATTTTAATGGTGAACTCGTGTATGTTTCTGCTGGATTTGTCATACTATTCTAGTTTCTTTGTTTGTAAGAATTTAGGGAGTGATCCTAGTTGTAATTGATTACGAAATGAACTTGATTTTGGAATTTTGAAGGATTAGGTCACAGTGAATTGGCGTTCTGATGCATTAAAATATCTCGGAATTAGAATTGCATGTAATACAATTTCACTTGAAACTTAGTTTAGGAAAAATAGAATAGGTGTCATATGGCTCCATAAGGATGTTGGTTATCCTATTTTCCTTCTTTGAATATGCTGCAGTTTTTGAAGGCTAAGCAGTTAATTGGTGGGAGAATGTTACAATTGTAAAGTGAGTTGAATCTTGACTCTTATAAACAGAACATAGATATGCCTAATTAAGCTTTTATAAATTGACAAAATGATAATAATACAGATACAATCAATTGGTTCTTGCGTTTCTTCTATATGACGATAATCCAATCGAAGAATTGACCCCCTAAATGTGGGGAAATAGCAATACAACTCTAACCAGAAGAAATAAACCATTGCCCTGCCTTTTCATGGGCATTAAAAGATCAGAAAATATCTGTAGTCATTGTAGCTAACAGCGGGGAAGATCAGCCGGAGGTGTCTCTAATGTTTGCAATTCACCTACGCCATTTTCCACCAGGAAAGCCATTGCCAATCCCCAGGTGGTGTGTACATCCAAGTGGCAATGCATAAGCCACACTCCTGTTTAATTTTTAATGTCAAACAATGCCATCAAAATGTATGAGAGTATGATAAATATACAGGCATGCTTTTGCTAACCTGGATTATCAGCAACAAATCTTATCACTGCCCATCCACCAACAGGTACACTAACCGTATTGCGAAGAGGTGGGTCAACGAGATTAAACTTGCCCGTATCTCTTTTTTTATTAAAAATTCCGAATCCCTCGGCAATAATATAGAAGTCATAACCATGAAGATGGATTGGGTGGTTCTCAGCTGTAAAGATACTTGTTCCTTGCAACACTATCTCTACTGTTTCCCCGTATTTTAACTTGTAAACCTTTGTTCCTGGAACAGGTTGCCATAGTGATCTGCTCACGTTTCCAGTGTAATCAAATCGCAGTGGTGGGTTCCCTGGAAAATCCGTAGTAAAAACTCCTGGAATACCCTGCTGATGTGCTTGAAGCAAAGAAAAATTGGATGGGAGAACAAATGATACATTATTCATGCTAGCTGAAAATCGAGTCCCATTTGGACCCTGACAGTTTCGTGCCCTTTTTCCACGGGGGCAGTTATTGAGTCCTAGACCAACTGTGAAGAAGAGATTATGATCAATTTTAGTGGGCACAGGTACTTTTCTTGGGCTTCTGAAGCTGGTGGTGAAGGCTGTGACTGTAGATGTGTCATTAAAAGCAGGGAGTTTTGGCATAACAGGCTTGAGTGAGGCACATGATTTGGAGGAGCAAGGGACAGATACGTATTTTAGGATGGCAGTGGTGGTGGTGTTATCGAACGGTGCACCTTGAGCGGTGGCATAGGCACGTGCTGCAATATAGTATTTAGCAGGCGGCAGATTGGCCGTGATCAAAACATCAGTGGTTTGACCTGGTCCGAGCATGATTACTGAGGTGGTAAAGGGTTTCACATAAGAGGCATCAGCTCCCACCACTGTTAGCTTGTGCTTGGCAACTTTGAAAAACAGTTCTTGATTTAGTGCAGCGTTGACTACTCTGAGAAGATTTGTTTCTCCAGAGGCTATTGGAACTGTTATTGTATCTGTAAGTATATGGTAAGGTATGTGTTATTTTTGTTTCTCTTTAATAATCTTATGGATCCCAGCGTCAGCATAAACTACAAGTGTTTTATGATGATGTTGGGCTCCAAAACCCACCATCGGGTCCATAGCATTACTCTATTATTTCTTAAACTTGCATGTAAATAACTATGATGGAAAGTTTCTTTTTCTTTTTGTAGAAAGCAACCAACCTTTGGCGGAGCAATTGTATAGATCACCAGGTTGACCATTGATGGTGTAAGCATCCGAAATGTTAGGGGCAGCCCCCGTTCTTGTAGCCTCTCGAACAACATCAATGGGGTTCGCATCCCACCATTCACCTGTTACCATTATTTGAATTTATGAAAATCGATGGATAATATAATGAAACTGATATGAAAGTCGATAATTAGCTAATTACCAAGAAGAAGGGGAATTTCACGCTTGGGCTTGGGGAATGGATATGATTCTCCTTCTCTGGGGCGGATGATCAAAGCGCCATAAACGGTGGCTCTGAGCCATGAACTGTGGGCATGCCACCAAAGTGTGCCCTCCTGGCCTTGGATGGTAAAGCGGTAAGTGTAACTTCCTCCTGGTCTGATAGGGCATTGTGTCACAAATGATGGTCCATCAGCCCATGCAGTTCTCATTTGCCTTACTCCATGCCTATTACATATATATACATGCATTAATTAATAATTTAACATTATACTTTGGTTCAATGATATATATATGTATACAGTTTTGATATGGAACTCGATGGTGGATTTTTATGAAGCCCAATACCACCAGCATAGAACACCTGTATAGTGTAACATTGTACAAGTAGTTCATTGTTGTTGTTGGGCTCCATAAGAAACCCACCATTGGGCTATGTATCAAAATTGTGTGTTATTAAACGAGAGAGAAGTGTGTGCAAGCATTACCAATGAATGGTAACATTGTAACGTGCTCTGTTAACAACATTGACGACCAGAGTGTCGCCGTTGTTAACTTCCAATGTCGGGCCTGGATACATCCCGTTCACAGTAATGGAGTTGTGGGTTTTGCACAGCCTCTTCACTGGTGTTGCTTGCACCTGCAGTTCCACATAATACATAATTTAAGTATCGCAAATGAGGCTGTGTGACATATACAAAAGACAATGTAGTGACTTACAACAAAGTGATGGAAGTGCACTTTTGCACTCGTTAACGGCGCCAAAAGGAGAAAAATGGCCAAAAAGAAAAATGGGTTGTTTTTTAGTACCTCCATTTTAGTCGTATTTTGCTTGGCTGCATTGCAGAGTGAGAGGATATTCCTTTTTATACACAAGGAATAAGGAAATTTAGTTGAACATTGTTACATCCACTGCTTTGTTAATCATGGAAAATATTAGGGGTTTGTTCACATGTCTTTTTTCTTTAACAAAATGTTGGTTTTAATGTCAATCATAGTGTCTTGGAAACTAAATTTCAAGGACATAGTACCTTCTTCCTAATGCATGAATGTTATTATTTTTTTAGACGAGTTATGAAATTATCAGAAATTGGCCAAAAAACATGTGTTTCATTTATTATGTGATGTGATTTCATGAATTTTTGGAGTCAGCGCACTTGTGTGTGTGTGTTTTAAATGAAATTATGACTCAAGTATTAAAGTGGAATTCTGGTTTATTGATATTTTGTTTTATTTATCTCACATGAAATGTTCTCCTACATAAAAAATTCAAGCTCAAATCCAACACAAGCACAGTTTAATGTTTTAAAGTAAACTTTAATTTCATGAGTTTAGTTCGGAATATAAAACGTCGGTAGATAGGGATTGAAAAATGAGTTCGGCCCGGTGGGCCTGCCCAATTGACCCGTGTTTTAGGTCACACTAAGCCTAAAAATATTGGGCCAAAATGAATCGGACATATTTGACCATGTCCAATAGACCCGCCAGGAGGACCAGGCTCGTGCCGGGCTGGCGTGAAACTTCAAGCACAATCTTTTTTTCTATTATTTTCTTTAAGGTATGTTTGTTTTGGGACTAGCACGGATGGACGTAGGACTTTGCGATCACGTCTCTACACGAGTTTGGGATGTAACATCCGGATTTTACATCCCAAACTCAATCCACACCTAAAAATACATATTAAACCTATTATTACTCTTTCCAACACAACACTCATAAAATACTTATTATACCTATTATTATACCTATAAAATCAATCATTATCACACTTTGATTTGACATAAAGTAACATCTTACCCTACTAAAATCCCAAAACAAACACACATTTTTACTATTCATCAAGGTTTTCACATCTCAGAATTTCAAAGTCATGACTTCCCACGACCCCCTTAATCCCAAAACAAACGTAATGTCTTTATAAATTGTTCTAATATTTTCAATCAAATAAAGTTTAATTTGCAATATTATTTATTTTGAAGTTATTTTTTTATTTTGAAATTTCTAATATTGTAAATTATACTTATGATCATAAATTATTATTTATTTTGGATTATCATTTGAATTTTTAATATGAATTATTGTTTGTACTTACTTTTAATTGTGTTTGTAAATTTTTAAATTAATATTGAATATAAGTAATATGTTTTACATGTGGCCCATCTAGGATCAGGTCTGACCTTTAAAATATAGGTCCGGTTGGTAAGGGGTCTAGTCCGGCCCGACCCACAAAATGAGACTAGGCCAATGAGCCTGTTCTGGGCTGGTCCGACCCATTTGCCAGCCCTATCGATAGATGATAGGGAATATATTTATGAATAGATCAATTAGAGATAAATATATATCTTAATATTATATAAAGACGAAGTTATGAAATCAACCAGAATGCTCGATTTCGAAATTTCTCTATTCTCATTAATTCTGGGATTAAGAATTAATCTCGATCTTATAATTTATGTGTTTTAATTTTGACCGTACATTTTGATATTTTATAAATATATATATCTTATATAAATCTGATAAATATATTCATAATATCAAATCTTATATCTAATTTTTTAATCTCAACCGTTCATCTTAATTTCTATACTTCTATAAATTTCAATTCCATAAACATTATTATTCTCATCTTTTAATCTTATTTTTTCTTGCGTCTCATTACTTCCTCTTATTTCTCTTTTGATGTTCTTATTTATCGTATTTTGATATTGAAATTATTTATTTATCTTTTTATGTTTGAATTTTTTTTGCAGATTCATATTTTACATCTAATAATTTGTTGAAATAATTTTTTTTTCTATTGCTACACAATTTTTGTGGTTTTCTTTTGGAGGTAATGTTTAATTGCTATAATTGCAGATCTATTATATTTAAAATTTGATGTTTGAATTATTTTCTTTTCTATTGTTACACAATTTCATGATTTTTTTAGGTAATATTTGATTGCTACAATTGCAGATCTATTTGATTTAAAATTTTGATGTTTGAATTGTTTATTTGTCTTTTTAATATTTTTTACATGTTCTTAATATTCTAATATTATTTTTTTATATTCTATTTTAATTGCAGGTTCGTATTAAAATAATTGTGTCTGCGTCATACATACCGTAAGTTATTTATAATTCTAGAACCAAGGATGTTATAGAACATAATATTGTATATGTGTTGTGCATGTGTGCATATTTTTTAAGTACTTAATTTATTTACCGCAATATTGTATACACGTTGTACATGTGTAAATTATTGATATATGTATATGTTAGATTCAAGAAATCACACACACACACATATATATATATATTATAACTCATTAATACACATATATATAAATTCAATAAATCTTATGAAATATTATGTTCTTGATTATTTTAATAATATATTTTTTGATATATTCTTGATTTTCTTTTAACATACTTATATAATAATAAAAATTTATATTATAAAATATTATGTTCTTAATTTTTTTTATTCATATATTTTGATATGTTCTTGATTTTCTTTTTAACATATTTATACAATAAGTACTTTTTATAATTCAAATCTTACATAATTAGATGGATGTTAGCACATTCATATTTTAAATATTGTGTAAGATAGCCTCAAATTAATGAATTATATAAGTATAGATATATTATCGAATAAATCTATATATAAATATACAAGAAATTAAAATTTATTGATTCACATAATATAATCTATATTTAAAATATATTTTAATAATATCGTGTAATACGCGGGTTTACGTACTAGTATATATATATATATATGTATATATATATCATAATATTTTATATTTTATATTTATCAAATTTTAATGATCCTATACCTCCATAATTTTTTATTTTGAAATTTCTAAGTCCTATCACTTATACAGTTATATTTTAATATTTTATTTTAATTTAATTTACATATTACTTTTGACAATAATTTGTATGAATTCGAGTTTACGGTGAACTCGAGTTTATCAATTATCATTATCAAGTGTATATACTGTCACTGTTATGTATATTCACTATCACTGTTTACAAAATTAAGTATATTTTAATGACAGTGATAGTATGCATGAATAATAGTGATACTGATTATACATAACAATGATACAAATTAATGTGAATTCGAGTTTACAAGAGATATACTCATTATTTTTTGCAGACTGTTCACTTTCATTTATTTCTAAATCTTTTTAATCTTGTGTGGCACATATGCCATTTTTTCTTTTCAAAATCCTAAATTTCTACAATTTTACTATTTTAAATTAATGTGAACTTAATTTTTTCCTTAAGTTAATTCACAATTTTCTACAATTTGAAACCATCATATTTAAAAATAATTTCTCTCGTCATCTCTCTCTCTCTTCACCATCATGCCAGTGTCAATGTTGCTACCGACACCGATTCTATCATGAAATTTTACAAGAGCACATCTTTCCATGGTTGATTAAATTTTAATTGGAATTTCTTAATGGATTTTATTTTATATTTTAATTTCAATGATTTTATCCCTATATTTTACCGTCATTCAATACCGGCCTTCTTTCTCATGCACGTAATAGCCACATTTTTACATTCTTCCAAAGTTTTTTTTTAACTCAATATGATTATCCTTTTCTCTAGATTATTTACATTTTCCCTCCTTAAAAAAATTGATTCGAAGAAAACCGTTATAATTAACAAGGTTTCTGCATTACTTTCTTCGAATCTTACGAGTTATGATTTAAAACTGTATATTCCCACATAGGCTTTGTTTGCAGACTCTATTCACAGCTTAGAAGCACTTTTCAAAATCCAAAGTTGTGAGGATGCAGCTTTACCGAGGAAGTGATTCTGCCCCTCCACTTGAGATTCCAAAGACAGCCATAATCTCTAATTTATGGATTCTAGCTTTTGATTAGAATTTATAGATTTCAAGTTCTCCTTGAAGTTACTTTAGAGACCCCTATCTTTGCCACTGAGGTAAATGAGCATCTATTTATTATGTGAAACTATAATTTTTTTATTTTTTCCCTAGCATTTATATTTGACAATTATTTAAGATAAAAACTTGTATGAACCCGAGTTCACCATGAACTCGAGTTATCAATTATCACTGTTATGTGTATTCACTATCACTGTTATATATATTCACTATCATTGTTATGCATATATATTATCATTTTCAAAATATCAAGTGTATTTTTATAACATTGATAGTATATATGAATAACAGTGATAGTGATTATACATAACAATGATACGAGTTCATGTGAACTCGAGTTCACAAGAGACCTACTATCTCGTTTATTACTTTACTATTGTTTTTTTTTTTTTTATAATCTATAGTTTAGAGATTTTCCAAAGACGATTACGTCTTCACTAATTAATATTCTATTTTTTTATGCATATAATATAGCATTTTTTTCATATGGATTATGTTATTCATTTTCTATCTTTTATGAGCCCTAAAAAGTTTCGATTACAATTGATGATTTGTTTTCATACATCTGCAAGTTACTTATGTTAGTAAGTTAAATGAAAATTTCTCTTTAAAAAATAATATTTGAACATTTTGAATTATAATATTTTTATGTATTCAATAATAGAAAATTAAATTAATTTCATCGTTATTTTTTGTTTTCATATGTAGTTATATTTGGAAAGTCATAATCAACACTTACTTTTTTTAATTTATGTGGAGACCCATAAGGCCATAACTCACAATTTTAGTAACCGCAAATAATTTTGGCTTAAAAATATTATAATTTTGCCATATTATTGAAATCCTGGTTCATCCAAATATTTTGTTTTGTTTACTTTTGAAAACAAATGATGTCAAGACATTATAATATTATTAATTGAACATTTTTTTTATGTTATTGCTATTTCTTAATCTTTTATATTTATTAGTTTTTAATGATTCTATATGTCTATCTCTACAATTCTCTATTTTGAAATTCTGAAATCCTATCACTATACAGTTAGATTTTAATATTTTAATTTAATTTACATATTATTTTTTGTGGACGGTTCATGCAATCAATGTCTGCTTAGCTGGATCGAGTATCCACCATTTTCCGATAGTGCACGATACACAGTCGTATACCCGCGGTGGTGACAGTCCACACGCCAGTGAGGCCTTCCCCAAATTGAATTGAGGCCCGACCAAATGGGCGAACACGGATAATTTTTTTGAAATTGCGAATGATATTATCGTTAAATTGAAAAGAAACCTTGTTCATCAATATTATTAACTGCAAATATTGTATATTAAGTTTAATATTGCGCATCTAAAATAAGAATGTGGAGCATATATGCAATTTTATCGAATCCATTTATGCTTTTCTTAACAATGGAATACAATATTTGCTTCCATAGTAATTGTTTATCACACATTTAACCATGTATCAACAACACCAGGCCTCTATATTTTGACCATAATATGCTACTTACAAGGTCATAGTGTTGTACTTCTTCACATACATTTAAAAAAAAAAAATGAAATTTTACTTCAAGGACTATTCTACATCACCTATTTCTTTGGAAGGTAGAAAGGATCAAGAAATTTTAATACTAAAGCTATCATTGTGCATTTTAGATGTCAAAAAAGAGGCGTTGTAAAATATTAAAAAGTTTACACAACAGCAAATTCGTGACCACTAAAATCAGAACTCATTGACATGCACTTAACCAGCTTTTCTCCAAATGAGCTTTAATAAATTTAAGTAAGATCCTAGGCAACTTGACTTTAGATGATATTTGGCTAAATTTATTTTAAACATCTAATAATATTATTTTTAAGTAGTTTATAAGTTGTCAAAGTGTTTGATTAATAAAATTTATATTTTTTTTATAATTTATCATAATTTTTAAGAAAAAATTAAATTTAATAATAAATAAATATTTTATTATTTTTTATGTTGAGATAAGGGTTGTGGAGTGGTGGAGGGGTTAGGGTAGGTGGGGTGGAGGTGTTAGAGAAAAATAAGTTATCAAACATTTTATTTTAACAAACACTTTAAGACATCTAATAAGCTCTTAAATAATTTTTACGATGTTTTAAAGAGCTTGTAAGTTCACTCAAACACTTCATTTTCACAAATAACACTTAGCTAAATTTGGAACTGGTGTTGAAACCTTAGTTGTATTTTGCTAGAAAACTAATACAATGGTGAGGTCCCTTTCAATAATGCAAATTAATTACAGAAGCCTCAATTCCATTAAATCAGACGCAAGTTATTAAAAATTACACATAATTTTTCTTGCAATCTTACATCATAACAAATGAATCTCACTTTGTAACAATTTTCCACATTAAACAATCCATAGTCCAAGAACTAAATGTCATGTTATTAGCTCTTAGTAGTAGTAGTAAAACTGAGCAAAGAAAAATCAAGTCAATTTTCAAGTGCCTTAATCCCTGATGGACTCCATGAAACTCAATTTATACATATTAGTTTTGAAATTGTGAAAAGAAAAAAAAAAAAAAAAGTCTTGCCCAGGTAGTTGTACTACCCCAAGATTCCTCTTGTCAACACTGCCCAACAAACAAAGACTCTCAAAATGGCCGTAGAAAGGAAAATTAATACTCCTCCGTCCCAAAACAATTTGCACACTTTCTATTTTAGGTTATT
This sequence comes from Prunella vulgaris, assembly GCA_026898435.1. Taxonomy (NCBI): domain Eukaryota; kingdom Viridiplantae; phylum Streptophyta; class Magnoliopsida; order Lamiales; family Lamiaceae; genus Prunella; species Prunella vulgaris. Next base: position 1,311,767 of record JAPKLY010000087.1, on the reverse strand, counting down.
CCAAATCAATTTGCACACTACTAAAAAAGAAAACATAGATATGCATGCATACTCACAAAATAATACACATATTTATCCATATGTTACTACTTTACTTAAAAAATATATTTTTCTTAAACTACGTGCACTCTTATGGGTGCAAGTAGTTTGGGACTGAGAAAGTAATTACTATGCCTCAAAACCGAATCAAGGCACGATCGAGGGTAAATTTTTTGAAATTGCGAATGATTTCCATCACGTTCAGCAGCTACCGGACGGTGGATAGGTGTGGCCATCATTAGTGCGTGGCATTGTAGGCCATTGACATCCTTCGTTCGTTCACCATCAGCGGATGCAAATTTGATTTGTGTGTAGGGCAGATTTGCATTTGGTGAGATGGTTAATGTGCAACGCAAAATTGCATTTGGATGCATAGATGTTTCGTGTTAGTGATGACAATATTGCCCCGTCTCGTGGGTACCTGCTCTACCCCGGAAGCTTTGGATCAGGACAGACTCGTCCCGTTTAAAAATAGATCAGGTCTGTGTTTCAAATTAGCCCCACGGGCCACGGGTGTCCGCCCCACCTTGCTCTGCATAGCGTGTGTGTGTATATATATATATATAATTAGTATTAATATAATATATTCTAGAATGTATTCATATTTTCATGAGATAACGACTCTTCAAAATATTTGTCTTTCCATTTTTCAAAAAGTGATTAATATCATATTTATAATTTTCTTATTTTCAATTTAAATATGTATAAAATTATTGTATTCATATTCAAATATATTGGTATCTAATTAATTTTATATGAAATTTATTACATGTTCATTTTTGTATTAAATTGTCTATTTTGACATTTGATGGTGATATTTACATAATAAAGTTATCATATATTTAAAATAATGACCTAAAATTTTTATTGGGAAAATATATATTTTTGTCCTATAAGTTTCGTTGACTTTGGTTTTCGTCCTCTTAAATTTTGAATTTTTGTTTTCGTCCTTTAACTTACCAAAAATTATGGTTTTCGTCCTCTTAAGTTTTGAATTTTTGTTTTCGTCATTTAACTTACCAAAAATTATGATTGTCGTCATTTAACCGCCTATAACCAGTCACAACCGGTAATACACACATAGATCATTTTTTTCTATTTTTTAAGCAAAATACTGACGTGGGGGTATTTAGAGGGAATTATGTCTTGATAGATAAAATACAAGATTAACCGTAAATTCTCTCCCAAATCAAAACCCTAGTCGATCAAATCTAGGCATGGAGGATTGAGAGAATTAGTGAAAAAATGAACAAAGATCCCCAAATTAAATATCCAAAAGCCTAAATTCTTTTGAGCGCATACTCACTGTACAGAAAGGAAGAGGGATGTCTTCAAGAAATTCGTATGAATCAACGAGTTTCGAGCACAATATTAAGTGTCATTGCACGATTTGTACTTCATATTCAAAAATGAATTCGGACAGAAGATTCTATGGATGTAAGTATTGGACTATATTTGGGAGAAAATTTACGGTTAAAAGTGTATTTTGTCAAGACATAATTTCTTCCAAATACCCACACGTTAGTATTTTATTTAAAAAAGAAAAAGAAAAAATGAATCCACGTGTATATTACCAGTTGTATGACTGGTTATTGGCTGTTGGAGGACGAAAACCATAATTTTTTGTAAGTTAAAAGACGAAAACAAAAATTCAAAACTTAAGAGGACGAAAACCATAATTTTTGATAAGCTAAAGGACAAAAATAAAAATTCAAAATTTAAGAGGATGAAAATCAAAGTCAACAAAATTTATAGGACAAAAGTGTGTATTTTCCCATTTTTATTTTAAAATGATATGAACGGGGCGGGGCGGACTCACCCTACCCCGCACGGGGCAAGTCACATGGCAATATTCTAGGACCCGTGCAAGTTACGGGAAAGGTTTGAGTCACTATATTTGAGCGCGGGCCAAATCTAAGTATTTAACTACCCGTCCCGACTTGGTCCATTGTCATCCCTAGTTCGTGTTCAGGACTAGGTGTAAATGAGTCGAGTCAAGTCGAGTAGTGCTGAGCTCGAACTCGACTCAAAAGCAATACTCGAAGCTCGAAACTCGACTCAAACTCGATCGAGCTTGATTTTTTTAGCTCGAGCTCGGCTCGACTCGAGTCAAATTTTTTATTTTTTTAATAAAATGAAATATTAAATATATTTTAGCTCTTTTTTGTCTAAAATTCAAGCTCGACTAGACTCGAGCTCGATAACTTTATTTATATATAAAAAATTAATTGAAAAATATTAAAATTAATACTCAACTCGAGCCGAGTATTTATAAGCTCCAACTCGAGAGCTACTCGAGTAGCTCGAGCTCGACTCAATTAGGTTCAAGTCGGTTTCGATCTTTTTACGAGTCGAGCACGAGTAAATTGCGAGTTGGCTTGACTCATTTACACTCCTATTCAGGAGAAAAACTTCAATTAAGGAGATGATTAGTGTGCAGGGAAAAATTGCAAAAATATAGAAAAATGGAGGGGTAGAATTAACATGCCTAAACCACATTTATATATAATACCGATTTCGAAAAAAATGTGTGCAAACAAAACATTAAATGAGTATAGTAAAAAATGAGGGGTAGAGAGAGAAAGTGTGGGGTGAGAGATAGGTTTTGGGTAGATCCTAGGTTGACCTTTTCCGAGCGTTTTCCGGTGAGGCATAAATTAAACCAAAGTTTAGGCGTCGATAGAGAACTTAGGAGGTCTCTTCCGGTCTTGGACAAGCAACGTTATCAAGAAGTCAATCGAACTCGGGTTAATGCGAGAACCTCTACTTTTTTCTTTCGAAATTTTCCTGATAAATGTAGAATGGAGGTTTTAAGGAGTAAATTTGAGGAAGTTGGAAAAGTGACAGATTTATTTATTCCTAAAAAAAGAGACCAAAGGGGCATGGAGTTGGATTCGTTCGCTTCGCAGAGGAAAGTAGAACGAACAATAAGATATCGTTAGAGTCTCTAAATTCATTGTGGATTGGTAGTTACAAAATTAGGGTCTTTAATCCAAGGTTTGAACGTGGGGAGAAGAGAGTGGGGGTATTCAGAAAACCAATGGAGATATCGATGCTAAAAGAAGGATGGAGGGTTCCTGGAAAATCTTTCAAAGAGGCGTTACAGGGTGATGAGATAAAGTTAGATAACAAGGTGGATAAGACGGCATTACCGAGTGATGGGCTGAAGAAAGACAATTCGGAGGAAAAGTTGGTAATATATACGACAAAAGAAGAGGAAAAACTATGGCTCATGGAATGTTGGATTGGTCTTTTGAAAATTGATTTCAGTTGGGAAGAGAATGGAGAAGAAATTCAAAGTGAATGGGGAACAAGATCAACCTATTTTATTTGGGAGATAATACTGTTCTGATACAGAACATTGGAAAGGATGTGTTAAAGGAGATGTCTGAGGATATGAACGAATGGATGAGTTACTGGTTCGACTGGTGTAGACCATGGCGGGAAAAGGATGTGAACCATCGAAGACGCGTATGGACAAATTGGATCGGAGTCCCAATACATGCTTGGACAGAGAGATTTTTCAAGTTGGTTTCTTCTCAGATCGGTGCTTTTGTGAAGATGGATAATTCATTCAAATCGAATAAAAATACGGAAGTGGCTAGAGTTTTAATTTCGGTGCCATATTTAAATGATATAAATAAAATTCTTAATGTGAGTATCGATGGAGTCCTGTTCAAAGTAATAGTGATCGAAGAGATTCAGCCAATTATTTGTGGTCCTTTAGGCGACGGTTATGGAGGACATACAGAAGAGGATGAGTCTGAGTTAAGCGAAGATGAGGTGGCACCGTGTCCAGCAGAGGTCGAAATTTTATCGGATGATGACAGATCCGAGATGGCAGAGGTTGAGATCACATCGGGGAAAAAGAAATCATTGAAACAAGAGATCTATGCACGCCTGGAGTTATTGTTGCGCCAGTTGTTACAACGATTAAGGAGAAGACGACTTTAAGTGGGCCATCAAGGAGGGATGTTATTAATGAAGAGAGGGTCACAGAAGTAATACAAAAAGACAACAAGGTTGCGAATAATATAGAATCTGGTGAGGGAATTGGTGGAAGTGGGCTGACAAGCAAAATAAATAATGGGCCAGAAATAAGTTTAAGTGAGGAGGCCCACCATATGATGTATCCAGCAGAAAGATATAAAGAATAAATGAGAAGCCTAAATAATTTATTAGGCCCAGGTAAGGAGAAAAATCAGAGTTTGGAACATCATAAAGAAAGCTTCAGAGGAAGGAGTTCCATAAATGGGGAAAAAATATGAAGCCAGTAAAAATATCTAAACAATCTTTGAAGAGAGCGGAGATGAAAAAGTTGGGTGATTTTCTGGCAGACATGGCGTCACCAAGCGAGAAACTACAAGAATGGAGAAAGAAAAGTGATGCTAGTCGTGTACCAGCGGAGTTAGTAGAAGAAACGCGAAAATCGTGGTCACTGTGCAAGAAATTAGGGCTTCGATCTATGGGAGATGAGAATAGATTGGTGGAAAGTCGTGTGAAGGGATTGGTAAGGGAAAATTCAAGGGATGAAGACATGGAGAACAGGAAGAAGGGTTATCATGAAGATTCTTAGCTACAATATTAGAGGAGTAGAGAGCGAGGCGAAATGTAAAGAGATCAGATATTTAATTAAGGTACACCATATTGATATGTGCTTCATACAAGAATAAAAAAAAGAGAGTGTGGACAGTTTCTTCTGCAAAAAAGTGTGGGGAGGAGACAATTTAGAGTGGGAACACAGGGAAGCAGTAGGTAGATCGGGAGGGATTCTTATCGTGTGGAATTCGAATGTATTTTCTATTTCTAGTAAATGGCATATGGAAGGAGCAGTAATTGTTCACGGATATTGGGGAAGCAATAGAGAAGAATGTTGCCTTGTTAATATTTATGCCCCGTGTCCTCTGAATGAACGTAAGGATTTATGGAAGAGACTTATACAGGTCATTGATAGTAATAAGGAGATGTGTTTGTGTATGGCTGTGGACTTTAATTCTGTTAGAAGAAATTCCGAAAGGGTGGGGAGAAGGGCAGAATCATGCAGAAATGATTTGGAAGCTTTTGAAGATTTTATTAAAGAGTCGGGTTTAATTGATCTCCCAATTCATGGACATTATTTCACATGGTACAAAACCGATGGTTCTTGCAAGAGTAGAATAGATAGATGTTTGGTAAATTCAATATGGATTTCAAAGTGGCCAGGAGTAATGCTCAGAGTAGGGATGGCAATGGGGCAGGGCAGGGCGGGTATCTAAGAACCCATGCCTGCCCCGCGCCTCTGTCCCGCCGCCCCGCCCTGCCCCATGCCCCACTGTGGGGCAGAACGTTGCGCCCCATGCCTGCCCTGCCCGGCCCCATGTTATATATAATTTTATACCAAAATATAATATAATATATATTTAGACAAATAAAAAATATTTTAAAATAAAATTAATGCAATAAATTTATCAAAATATATTCAACAAAAATAATTTAAAAATAATTTTACATTAGAGTTACAATAAATAAATAATATAATTTTAAAATTATTTAATATATTATAAATGTAGGGTATTAATTTTATTTTATATGTTATAAAATATTATAAATATAATGTATTTATATATTATAAAATATTATATATTCATTTAATATATACATTGGGGCAGGATGGGGCGGGGCGGGGCGGGCTGCCCCATTCTCAGGATGGGGCGGGGTTGCCCCAAATGGAGCAGGTCAGGGCGGGCCGGCTACGGGGTGGGTCATTTTGCCATCCCTAGCTCAGAGGGTTGTAGAGATCACTCTCGGATCACTGTCCTCTATTAATTGCAGATGAAGTCAAAAATTGGGGTCCTAAGCCCTTCAGGTTTATAAATGCATGGGGGTCACATCCAGAGTTTAAATCTTGGATTCTAAATAGGAGGAATTCATATGTTATCGAAGGATGGGGTGGTTTTTGTTTGAAGGAAAAGTTCAAATGTTGAAATCAGATTTAAAGAAGTGGAATAGAGAGGTGTTTGGGTCAGTTGAAAAGAAAATAGAAGATCATAAGAATGAGATATGGGAATTGGACATTCTGGATGAGATTTTTGGCCTGGAAGAAGAGGAATTAATCAGAAGAAATCTTCACTCAGCCCTCTTAATTGGAGAAATGAAGAACCAAACGTCTTTATTAGCACAAAAGGCCAAGTTGAAATGGCTCTACGAAGGGGATGAGAACAGTGGGTTTTATCACAGGTTCATAAATAAAAGGAGAAAAGTTAATGAAGTTGCTGGTCTTTTGATTGATAACGAATGGGTTGAGGATGTACACAGGGTAAAGAAAGAGGTTTTTTATTTCTTTTCCAAACACTTCAAAGCTGTAGGTGGAGAAAGGCTAGTATTAGATGAGTCGATGGTTGCAAAAAAAATCTCAGTAGTGGATAATGAGTTTCTTACAGCACAATTCTCAGAATTTGAAGTTTTGGAGGCACTGAAATCTTGTGAAAGTTCGAAGAGCCCAGGCCCGGATGGATTTAATTTCTACTTTTTGAAATCTTTTTGGGAGGTGTATAAGGACGATTTTATGAGATTTTTGGCGGAATTCCATGAGAGGGGAAAGTTGGTTAAGGGATTAAATCATTTGTTTATTGTTCTACTACCTAAGAAAGAGGAGACAACACATTTGGGAGATTTCATGCCAATTTCGCTTGTTGGAGGTCCGTATAAAATATTATCAAAAATATTGGCGAAGAGATTGAGCAAGGTAATTGATCCAATTATTTCGGACTCTCAGACGACATTTGTAGGGGAAAGACAAATTTTGGATAGCATTGTGATCATTAATGAAGCCATTGAGGATGCAAAAAAAAAAAAAAAGAGGTTATTGTTCAAGATAGACTTCGAGAAGGCATATGATTCACTGGATTGGGGTTATCTACAATCTATTATGGAGTGTTGTGGTTTCGATCAAAAGTGGATAGGTTAGATGATAGAATGTGTATCCACAGCTCAAGCGTCTGTCCTTGTGAATGGGAGTCCTACAAGTATTTTTAATATGGAAAGAGGATTGAGACAGGGTGACCCTCTATCCCCCTTTCTCTTTCTTCTTGCTGCTGAAGGAATTAGTTTGTTAATGAAGAAATGCACAGAGTTAGGTATGTACCAGCTTGCGGAGATTGGAAAAGATAAGGTTCTTATTTCGCATATACAATTCGAGGATGATACAATTTTTTTGGGAAAGGCTACTAGTGAGAATGTGGAGTTTTTGAGGAGTTTCCTTACTATTTTGGAATGGCTTACAGGACTAAAAGTCAATAAAGAGAAGTGTTGGCTGTATGGTTTAAATATGGGTGAAGTTGAATTAAAAGGGTTGGCTGAAGTGCTTGATTGTAGGGTGGGTATGTTTCCTTTTGTATACTTGGGAGTTTGTGTTGGTTCTTCTCAGCGGAAGTTGTCAGATTGGCATTACATACTACAAAAAATCAGGAATAGATTGAAAAAGTGGGATGGTTCTACAATTTCTTTCGGGGGCAGATTGACTCTCTTGAATTCAGTGCTTACTTCTTTACCGGTTTACCTCCTTTCGATTTTTCGTGCGCCAAAAAATGTATTGAGTGAAATTGAATCTATGCAAAGAAAATTCTTTTGGGATGGGGGGTTGAGTGGAAATCTAAAACTCCACTAATAAATTGGAGGGCTATTTGTCAACCAAAATTAGAAGGGGGGGTTGGGAGTAAAAGAATTAGAATCTTTTAATTTGGCTTTAGTGGGGAAGTGGGCATGGAGATTTTTTAATGAATGAGATAGGCTTTGGGCGAGGGTGGTGAAATCGAGATGGGGGTGCTAATGGAGGGAAGAGGGAGTCGAATTGAGAGAAAGAAGGAGGGTAGTCGGAGGATGGTGGGGGGAAGTCTTAAATTGTGTGAGTAAGGGTCAAGAGAGTTGGTTTTTTAAGTTCTTAGAAAGGGATGTTGGAGATGGGTCAAAAATTAGCTTTTGGGGAGACAAGTGGGCGGGCTCGGAGACTTTAAAGAATAAGTTCAATAGATTATTTAGACGAAGTAGCCAAAAAGAGGCTAGTGTGAGGGATATGGGAGAGTGGAGAATGGGGAGGTGGGAATGGGTTTGGAATTGGAGAAGGGATTTAACTAGTAGGGATGAGGAGAGTTTTAACGATTTGTTGATTGTGATAAATAGGTATGCTCCAAGATAAGGCGAAACCGATTCGTGGAGATGGAGTAAAGCTAAGGATGTAATGTACAACGTCAAGGAAACTTATAATTGACTAGTTTCAATGAAGAATGATGGAGATGGACAGGGCTGTTCTTTAGCATGTACATTCAGTGACATGTCACAGGGCCCCCCAAAATTTAGGGGCCCAATTTTAATTTTTTTTTAAGTTAATATAGATAAATCTTAATAAAATTATTCTTATATTTCAAAGCACAAAAAATTAGGAAGTTTGTTAGTCAGTTAAGATATGAGATTTTATCTATAAATACATACTTTACATTTTTCAAATATTTAAACATATATTTTTTCAACAATTATAAAATATACTATTGCAAATGCACATAAAAAAAACTACAATATCAAGAAAAAATTTTGAGCAAAAAATCTTGTACTTTCCTCCTTAATTTAATTTTAATTAATTTTTTCTCAAAAAAGTCACCAAATTCATGGTGTTTAACGACCACTTTTTATTTTATTTATGTTGGTAATTGTTTAATCTTCTCTAATTATTTAACTTCAATCATTACATTTGAGACCTTATTTTAAAAAGTAGCACATGGTCTCCATATTCTTTGTAACGGGCTTGGAGATGGACAGCAAAAAAAGAACACAAATTACTTTGGAAGACTTGGGTTCCCTCATGTATGGAAAATATTCAAAGAACGACTTCCGACGTTGGATCTATTGCAACATAGAAAAATTGTGCACACATCAATAAATAATATATGTATCTTTTGCAATGTTGAGTGGGAATCAATGAGACACGTTTTATTTGAATGTTTGATTGCTCACAAATTTTGGATGAGGTGCACAAAGTGGATGGGGTTTGAGGTGATTATGGCAGCATGTCCGGTAATTAATTTTCTTCAATTTGGAGGGCTACTAAAAAGGAAAATGGAAAAATAGTGGCTATGACTATTTGGGAATGTGGAGTTTGGATTTTATGGAAGGAGAGGAATAGATGTGTGTTTAAGGAGGACAAGTGAATACTTATAAATTGCTTGGCGAGTTAAAAGTAAATTGTTGGAATTGGATGAAGAAGCATAAGGAGTGGAGAAAAGAGACCAGGTTCGAGGAGTGGCTTGTTAATCCTTTTTCTATTTTGTAATAGTACATTAAAAATTCGGTTGATGTGTTAAGAAAGAATCATGTATAGGAGGTTTATCTCATACCTCCGAAAAATGAAGATGTAAACTGAACTTATCAATGAATTTTCTGTTTCCTTGTAAAAAAAAAACACAATCATAAATGAAGTTGATAAAAATTAATTTAAGAAAAAGTCAGCCTACTTCGTGAGCTTATTTTTCAGCCCATCAAGACTTAATTTCTTGGGCATTATTTTCGAAAATGGTGCAATTCCATTTGATTAACCCACCTTTAATTTGTAATTGAATTGAGGTTTTCTTTTTAAATATAATATCTTATTCTTTTTTAAATATAGTGTTTAATAAATAGTTTTATTAATTTATGGTGTATTTGAAAGTTTTTACTAAAATAAGTGAAAACGCGACATGGGGCGCGCTTGACGAACCAGAAGCATCCTCCAATTACGTCTGACATGCATCTTAGCAAGTGGTAAATCATTGGTGAGCCCCTCCATATGCATATGAGATCATGTATGGGCCCATCACAGTTAAAGACAAGTTGGGATGCTGACACAAGCCATAGTTGTTGAGCTTTAATGCCAAGTGGAGCTCGGCAAAAGTGGTTATTGCTTCGATATTTAGCGAGATGGATAGAAAACAAACTTCAGCAGTTGTTTCTTTTGGTTGGAGTGATGGAGGATATGATAGTGTTCGTTGGATTTATTCTGGCGATTTAAGAGGCGACTTGGTTGATATGGTTTGGCAGTTGATTTCGGTGATTTTCAGCGATGTATGCTTCCAACGTTGCAACAATGGACAACAAAGGATGTGCTCATGGTGTGGTGGCACTTCAGATGTGGTTGAATTTCAGTGGTGAATGGTGGTCGAATTTTGACATCCATTTTTTTGTGGTTTTATTTCTTTCGTTGTGGAATGACTTGAAAGTTTGAAGTTGTTGTCTCTCTCCATTTCTTTTGGTCAGAAATTATCTTCGAAGTCAAACAACAGACGTGGTCTTCATTCCCTTTTCTGAGACATTAAGATGTGGGCCCCACTGCTTATCTTTGCGCATCCCAAATGCATTTGAGGGGCCCACCCTTAACTCTCCACCAGAATACATGTTACATGCGATTGGGGCGCGTTTGGTTTTTTAGTTGCACCCTAGATTTTATTTTCAGTTATTTTAATAAATGCTTTCAGATACACAATAAAATCAATTATAAAATACCATATTTGAAAATTAAAAATTTAATAGAATCACGTTGTACTTCTCAATTATTGAAATCTAAATAACTTATTTTTTTTCTTTGTACATACACAAAATAGTAAAACTTAATAAATAGCCTAAGGTTGTGTTTACTTCTTGGTGAGGGCAAGGTTAATCCGACAAGGATGATCGGGGTTGGTTAATATACGAACATCCTAATATTTACTCATGTGTTAAATACAAACATACAAACTAAAATGTACATGTGTTAACATATGGACATTCCAACAGTAAGAGAGAATTTTTGTTCGCCAATTTTGGGCAGATTAAAATGAGTAAATAAATGGCGTTTAACCCAAATCAAAGTGTTAATCCAATTTTATATATCTTCAAAGTAAACACGTGATAAAGGTGTGTTATTTATATAAGACACCATTATCCATATCTATACTACATATACTGTGTAACTGATGCTACTCTTTTTTTTGTTGGCTAATATACCCTTAACATATATATATTTTTTGTTTCCTCTGAATCCTGCTCCTAAAACCCTCTCTCCCCCCCCCCCCCCCGCTCTTTTTCTCTCTTCAGCTACTATTCGACCCCCCTTTCTCTTCCTCTTCCATTTCGCCATGCCCCCAACTTCTCTTCAGTTTCGCCCCTCATCTCAAATTTGCCCTAACCATGTTTTCCCTTCTCTTCATCCCCCATTATACCCGTACCTTTTAATACAAATGATTCCGATAAGTTTCATGGAGAAGGTGTACAATATTTTGTTTTAAGAATTTTGAGTTTTAAGGATTTAATGATCAGTCAGTCCACCTCTTTAGATTTTCTTGCAATTTATAGGTGAAAATAGAGTGCGTTATAAAGCTGATGATGGAACGTGCGGCCGAATGCCGGCCCTCCCAATCCTTCTTATATCAATTAAGGAACGAGTTATATCTGGTATTTCGTAGTGTTGTGCCGGTTATTAATTTCTTATATTTTAGAGAGTGAAAAGATAATATTGACACCGAAGATCTCAATTAATGGTGCATTCATTGGGGCCACGACTTCACATAGCAAGAACCTGTCTTTAGTAAGCATTCACATTTCTCTAATTATAACCAGTTCTTGAAAATTTTAATAATAATGCTCCTAAAACCTTCCACGTCTCTCTCTTTTCCCTCATTTTCACACTCGCCACTCTTTTTCTCTCTTCAACTACTATTCGACCTCGTTTCTCTTCCTCTTCCATTTCACGATACCCCCAATTTATCTTCTGTTTCACCCCTCATCTCGAATTTGCCCTAACCATGTTTCCCTTTCTCTTCATCCACCGTTATACCCATACCTTTTAATACTAATGATTCCGATAAATTTTATGGAGACAGTGTACAATAATTTTTTTTTTTTAGAATTTTGGGTTTTAAGGATTTTATGATCGGTCAATCTATCTCTTTAGATTTTCTTGCAATTCATAGGTGAAAATGGAACGCGTGATAAAGCTAACGATGGAATGTGCGGCCAAATGCTGACCCTCCCGATCTTTCTTATAACAATTAAGAAACAAGTCATATCTGGTATTTTATCGTATTGTGCCGACTATTAATTTCTTATATTATAGAGAGTGAAAAGAAAACAATGACACCAAGGATCTCAATTAATGGTGCATTCATTGGGGCCACAACTTCACATAGCAAGAACCTGCCTGTCTTCCCCCCTGGCATCCTACGGTAAGCATTCACATTTCTCTAATTATAACCTGTTCTTCAAATTTTTTATTTTTATTTTTTTTATTATTAATATTAATATTAAGCCATGCAAAGTTAAATGACATTTTTTTCACGTTGTTTACATTTTGTCATGCAGGCTAAATATTTGGCCCATTACACTTATTGGGCCTACTCCTATAATAATATGATAAAAATAAATAAAAAATAAAAAGAAAAAATCTCGGCAGACGACTTCATATATAAGAAAATAGTAACAATGAATCCCCATTTTTTCAATAACTCGCGCATTCTATCTCCCCCCCCCCCCCCCTCTCTCTCTACTCTCTGTATTGCTTCTAGGGTTTCTGCTAACCCTACCTTCCTTGAGTGAATTGATTGGTTAACGTTAGTGCTGTGGGGATAGGATTTGCGACTGTGAATCCTTTTGATTTTCTGGGGGATGAGGTGCGGAGGATACCCCTTGTGAAGGAGCTCAGGCACAACACAGTCTCTTGACAGATTCAGAAACATCAACGGCTAACAGAATCATATGACAACAACACCGAATTGAAAAAAAATTACAACATAAGAAATCTTTTGGAAATCCAAAGTCTTAGGATCGTATCCGAATACTCTAGATTTCGATTCCAGTGATCCTATGGATCTGCGGTTTCCCTTTTCGCCGGCGGAGGTCGCCAAAGTACGACTCGTCCAATTTGGCATACTCAGTCCCGATGAGATTGTAATTCTTTCTGTTTCTAGTTCGGTTAACTATTTTTTAGGGTTTTACACTGAATTAGTGAAATGATGCTGTGAATTTGTTTTTGTAGCGACAAATGTCGGTTGTGCATATAGAGCACAGTGAGACGACGGAAAGAGGTAAGCCAAAGGTCGGGGGATTGAGCGACCCGCGGCTCGGGACAATTGACCGGAAGATGAAGTGCGAGACTTGTATGGCGAACATGGCTGATTGCCCCGGTCACTTTGGTCACCTTGAACTGGCTAAACCGATGTTTCACATTGGTTTCATTAAGACGGTGCTTAGTATTCTCCGTAGTGTGTGCTTCAATTGCTCGAAAATTTTGGCCGATGAGGTACTTATAGTGCCCGAGTTGGTAATATGAAAATATTGGAGACATCATTGTGTACTTATTTTTCCCGGTCTGGTTCGTTTTCAGTATGCCATTTCTACAATTTTTGATGGAAGAGTATCTAGTGCCATAGTTAGTTGGTTATATGAAAATCTAAGAGATCACTGTTTGAAAACTGGGTTCCTTATCAGTACACCATTTCTACAATTCAAAGTGGGTTGCTTGATCACGACCATCTAATTTTGGATCCCCTTTTGTGCAGTTGACATGTATACATTTACAGTCATAGAGAAAAAATTGTCAACTTGGTTTCTCATTGCCAGGCGAATTGCATTATCCATGGATATTCTTCTTGTTCGTAGACTCAACTATACTGCAAGTGAAATTCATTGTTAATACTCATTAACGATTTGAAACAAGTGCAGAAAATTGCATATTATATAGGACTTTATATTGTTAATTGTGGAATGTGAGAATATGGTTGATTGGCAGTCTTGATGTTTTTATCCATATATATATTCCTATAGTTTATCTAGTTCCCTTATATTACCGAAATTCATCCTCCTTAGTGCATTCAAAAGTTAGATTGCTTATGGAATTCATAATAGTGAATTGGAATCCTGATTTGCTGGATGCGCTAGTTTCAATAGTTCATTGTATGAATTAATTCTTTGCGCATGAGATAATCTTACCAGAAGTACTTTATTATCTTTGGCCATTGTTAGTTAACTGTTTTTATGTTCATAGGAGGACCCGAAATTCAAGCAAGCAATGAGAATAAGGAACCCTAAAAATAGACTAAAGAAGATATTAGATGCTTGTAAAAACAAATCCAAATGTGAGGGAGGTGATGAGATTGATGTGCAAGGTCAAGATTCTGAGGAACCAACAAAGAAAACTAGGGGTGGATGTGGTGCTCAGCAACCAAAAATATCTATTGATGGGATGAAGATGGTTGCTGAATACAAGCTTCAAAAGAAGAAAAATGATGATCCGGAGCAGATGCCTGAACCAGTTGAACGTAAACAACTTCTCTCTGCTGAGAAGGTACCGTGCACCACAGTTCATTAGAAAAAAGGATGTTGTCTTTTTTAATTTAATCTGAATAATGTTTTAGGTTGATTCTTGTTTCTAATCCCATTATAATTTCTCTTTGTTTCCATTTCAGGTTCTTAGCATTCTGAAGAGAATAACAGATGAAGATTGCCAATTGTTGGGTTTAAACCCGAAATATGCTCGCCCAGACTGGATGATTCTTCAAGTTCTTCCAATTCCTCCTCCTCCAGTTCGACCGTCTGTAATGATGGATACTTCTTCTAGGAGTGAGGCATGCCTTTTTCTCTTTATCCACAAGTTTTAGTAGCTTGTTGTATTCTGAATTGTCAGACTACATTTGATATTTGTAAGGGTCAAATATATATGTCATGTTCTGTTCAATGGAAAATGAGGTTGTGGTTCCATTTGCTCTTGGTTGTGGCTGTAAAGTTTGGTATAATCTGAATTTTGAATCTCTTAATGCAGGATGATTTAACTCATCAGCTGGCAATGATCATTAGGCACAATGAGAACTTGAAGAGGCAGGAAAGAAATGGTGCTCCTGCTCACATCATATCAGAGTTTGCACAGCTTCTGCAGTTCCATGTAGCTACATACTTTGATAATGAATTACCAGGACAACCAAGGGTATGTTCTTATTTCTTTTGCATAATGTACGAAGCTCTTGAGTATCATCTAACCAGGTATGTACCTTGGTATACTCAAGGCTACCCAAAGATCTGGTAGGCCAATCAAATCAATATGTAGCAGGCTTAAAGCAAAAGAAGGTAGGATCAGAGGGAACTTGATGGGCAAGAGAGTAGATTTTTCAGCTCGGACAGTTATTACTCCTGACCCTACCATCAACATTGATCAGCTGGGAGTGCCATGGAGTATTGCTCTAAATCTAACATATCCAGAAACTGTAACCCCATATAACATTGAAAGGTGAACTAATTTTTTTTTACCCTTTTGTACATTTCCATTCTGTTTTTTCTATTGACCAGAAGTTGACTTCAAAACAGGTTGAAAGAGCTGGTGGAGTATGGACCTCATCCACCTCCTGGCAAAACTGGTGCGAAGTATATTATTAGGGATGATGGGCAGAGGCTTGATTTGCGGTACTTGAAGAAAAGCAGTGATATGCATCTAGAGCTAGGATATAAGGTTATAATTTGTGTTGCTGCATTAGAATGATCTTGACATAGAGTGTTTATAGGTGCCTCATTCTTATCTTATTTGTACAGGTGGAGCGGCACTTAAATGATGGAGACTTCGTCCTGTTCAATAGGCAACCAAGTCTGCATAAGATGTCCATTATGGGGCATAGAATCAAGATTATGCCTTACTCAACTTTCCGCCTTAATCTTTCTGTTACATCACCCTACAATGCTGATTTTGATGGGGATGAAATGAATATGCACGTTCCCCAGTCATTTGAAACTAGAGCTGAAGTGCTGGAACTGATGATGGTTCCGAAATGCATTGTGTCACCTCAAGCAAATCGGCCAGTAATGGGTATCGTGCAGGATACACTTTTAGGATGCCGGAAAATTACCAAGAGAGATACATTTATTGAGAAAGTAACTTATGACACCTTTTTTTCTTTTAAGTATCAGAAATTTATTTACCCCTTTATTGAAATTGCACTGTCATATGCAGGATGTTTTTATGAACATCTTAATGTGGTGGGAGGATTTTGACGGCAAAGTACCTGCTCCAGCAATTCTTAAACCTAGGCCTCTTTGGACTGGAAAACAAGTGTTTAATCTTATTATACCAAGACAGATTAATCTATTGAGGTATTCAGCGTGGCATCAAGAAACTGAAAAAGGGTTTATTACTCCTGGAGATACTCAAGTACGAATAGAAAAAGGAGAATTACTTACTGGAACTCTGTGCAAGAAAACACTTGGGACATCCACTGGTAGTCTTATACATGTTATTTGGTATGTTCTTTCTAGATTTAATTCTGAATCATTGCTGCATTTTCTGGCTTTGTAATATACCGTACATGTTTTATTTTCTATCTACTGCTTATGCTCCAAAGTGCTGATCTTAACCTTTTGGTTTTTCCCAAACTAGGGGTGGCTTCTTTTGTTCATGTGTCTTGCTATCATGCGTGCTTATGATCATTTTTTTATATTGGTAAATATGTAAAAAAGTATAATTTTAACTAAATTTTCGTGTTCTTTTGTCGAATTTTCTTTGTTTAATTTTATTGTGTCCTTATTACTGTGATTCATTTTGTGTTAAGAATTGCAACCCTTTCTTAAGTAAAGCTTCAACTTCTGAAATGAATTTATTTCTCCAAGATGCCCACAAACTTAATTTAATAATATGAAATTTAGTATTGCCGACCTCTTCTTTGAGGACTTCACTCCATGATCTAAAACTCCTTGCCATTGAATTGGGGTGGAAGGGGTAATACTCTTGAGTGATAAAAATAGAAGTTAAGGGGTCTCATTATTTTAATCTTGCAACATGGCACAAGTAATCATGTACTCGTCTTGAAACTTTTAATTCATCATTGTTCTTTTTTGTTTTTAATTGTGGTTTCAGGGAAGAGGTGGGTCCAGATGCAGCTCGCAAGTTTTTGGGACATACACAATGGCTTGTCAACTATTGGCTTTTACAGAATGCATTTAGCATAGGAATTGGTGATACTATTGCTGATAAAGCCTGTATGGACAAGATCTTTGAAACTATTTCAAATGCAAAGAACCAGGTGAATGAGCTAATTAGGGCTGCTCAAGATAAGCAGTTGGAGGCTGAACCTGGTCGAACAATGATGGAGTCATTTGAAAACAGAGTGAACCAGGTTAGTTGAACTAAGCTTTTTTTTCTGTTTGCTTCCGTAACCGATTCGAACCTGGTTTGGCCCTAAATTAAAATTTCCCGATAAGAGAAGGATGATTCTGATGTGATTGTTGTGTCTTTAGGTGTTGAATAAAGCTCGTGATGATGCTGGAAGTTTTGCTCAGAAGAACTTGTCAGAAAGTAACAACCTCAAAGCTATGGTCACTGCAGGATCCAAGGGAAGTTTTATCAATATTTCTCAGATGACTGCATGTGTGGGGCAACAGAATGTAGAAGGCAAACGAATTCCTTTTGGATTTGTGGACCGTACACTACCACACTTTACCAAAGACGATTATGGTCCAGAGAGTCGTGGGTTTGTGGAGAACTCATATCTTCGAGGATTAAGTCCCCAAGAGTTCTTCTTCCATGCTATGGGTGGTAGGGAAGGTCTTATTGATACTGCAGTGAAAACTTCTGAGACTGGATATATTCAGAGGCGATTGGTGAAGGCTATGGAGGACATCATGGTGAAATATGATGGGACTGTTAGGAATTCCTTGGGCGATGTGATTCAGTTTCTCTATGGAGAAGATGGTATGGATGCAGTCTGGATTGAGTCGCAGCCTCTGGAGTCACTCAAGCTGAAGAAATCTGGTTTCAGTGACATGTATAAATACGAGATTGATCATCCAAATTGGAATCCTAATTATATGTTGCCGGAAGCTGTGGAAGATCTAAAAACAATTCGTGAAATCCGCAGTGTGTTCGATGCAGAGGTTCAGAAACTTGAAGCTGATAGGTATCAGCTTGGGACAGAGATTGCAACCACAGGTGACAACTCTTGGCCATTACCTGTTAATATCAAGAGGCTCGTCTTAAATGCACAAAAAACCTTTAAAGTTGATTTCCGGAGGCCATCTGATATGCACCCAATGGAGATTGTGGAAGCTGTTGACAAGTTGCAAGAAAGGCTTAAGGTGGTTGTCGGTGATGATTATCTGAGCATGGAAGCCCAGAAGAATGCTACTCTTTTCTTTAATATATTGCTTCGCAGTGCTTTAGCAAGTAAAAGAGTTTTGAAGGAGTATAGACTTACGCGTGAAGCCTTTGAATGGGTTATTGGTGAAGTAGAATCTCGTTTTCTTCAGTCACTTGTTGCTGCTGGGGAAATGATTGGATGTGTTGCTGCACAATCTATTGGTGAACCTGCCACCCAGATGACCCTAAATACCTTTCACTATGCTGGTGTGAGTGCCAAGAATGTTACTTTAGGTGTACCAAGGTTGAGGGAGATTATCAATGTCGCCAAGAAAATAAAAACACCCTCTCTCTCTGTATACTTGAAGCCTGATGTGAGTAAAACTAAGGAGAGGGCGAAAAATGTTCAATGTGCTCTGGAATATACAACTTTACGCAGTGTTACGCAAGCCACTGAGGTATGGTATGATCCAGATCCTATGAGCACTCTTATTGAAGAAGATGTTGAATTTGTGAAGTCCTACTACGAGATGCCGGATGAAGAGATCGACCCTTACAAAATCTCTCCGTGGTTGCTCCGTGTAGAGTTAAACCGAGAGATGATGGTGGATAAGAAGCTCAGCATGGCCGATATTGCTGAGAAGATTAATGCTGAATTTGATGATGATCTGACATGCATATTTAATGATGATAATGCTGAAAAGCTTATTCTTCGTATTCGTATCATGAATGATGAAGCCCCCAAGGGTGAATTGACTGATGAATCGGCTGAGGACGATGTGTTCCTAAAGAAGATCGAGGGTAACATGCTTACAGAAATGGCTCTTCGAGGCATACCAGATATTAACAAGGTGTTCATAAAGAACAGTAAGGTGAATAAGTTTGACGAAGATGATGGCTTCAAGGCAGAGAATGAGTGGATGCTGGATACAGAAGGTGTTAATCTTTTAGCTGTGATGTGTCATGAAGACGTGGATGAAAAAAGGACTACAAGCAATCATTTAATTGAGGTTATCGAAGTTCTAGGAATTGAGGCAGTTCGTAAAGCATTACTTGATGAGTTGCGTGTTGTCATATCTTTTGATGGTTCTTATGTGAACTATCGACATTTAGCAATATTGTGTGACACTATGACTTATCGTGGTCACTTGATGGCCATCACTCGTCATGGTATTAATCGCAATGATACTGGGCCCATGATGAGATGTTCATTTGAAGAAACAGTGGACATTCTACTTGATGCGGCTGTCTATGCAGAATCAGATTACCTCAGGGGTGTAACTGAAAATATTATGTTAGGTCAGCTTGCACCTATTGGCACAGGAGATTGTGCTTTGTATTTGAATGAAGAGATGCTTCAGCATGCTATTGAAATTCCTTTGCCCAGCTACATGGAAGGTGGGCTGGAGTTCGGCATGACTCCTGGCCGTTCGCCAATCACTGGAACCCCGTTTCATGAAGGCATGATGTCCCCAGGTTATTTGTTGAGCCCAAATGTTCGATTATCTCCGGTCTCAGATGCTCAATTTTCTCCATATGTTGGTGGGATGGCCTTTTCTCCTACATCATCTCCCGGATATAGCCCGTCATCGCCTGGATACAGCCCATCATCTCCTGGATATAGTCCTACCTCCCCTGGTTACAGCCCGGCTTCGCCTGGTTATAGCCCAACATCCCCAACATATAGTCCTAGTTCTCCTGGGTATAGCCCTACAAGCCCTGCATATTCTCCAACTAGCCCATCTTATTCTCCTACTTCCCCTACTTATAGCCCAACGTCTCCCAGCTACAGCCCAACATCTCCAAGTTACAGTCCTACATCTCCTAGCTACAGCCCCACATCCCCAGCTTACAGCCCCACATCCCCAGCATACAGCCCAACATCTCCTGCTTACAGCCCCACGTCTCCCTCTTACAGCCCAACCTCTCCATCTTACAGCCCAACCTCTCCATCATACAGCCCAACCTCACCTTCCTACAGCCCAACCTCACCATCCTACAGTCCAACCTCTCCATCGTATAGCCCAACTTCACCTGCGTATAGCCCAACTTCGCCTGGTTACAGTCCCACATCACCAAGTTACAGCCCCACATCTCCAAGTTACAGTCCCACATCACCAAGTTACAACCCTTCAGCGAGGTACAGTCCCTCTCTGCAGTATTCGCCTACAAGCCCAAAAATCACACCTTCAAGTCCATACAGTCCTTCCTCTCCAAGTTACAGGTAATTTTGGCAAATCATTGTTTTAATTTTTTGCTCTACGTGATTGTTATCTATTATGTGAGAATATAAACTTGGTTAAGTGCGCAAGATAGTCATTGTCATTGGTGATTCGACAAAAAGTCGGATTGCATGCTAGTTGTAGGCAATAAATTTAATTAGTTTGTGAGAATGTGAGTTTAATTTAAAAGATAAATGGAACTTGTTGCTTATGACTATGCCAATGTTTATGAGGAAGGGATCAAGGTTATTGTACAGCTTGATGTTACTTCTGCATTTTATATCATCTTCTCTTATTTTATTTAGTTGAATACACGAGAATATCTTGACATGGTGATATTCCACATCGATCTCTTTCAAGATACCACTTTCTTTTCCTCATCTTTCTGCAATTTGACTTGTGACTGACACATTCGTTTTACTGCTGTTTGCAGTCCAACATCACCTTCTTATTCACCGACGTCTCCGACATATTCTCCTTCAAGTCCAAGTTATAGTCCTGGCAGGTATATTCACTAGCATTTCTTTGTGTACGGGTTTACTCTTTTTGGTACCCAACTCCTCCCGTTCCCTGATAAAAAAACAAAAGATATGCTGCAACCCAATTATTTCAAGTAAATATTATTTAGCTGTTGCTATAAAACAAAATATGGTGCACTTAAGCTGCCAAAAAAAGTTTCACCTAAATAATTTCTGTTGTTTGCATCCGGAAAGGACTTGTGCATCTTTTAAATTGAACTGGGATTCATCATTTTCTCTGTTAAGTATAGAAAGAAACGACATTTTTTTATATTTCATCAACTCTCTAGTTCATTGTGAAATCTAATCCTTCATGTCCTACAGTTCTGGAGCAAATGCAGGCTATAGTCCAAGCTCGCCACAATTTAGGTAAGTTCAGAGCAGATACTTAAAACTATTTTGAATAGCATCTCGCTGCAATTTAGTGTAAAGCTGTATTCCACCTGGCATAAAATTCAGACTCTCAGTTTATTTCATTTATGCCCATTTTATTGTTTGGAACTTGTGTACAGCCCGAGTGCTGGATACTCACCTAGCGCGCCAGGTTACTCTCCATCGTCAGCAAGCCAATTCTCGAACGACAAAGACGATAAGAGTGTTAAGGATGACTAGAGCAGCCACCAAAGTGGTTGGTTGCTAATCAATTGAGAGCGTCCCAGTTTTTTATTTGTTGTTTTGGAAGATAATGAATTGCGTTCTTCCTTGTAAAATATTTTTGTAGACAATCTAATGAGAACTAGTATACATGACGATCGAACCGTCGGATTGTCAAATTAATGTTCAAGGCTTGCCTGGATTTATAATTTTTAAGTAGATGTATATTTTTTTGCAAATTTATTAAAATATGTAAAATTTCAGAAGTTTGTAAAATAGGGTGACCTTTGTCCCAATTGTGCGTAGGGAAGCGATTGGGAAAGCAATCGCATTAATGAATGACTAATTTTCTTTATATTTATATATTTTTTTTGTAGTGAAATCTTCTTTCCGATT
Organism: Prunella vulgaris; assembly: GCA_026898435.1. Taxonomy (NCBI): domain Eukaryota; kingdom Viridiplantae; phylum Streptophyta; class Magnoliopsida; order Lamiales; family Lamiaceae; genus Prunella; species Prunella vulgaris. The sequence continues at coordinate 1,289,910 of JAPKLY010000087.1, read as the reverse complement.
TGATGTACTTTTTTTCTTGGAGTTTGATTGCTTGCTGTGGAGTACATTTGACAATTTGACACAAAAAAAGTAGCAAAAGCAACTAGTTTTGAGTTTTTTTTCTTTCTATAATTAATTTGTGTATAATTAGACATTGTATGATAGGGTAGAAAAATTAATTTGCAACTAGAAATTGTATATATTTTTTAATTGTACTATTAATTATTTTTATATGTTTAATAATTAATGATACATATAGAAACTGTATTATGTATGTATATATAAAGGTGGGATGTTTAGTTTTAAAAAAAGAAAAAAGAAAGTGAGATGTTTAGTTTTAAAAAAAGAAAAAAGAAAGTGAGATGTTTAATAGTGTAATATTTTCTCTACTGGTGCTCTTATGACTCTTTTAGCCCGTTCTGAGTGTACTTTTAAAAATCAATTTTTGTTGAGTGACTGTATTTTTATTTTATTTTACTGTGTTCTCCATTGGTGTTATACCCAAAATTGTTGTTTAGTTGTACAAGTGGCCTCAATATAAATGGCCAATGGGCAAATATAGGTGATGAGGATATGGTGAATTCATTTATTTTTCTTGTGATTTTTCTATTGATTTTAATGTTAAATAAACTGAAAATGCTTCGTTTGAATCGGGTGTAAATTTTTTTTATAAATTTTTTTGGCATAGTAATTTTCGATGGCACTTGAAGTGTAATTGGTAAATACTTAAAAGACTTGGAATGATTTATACATTCATTTAATAAAATTTATAATCATGAATTTTTATACTAGTTTTATTAGTTACAATATATTTTTTCAAATCAGTGCACCATTTCTTCATGTTTTGCAATTTAAAACAATTGATAATTTTTGTTGAGTCAATTTTAGTGCATAGTATGCATTTGAAATTTGGAAAAATTTATCTCAATCTATAATTAATAATACTTAAAGAAGTATTGAGTAATATTTGATATTACACTTTATTGAATACTTTGTTTGATTATTTACATGTTATTCATGTTTGAGTTCCCATGAACTTATGTCGTTATTAAGAATACGAGATCTTAGTTGACAATGACGTGATTCTTAAAGTAGCCACAATCAATAATTATCGAGACGGGATATTGATGATGCGATTGTTGTGCTATTTGCATTATACTCTTAGAGAGTGTAGTGATTATCACAATTACGAGATAATCCCTCCGTCCCAGACCAATTTGCACACTTTCCATTTTTTGTTGTCCCAAACCAATTTGCACACTACTTAAAAGGAAAACATCGATTTGCGTGCAAACTCACAAAACTTTCCACACATTTACCCATACACCACTACTTTATTTAAAAAATATATTTTCCTTAAACCGTGTGCCATCTCAGGGGTGCAAATACCCCTGGGACGGAGGGAATATTAGATATCTCATGATGGATGTACAAATACTTTGAAGAGTATTGGCATACTCAACCAAGAAACCGTTTGATATTTCTATTTACGTGTATACGAGAGTATCTGTTTGTGGAGTTGTGTAATAGTCCTATGACTTGAGGCTAATACACACGACATGTACGGAATAATGGACTTTGACCATGACCAACGTTTGCACTCTCAACGGAGTAGATATGACATGTGTTGGGCATATCACGAAGTATATGTGCTTTGTAGTTGAGCCAAGATATGATTCGTTCCTCAAATAGAATTGGAGAGAATACTCTCTGCTCATAACTAATTGGATCGTTGGTCATTGGCCAATGCACATCGTATTTGAAATAGTGTTCAAATGTGACAACATGATCAATTAACAAAATGAGATAATATGATTAAGTTATTGGAATAGACACATTATCATATTATAGACTTAATTGGAGTATTCGTGAACGAAAGGGTCGTATTACTTTGAACTTCACATTACAAGCTGTTGTTGTATCCTCGCAACGTATTTCATGTGTTGAGATTGTCTGGTTTATTGTTTAGGGTTTAACTAAAACAATTAGTTTGACTAATCGCTTGACATATGAGGGCCTATGTCTCACATGGTTTACGAATTAAGTTGGTCAGATTAAATATTTGATTAGATCATAATTTTTTTTTGATCGGTAAATGTTAGTGGTTAGTAGTTAGAAGTTAGTTCACCAAGTCTCCATACACTCATATCTCCAAGCCAACCTTATATCTCCCTCCTATTCATTCCCAAAGGGAATCGAACCCGGGTCACTCACTTAAGTGAGGAGCCTAGTGGCCAGGTGAGCTAACTCACCTGGTTATTAGATCATAAATATTTAATTAATGGAAAATTTTTATTTATCTTACTAGGATAATACTCTTTAAATTAATAAAAAAATAATCTTTTTTAAAAATAAATTTTTTTAAATCTCTATAATATTAGTTTATTGAGATTTTAATATACTAGCATGCTTAGAATAAAAGGCACTCTTGTAAGGGGAATAACACACTCAAGAACACGCTTCAACCAAAATTGCACCGAACTTTGATCACCCTATGTTTTTTATGCATTTAATTGGATTTCTTTTTTCTCGATGAAATCTTTATATGGAAGAAAAATGTATTTCGATCAATTTTTGACAACTTAATAGAAAATTCAGATACTCTAGAAAAATATTATTCCCCAATATCCATAAAAAATAGGAAAAAACACAACATATTCTATTTCTATGGATCACCCCACAATCTAGTCTACTTGAAACCACACCTCACATACAAGTCTAATACAAATGACTAATTAGGGTTTAGTCCTGTTAAACTCACTTAATTATCACATAATAAGCTAGGTTAAATAACAAATAGACAACTATATGCTTAGTAGGGGTTCCGTCCTATAATATTAGGTGAATTCATTACCCACAGGACAACACCATCGCAGTCGTGAGGATGCAGGCTACAATTAATGCACGATTTAAAAAATTCAAATTCCGCTCGAGAGTTGCGTGCTCTATTTTATCAATCAACACCACTTGACCGAAGGTGTTATCGGCGAAATTATTTTCCGGCGAGTTTAAATCGTTGCGCTATGGGTGTTGGGTGTCTACTCTCAATTTCTCTTGACGGCAAGACTCGACTTCTAAGCGTGGACGATGGGATGAATTTTGCCGAATTCGAGTCGAAGGTAAAAAACATGTGGAGTTAATTCAAACCGCCTGTAAATCCATTGGAGGAAAGGCGCCTCGGAAGTAGTTGGCCACCAAAGCCGCTCGTAAATCCATCCCAGCCACCGGTTAAGTGCTTTCTCTAAATGTTAGTGAACCTCATTTCTCCTACACTATTTTGGTTTTCCAGTGGAAGCTTATATAGGATTATTCATCGCCCTCGTTGTCAAATTGATGAAAGAAGGAGAATCAAAATCGCCCTTGATGTGGTATGGTTATCGACCTTGGATTTATGTCTTGCATTATATAAAATTTAGTTGTCAATGCAAGTTTCTGGAATTATATTTGCAGGCAAAAGGGATGAACTGCTTACACACAATTAATGATTTTCAGAAAGGGTGTTTGTCTGAGTATAAGCTGTAGCCAATGCATGGCGCTATTCCCTAAATTTTCATCCATGTTTTTTCTCTATTTTATCATCATCCGTTCAAAATGAGTGTTGGATGCGTACTTTCAATTACGCTGGATAATGAAACTCGTTTATTAAGCATCGAGGAAAGGTCGATATTTGCCTATTTCCAGTCCAAAGTGGGGAGTATGTGGAGTTCGTTGGATATTGATAACATCTCCTATAGGTACTCTGTTTATACAATTACGACTTAGCATCTGGGTCTGATGCGTGCAAATTGACTTCACAATCATTTGTGTCCATTGTTGTTAAACGGTCCATCAATGCCCGTACTAGATGTGTTGAAGGCAATATATTAGCGCATAGTCAGATGAGTAAAAATGGTGTGTATATTCTATGATTCTAATTTTTTCCATGCACCCTCCTCATCAGTAATTAGCAATAGTCAATTTTCCTCACATTTTCATACTTTATCAAGGCCTGTAGTTCTTTTTGTGTGCAGACTTTAGATGTTTTTGTATATTTATTTTGAGGTATTCTTTTTATGTTTTAGATGTGAAAAAATCAGTAGTCATGTTGCTACCCCTCACCCAGCTAAACAGGGGAAGACACCTGGTAACAAGCCTCAGTAGGCAACACCAAAATCTGGAGGATCACATTCCTGCAAGAGATGTATCAAGTATGTCTGCGATTTATAAGATGAATGTAGAATGGAAATGACATGATTGGCATATATCTTGGCATGTTGATAGCACTTTTCAAATGAAATAAAATTGACTGGACTAATTTTGTGCAGGACTTTTGGTTCTGAGGGTGCTTTGGATTCCCACACAAAAGCCAAACACAAGAAGTAAATTGGATATGGTCTTGCAATATCTGGGCTTCAATTTAGGCTTTCTACCTTTGATTTGTAAAGGCTTTGGTAATCAAGTTACTGAGCCATTTTGAGTTGCCAGAATCTATGTAGTGGGATGTTTCAATGCCTTTATGAGTTTTGGATATCTGTATGCGATGTGATGGACTGGAGAATTGCAGTGGCATACCAACAGCTTTCTGTGTACCGTCTTACCAACAGCTTGCAGTGGCATACCCTCTTGTATTCGCTTCATAATATTTAGTTTTAGCACACTTTCCTACTCCAAGGCTAAACTTTGTGTTGGTGTTAAAACTCAACTTTTTTTGCTTATTGAAGAATTGCTTGTTCCACGTCTTTTTTATCTTGAGGTTCTGGAGAATCACTATTGTGATTTAAAATATATTGGAGATGTGGTATTTGAAGGGTTGGTTTCAGGGAAATAAATTAGAAGAAACAGAGCTATCATTGTGGTTTATTAAAAATCAGCTGGATGTCAAAAGAGGAAAAGTTGTGGTAAGCATGTTTCTTACATTCAATCATTTGGAGATACTTGCCTACAACATTAATGAACATCCTTCTAAAGTCACAACTTTCATTTTATAATTTCAGGTGTTGATCTTAGCAAAAAATCTTCTATCAGATGGCATATCCATTTTGACAAATTGGAATAGCAATATGGAAATTTTAGACTTGAGCTCCAATGGCTTGAGAGGAAGCATTCCCAATTTGACACAATTTCAAAGATCGACTTCGATCAATATCAGAAATAATTCCTTGGAAGGACTATTACCCTCAACATTGGGCTTCTACACTAAACTGAGACTTGCAAATTCAGGAAGCTTTACAGGGAGCTCGTTTATGTTATGGATTAATATAGTAATTTTGAAACCATTTGCTTGCCTTATTGTAATTTTGGTGTTATGATTTTCATTTTTTTATTTTATTGTTAGACATTATGTTTTTGTTATGGAAATATAATGATGATTTTATGGACTATATTCCTTTTTTTTGTGTGACTTAGTTTGTTATATAGTATTGCATGAATATGAGATGGTTAATTATACGATCATATTCTCCGTTATACTGTAGTTCACTCATTTATACTATAGTTCACTCATTTACTTTAATCCACAATTTAATGCAATTATCTTGTTACTTTAATCCAAACAAACGAAATTATATACATGTTGGGGTGCATTCATGCACCCCAGATACACATCACAATCACATACTATAGTATAATAGACCTATTATACTAATTAATCAAAGTTAATTATACTATCTGTTTCGTCATTATACCAAAGCAGAAAATAGTGCAGATCTGGCACTTTCGTGACATATACCATAATGGACAGCATGTCAGGCATGTCTTAGATATTACATAACTTCACAGAAATCCAGTAAACTATTCACACTACAATGATCCAAACAACTATGATACTTGTACACACTAAAAAAAGTCCAGTAATCACTGGATACTACACTACCACATCAACTTGTCATCAAGCAAAGTGCATGCGCCATATCCATTTGCAAGACAATAAAGCGCTTGCCAACTTAGATGTTCAGGCAACATTCCAAAATATACATCATGCGTGAAACAAAATACTTAATCGCTCCCAAAGGGATGCGAAGGTATTCATGGCGTTTGCTACTCTCGCCTCGGATATGGCTTCCATTGCTTGATGCCAATCGTTGCAGATCATGAAAATGGGTGGAGCTCCAATCCTGCCCAGGGAAAATGGTGTGGGTCCATCAGGAGTCAGTTCTGGTTCATAGTTGAGACAATGGAGAAGCCACCCACTCAATGACTCGACGTAAGAGTTCTGGGAGGTGATCCACTCGTTAAAACGTTCACACCATGAAACTGCTTTTGATGGCATTTGAGCATTGCCTTCCACATTATAGTCAGCCAGTAATCAAATACTCATTAAGTAAATGAAAAAACATCCACATTTCAGATTTTAGTAACAAAAAAGGATCAAAACTTCAGCCATTGTTTGAAAATGAAAATAATGTCAACACAACATAACACAAACACAAATTAAGTTGCTAATCGGGTTTAAGGAATCAGCTGATTGATATAAAATAGCTTCAGACCAGGCACTTGAAAATTAACTAGGTAATTTAATCCTTATACTAAATAGTAAATATACAGAGCAACAAATGAAATAAGCAAGAAATAGGCAGATATCATTCATAAGCACCAGTTACATATACACCCATCAATCAAACTAGTTAATCCCGAAAGAAAAGCATATGAATGATTTCAAGGGCTACAAAACCCAGTTTTCATTTCTTTACCCAGTCAAGAATCAAACAGACACCATGTTAATAGATTAGATGTATAGTGCCAGTAAGTTCACTCAACATTTCCACGGAATTTGAAAATCTATATTTGTCGTCCATTGCATTTCACAATCAGAGGTGGCACATGCAAAAGAATATCAGTTTATATTATCTAAATATAAATAAGCTGAGAAAATCATAGTGTTGGCAGTTTTGTGCTATCAATTGCATCACGTATAAGAAAAGACGAGCAATTTAATATATACATACCCATGAATCAATTCAGCAACCTGGGTTGCAATTCTTCATCCCTCAACTTGTTTATCCTAATCAAATTAACCACCTACCAAAACTGAGCATGACTGAATTGCAAGATAGGGCTTACAAAGATTTGTGAGCACATAACAAAGCATTCTTCCTAACTCAATGTGAAGCTCATATGCCAGTTTAACGACGGTATTAAGGAATAATAAGAGCAAATAAATTACTGCAAGCTATTTAGAAATCATAAGTTAAATGAATTTACCTTTACTTCCTTGTATAACTTTTTCTCCCAAGTGTATAGTTTGTCCATAGTGGATGATAGGTTACAAGCCTTAAAGTTTATGTCTTTGCCGACATCTTCAAAGTAAGATCTTGCCAACTTCACCTTGTTGGGATCTAATTTTGTGGATTACTTTGATGGAAGATCCGGTATTGACATTGATGGAGATATCAGATACAACAGCCGCGAAATGATTACTGGGGAAAAGAGGGTCTAGTTTCTCAATAAAAGAATTACTTTACTCAAGAGATTAAATTCTTACAAAGAATGTATATACTATATGTAATAGGAATTCAAAGCATTGTCCTAGTAAGCTATCGCCATAGCTTTCAATGTGTTGCCATATTAAGAAACATGTATAATTGATGAACGAGGTGTTTGTATTAAATATTTAGAACAATATTCAAAGCACCGAAAGTACGTAACACAAAAATATAAGAGGAATTCAAAGCATTGTTTATAGTAAGCTATCCCCATAGTTTTCACTGTGTTTCCATATTCGACAAAAAAACAGACATAATTGATGAATAGAAGTGTTTGCATTATATATTGAGAACCATATTCCAATAAGGCAATTACGTGAATTGATAACCCACATATACCAAATAGCAGGATGACAAAAGTTGGGTCATTCAAATACTTCATGCTTCAAGCTGCATAAAAAATCCTTCAAAAAGAAAATCGCAAATTATTGAATGTGTAGACCTTCCCGAATGCCCTCAATTTCATAACGAAAACATTGTTGCCATTCAAGAACAATAAATTCCAATATAACCGCGCTTTCGTTAGTACAGTCATATTTTACGCCCAAGAACCCTACGTACTCTAACGACACAACGCTCGCATACGGTTCACAGCGACGCAACCGGAATTTACCAAACTTCGCCAGAGTGTTATTCAAAAAAACCCTAGCCCACATTATCCCAAAAAACCTAGCCCACATTATCCCCAAATTCGACGGAGCGTTATTTCAAAATCGAACAATCACGGTGCATATCAATCAAAGAAAATTTCGGTTCAGAAAGAAAATTATCAACGCACCTTACCCCTTGCAAGACCGATCTCTCTCGTTTCTCTCTTTGTCTCCGGGATGAACTAGTACTGGTGGGTTCTATTAAAATTAAATGATAACGTCCAATGGCTTTAGGTTTTTCCACGTTGCACGGGTTTCAATTTTCCCGTAGAATATGTAGTCTCAGTAGTAGCCATAGCCTTTTTCCATCTGTCCTCTTACTTTATTAGTGAGTGTTGATAGAATTTACTGATTGTGTTCGTTTATGTGGCTTTACGATGGATTAATTCTACCAAATAATAATCTTATGATTTTATGTTCTTGGGGAGGGAGAGTAGAGAGTTTAAAGAGAGAAATATTGCAATGAAGATTGTATTGATTGTGTGAAATATGAGAAATTCTCCCTGAATAGTACAAGAGAGGTCTTATTTATAGGTGTGTGAGTGTGAGACGGCACCTTACGAACCTATATGGCTTCCGGTGTTGACGAGGGTTCCTTACCCTCGTCTTGATCTCTCACACTGTTTCCCCTATCACTCCTCGTCCTACTACTATGCCTTAGAAAAGATGGCCCTCATTAAAAACCTCGCCGTAAACCACCCTTGTGGATAAACCGGACGGAGGGAAAAAGAGTGCGCCATCGGGGTTCTGCTGACAAAGGGCGAGCTCCCAAGCCTTGACCAGATTCCAGAGTATCGCAGAGTGATGGACCACAGTCGGGCGAGCTCTGGACCTTCCCCAGCTCGGATGGGCTCTGGAGACCTGGCAAGCCTTGGGGATTATTTCTGAAACCGACGTATTAGTTCGCCATGTCAACATTTGCCCCCCAGCTCGCGCGCATCATGACTTTGTCCAATGTGTGGGCGAGCTGGAGAATTTGAGGTCTGGCGAACTATTTCCGGGGGGTACCGAGTTAGTAGGCGAGCTGTGCCTCGGAGGTCGCTTCGGCCGGTACGGTGCGGGATCCCAAGCGTAACACAAGTCTCTTGGTATCTCGATTCCTGCCCATAATAATGATAACTTTTCAAATTCTTTGCAAAAAGGTCCCTGATCTTTCGGGAATTTCGAGCTCGCGTCCAGCGTCTATAAATAGGCGGAAATGAGGAATTTCCTCACTTTTGCTTTCTCACCTCTCGGAGCACATTTCTGGCGATCATTCCTCTGCTTCAGACGCGTCCCCGAACATCTCCCAAGGTAGAGACCTGGATTTCCCTTCTTTTTTCTTTCTTGTTTCTGGACGCCTACATTATGTCTGAGAACTCTTCAAGTCGTACCCTTCCGAATCGCGATTTGGGGAAAGAACAAATGACCGATGACCTTCCACACCCCCGAGCAGCACATGTGGTCCTCTCCTCGAGCTCTGGGGCGAGCTCTGAAACCTTCCCGGACAGTAGCGAGCTCTTGGGGTCAGTTCGTTCTGACTCCAGCGAGCAAGCTACTAGCTCCGGTGAGGAATCGCCCCTCCGCGAGCTCTGGGATTACTCAGAGCGAGCTCACGGAGGAGCCGCGACCCCCGTTGAAGAGGAGGCCACTGAGATTGAGGCCCGGGGGGAGGTCGCCGAGGTTGGGCCTGGCGACCTTGCTGGCAAGCTGGCACGTGAGGTCGATGAAGAGGTCGGATAGGATACGGGGACGGAGGTCACTTATGAATACCTCCGTTTCATCGACTTTCCCTTTCCCAGGCTCCCTGAACATCAAGTCTCTACTGAGGTCGTGAACGAGTTCGACTGGGGCGAATATGTGAGAACCCACGGGGTGAGCTTCCCCCTACCTCGGCGAGCTCCGATTCGAAAAGCCACTGGCAAGTCTGACCTTAAGGCCAACGGGGTGGAGAGCATCATGAGCGAGTTCGCCCTTCCGGACATTCGGAGGCGGTTCCGTATCCCGCTGGACATTTTTATGTATCCCGCTGAGGAGAAAGAGCGAGCCGACCTCCCACCTGCCGGGCTCACAGCCATGAACTATCACACTTTGAAGGCTGGGCTCACCCTTCCCCTCCACCCTATTATCGGGCAGTTCTTGGCGGACACGGGCCTCGCCATTACCCAACTCACTCCGAACGCATGGAGCAATTTGTTGGCTGCCCTGACCGTCTTCAGCCTCGAGGGCTATGAGAATCGGCTGAGCACGGCGGAGATTAACGAGCTCTTCATCGTGATCAGACAAGTGAGGGAGGGGAAGGGGTATTATTTTTTCCAAGCTCGCCCGGGGGGTAAATTTTTAGGCGACCTCCCCAACAAGATCCGGGACTGGAAGGAGCAGTTCTTCTTTATCGGGGGGGATTGGCGAGCTTATAACGGCCGCGGAGGGCGCATTCCCACCCCCGAGACCTACGGGGAGGCGAGCTGTATTGTGTAGGTATACTCCCGCCGAGTTCCCGCAGCGACCTGAATCTCTCCATATTGCCGAGCGGTGTAAGGCCCTGAGCTCGTCAAGGGACCTTCCTGATGGGGCGGCTCGTCGGGTTTTTACTGAGGCCCCCAAGTACCTCTCCGCCTCGGAGCTCGGCATGATCTAGAGGTAGAAGCCCACCGACAAGGCGAGGTTGGCCATGCACTACGCCTGTGCAGCGATGGCGGCAGCCCAGCTCGTCGGCGATGATGTCGCCGCCGCTGATAGAGCTCGCCATGATGCGAAGAAGGCGCTGACCAAGGTGGGCGACGAGCGAAAGAAGGCCCTCGAGGAGCTGGCGAGGGCAGAGACCAAGGCAAAGGCCTCACTGGAGGCGGAGCGGCTTGCTATCAGAAAAGCAGAAAAACTTCAGGCCGACCTCCGCCAACAACAGGCCGAGCTGAATGAAGCTCGCCAGACACTAGCTGCTCGGGAAGAGGAGCTCGCCTTGACCCGGGTTGAGGTAGGGCTCCTCCGTGATCAGAGCCGAGGGAACTCAGAGGAGTGCCGGAAGCTGCGGGAAGAGGTCGCCTCTAAGGCTCTGGAGATCGCTGAGCTCAGGAGCCGTTCTGACACCGCCATCACACCCGAGGCACTTGAGCTCACCGAGGTGGTCGCCACCGATAAGGGCTTCGTGCTCTGCTTTGCTGAGGTAATCCGCTCCTTCCAATGGGCGCGGATTAATAATGACAGTGAGTGGGAAGCCCTAGTCAGCGAGTTTGAGGATTGCTTGGAGAAGTCTTCGATCCCCCCCGGCACGGAGCTGAACATTGGAGATCTCGCGGGCTACGGGATCAATCTTGACGCTGCTCGTCAAAAGTTTAACATTATCCAGACGAAGCAGGTCTTGACTGCAGACCTCGCCCAAGAGACTGAAGGTGCCGAGGGGGATGCTGGAGGCGAGACCCAGCCGACAATGGTGCAGATGCAGGAGGTCTGCGGGGATGCGATGATAAACATCAGAGAGCTCGGCACTAGCGGGCTCTCCGGGAATATCACCTCTGATGTCGAGCTGCCATGCCCATCCGCTGGGTCGCCCCTACTCCAGAGGTCACCGACCCCGAGCCTTAGGCCTTCTTTACTATTGCTTTCTTAGTTTAGTTTTTACTTTCCAAGTCACGATAGGTCTCTGGGTTGCGGAGCTCGCCCAGAAGGAGTTCCATTTTTGTAGTCTTTACGTTTTGTTCAAGTAGACTTAGCTCGCCGGGCACGTGCAGCTCGCCCAGAAGGAGCTTTTTGTAGTTCAAAGATGGTCAGCTGGTCGGCCTTTGTGGCCAGCACAACTACTTATACTTAGGATTTTTTCAAGTATATTTTTGGCTTGAAAATCCATTAAGTATCTTTTGAATATAAGCCGAGCATTTTTTTGTCCAACTCTTTTCCTTTATGTGTTTGCGCCTTTACGTTATAATTTCTAAATAGCTCGTTTTTGTTTATTTTCTGGTACATAATTGTTCGTCTTATTCTACTTTGAGAAGCGAATCGTTCGTTTTACGTCACTTACGACTACGAATTGTACCTCTGTTTTAAGAGTGCGTATTCTTTGTCTTACACCACTTAGGGCCGCGAATCGTTCATCTTAGACCACTTAGGGCGGCGAACTGCACTTCGATTGATTCACGTTGGGCCATTGGGTTTCATGAACCTTGCCTTAGACGTTTTTTCATCTTTTTGCGAATTTTTCTAACTTATGGCAGTAGGTGCTTAGTAACCCTTTAAGGAGGGTACCTTCGCGACCTTGGGCACTTTGGCCTTTGCCTTCAAGCTATTTAATTATAACGTTTGGGACCTTGGTCCTTGCGCATTGAGGATTTTTGAGCATGTGGGCGAGCTGGGCTAGGTGAGTTCTCTGGAGCAGTGGGTGACCTGGTGCGGCTCGTCTGGTTGGAGAGCTGCACAGGTCCAAACACTTGGGGAATTTTTCTGAATTTTTTCTGACTTTTCATAGCGGTGTAATTTACATCGGTTGCCATCAACATTTCTGATGCAAACCTTCGACTAGTCTATTACAGGATTCTAGTCTATTGGTAGAACTTTTTTAGATGTGCCGAGCTCCAGGTGTATGACGAAGCCTTGCCCTCTGCGTCTTCTAGATCATAGGTACCGTTTGGCCAGGCTGCGGTGACCCGGAATGATCCTTCCCAGTTTGAACCGAATACACCTGGTGGGGCCATCAATTTCTTTTTTAACACCAGGTCTCCGACCTTGAATTTTCGGTCTCGGACTTGAGAGTTGTAATATTTTTCCGCTCTGCGCTTGTAGGTGGCGTTTTTCATTTCTGACGAAGCTCTGGTCTCTTCGATCAGATCTTTTTCTACTGCCAAGGCTTCATCATTCTTTTCTTCATCATACCCTACCACCTTCCAAGTCTTGTTCTGGATTTCAACCGGGACTACGGCTTCAGTCCCGAAGGCTAGGGCAAACGGGGTCTCCCCGGTGCTGGCCCTATAGGAAGTTTTATAAGACCATAGGACCTCCGGGAGTTCGTCTGCCCAGCTCCCTTTCTTTTTCTCGAGGCGGAGCTTCAATATGTGTTTCAAGATTTTGTTCACAGCCTCGACCTGGCCGTTCGACTGGGGATGATATGGAGTTGAGTAGTGCTTCTTGATGTTCCATGAACTGCAGAAGTCCCTCAACTTCTGTCCGTCGAACTGCCTTCCATTATCAGTGATGACCGACTGCGGGAGTCCAAATCTGCAGATCAGGTTTTTCCAAATGAAGCCGATCATCCTTTCCTGGGTTATGGTTGTGAGAGCTTCGGCCTCAGCTCACTTAGTGTAGTAGTCTACTGCTACGACAGCAAACTTTACACCGCCTCTACCAGGTGGAAATGGGCCAATCAAGTCGATTCCCCATTTCGCGAAAGGTCATGGGCTGAACACCGACTTCAGCTGGTTGGCTGGGGAGTGGATGTTAGGTGCGAAAAGTTGGCACTTTCGGCACCTTCGAGCGAAGCTGATGGCATCTTTGCGAAGAGTGGGCCAGTAATAGCCCTGCCTGATCGTCTTGTATGCCAATGCTTGCCCTCCAGCGTGACTCCCACAAATTCCTTCGTGAATTTCTTCTAACACTTCGGACCCCTGCTTCCTAGTTAGGCATTTGAGTAGGGGTAGAGAGAATCCACGTTTGTAGAGTTGGCCGTCCAGCAGTGTATATCTGGCAGCTTGCTTTACTAACCGGCTAGCTTCCCAGGTGTCCAAGGGGGTTGTTCCGTCTGTTAGGTATTTTTGGATTGGAGTGTACCAATCTTCACCACCTTCACTGTTCTCCTGCCCCCCGCTCGAGGTTTGATTTATCTTGTAATCGGACGTCGAGGGGTTTTTCAGTGTGGTGATCACAACCTCCGTGAATTCAGCTTCACCGTTGCTAGTAGCTAGCCGGGCTAGTGCATCTGCTTGTGTGTTTTCTAGCCACGGTATCTGATTGACGTAAACTTGTGTAAACATCGAGATCAGATGCGCGGCTATCTTCTGGTAGGTCATCATCTGCTGGTCTTTTGCTTCATATTCCCCCCGGACTTGGGATATTATTAGCTAGGAATCTCCGAAAACTTGAAGATTGGTTGCCCCCACAGCTAATGATAGCCTAAGTCCTGCTATCAACGCTTCATAATCCGCCTCGTTGTTGGTTGCTCAAAAGTCGAACCGAATTGCGGAGGTGAAGACTTGTCTGTCTGGGCTGATCAGGACCACGCCGGCGTCTGCTGCTATGCTAGTTGATGATCCGTCAACGTAGAGATGCCATGGAGCTATACGCCCCCTCGTCGGATCTTGTGGGAAAGTTAGCTCGACGATGAAGTCGGCAAGTGCTTGTCCCTTGATCGTTGTTCGGGGTGTGTAGGTTATACCGTATTGGCTGATCTCCAGTGACCATTTCAGCAGGCGTCCGGCGGTGTCTGGGCGTTGTAGTATTTGACGTAGTGGGAACGTTGTCAGCTCCTCTACTGGGTGGTCAAAGAAGTAAGGCCTCAATTTTCTAACACTCATCACCAGTGCATAAGCCAGCTTCTCTGTTGGAGTGTACCGCAACTCAGCTTCGTGTAGCACTTGGCTTACGTAGTACACTGGTAGGACGGAGCTGATGGCCACCTTCGATGCAGCCAGGTAGAGGTATAGCTTTTCTCCAGGTATCGGCTTTGACAGGACCTGCGTATCCGCCAGGTATGTTTTGATATCCTTAAAGGCTCGTTGGCATTCATTTGTCCAGATGAAGTGGTTTTTGAGGTGGAGCTTGTTGGTTTTGGCCGCCTCTTTGTACCTCCGTGTGTTTGCCTTAATTGCCTCAAAAAATGGACGATTCCGGTCGCCAGACCTGGAGATGAATCTGTTCAGGGCTGCCATGCACCCAGTTAGTCTTTGAATTTTTTGGACGGAATCGGGTATAACCATCTCGATTATGCATTGGACCTGTGTTGGGTTGACCTCAATTCCACGCTGGCTAACTAGGTGCCCCAGGAACTTCCCAGAGTGCACGCCGAAGCTGGTCTTTTTGGGGTTCAACTTCATGTTGTAGTGGCGCAGTATGTCGAAGGTCTGTTTTAGGTGGTCCAGGTGGTCCTCCTTTCTCAAACTCTTGACAACTATGTCATCCACGTACACCTCCATGGATTCGCCAATGTGTTGGTCAAAAATTTTGTTCACCAATCTTTGGTAGGTAGCTCCGGCGTTGATGAGTCCGAACGGCATCCTTTCCCAGCAATACATGTTCTTGTTGGTGTAGAACGCCGTGTGTTCCTGGTCGTCTGGGTGTAGAGCTATCTGGTGATAGCCCGCAAAAGCATCCATGAATGTCATCATCTCATGGCCTGCGGTGCTGTCCACCAACTGGTCAATGTGAGGTAGTGGGAAGTTGTCCTTCGGGCATGCTTTGTTCAGGTCCGTGAAGTCAATGCAGAGTCTCCACGTCTCATTGTGTTTCTTCACCAGGACGGGGTTCGCGACCCACTGCGGACACAAAGCTTCCTTGATGAGCTTGTTGTCTAACAACTTCTCCACCTCAACTGTTAGAGCTGCGTACTTGTCTGGTCCATACTTTCTTCGCTTTTGGCGTACAGGTCTCCTCGTCGGGTCTATGTTAAGTATGTGGCAAGCATGTTTCAACGGGATCCCCGTCATGTCTTCGTGAGACCAGGCAAACACGTCCAGGTTGGTCATCAAGAACAGCTCCATCCTCGCCCGGTACGGTTCAGGTAACTCAGAACCGATGAAAAGTTCTAAGTCCCTTTCCGGGTCCACCGGGAGTGCCATCAACTCTTCCATGGGGGTGGCTTTTCTCTTTTGACTTTTTCACCTCGGGTCGCTGATGAACTCTTCCCACTTCTCTTGTGACATTTGCGCAGGCTCGTGGCCTATGCGTTGTTCGAGGTCATCGGGTTGGCTTTCAGCTTGGGCGAGCTCGTCAGCTGTGAGCACCTCCGGTGGTTTGTCAACTTGGGATGGTGCGGTGACTTGAGGAGTTGGGTCAACGTCCATTGGTGTTGGTTCTTGACCTCCCGCAGGTCCCCCACCTTGGGCTTCATCAACCACCTCCATGGGAGCGGGTTGCTGCTCCTGCGCAGGTGCTGATCCCTGCGCAGGTCTCAACACTTGGGTTTCTTCCCAGTCCTCCATTGGTGTCGGTTGTGTGTCTTGCACAGGTCCAGTGCCTTGATTGATTTCTGACAAATCGCCTACCTCCATCATCTTAGTTTCGATCGAGATGACGTCTAGGATGTTTGGCTCGTCTGCAGGAATCTGTACGCCCTCCTCAAGGACTTGGACTCGTGTCACCACTTTTTTGACCTGACCATCTTTCATTTGGAGTAAACACTCTCGGGCCTTCTTCTGGTCACCTTTTATAGTTCCGGCACCTTTCGGGGTTGGGAATTTCAAACAGTAGTAGTAGGTCGAACACTCCACTTTGAATTCATTAATAAATGGGCGGCCAAGGAATCCGTTGTAGGAGGACTGCTGATCGACAACAAGGAAATATATGAGCCTAGTCAGTCTCCTTTCGGGGTCCTCAGCCGATACAAGCTGGACGCTCAACCTAACACTACCTAGGGGGACCGTTACAGCTTCTCCGAACCCCACTATCCTAGCATTGCTAGGTTCCAGATACGACTCAAAATCACCTAAGGCATCCAAGGTGGATTTGAAGAGAATGTTGGTGAATGCGCCGGTGTCCACAAGTAGCCTGTGAACTCGGACGTTCATGATGTTGGCGGTTATCACCAACGAGTCGTTGTGGGGCATCAGTACCCCCTCCAGGTCCGCTGAAGAAAATGTCAGCTCGTCAGTAAGCTGTGAGATGGACCTGGGGCCGGAGCTGCCTTCCTGGACTTGGTTTATGGCCCGGATTTCGGCCTTTCTCTTTCTCCTGGATATGGAGGATCCCCCGTCTTGGAGACCTCCAGCAGCTCCGACTTCCTCCTCGAGAACTAGGAGCTCTCGGGTGGGCTCCAAGTTTTGCTGAGGTTGGGGAGGTGCCCTCCTCCTGTTGTGGGGACCAGGTTGGTCTACTTCCTCTTCCTCGTCATCGGAGGTAGCCCTCCTCTAGAACCTCGGTCTCTTAGCTGGGGCCTTCTTCACGAACTAGGCCAATTTTCCCTCCTCGTAAAATTTCCAGAGTTGCTTAAGGAGGTCTCGACACTCGCTGGTGAAGTGGCCGATAGCCTGATGGTAGGCGCAGAATTTGTTGGGGTTGAGCTTCGTGCGGTCCTGACGGATTCGCCTTGGCTCTTCCAGCATGGCCTTGCCTTTGACGGCAGTGAAGACGTGGTCAACGGAGACAGTGAGGACCTGGTTGAGCTTTTCTTTGAGCTCGTCTTCCTCGCCAAAGGCTTTTAAGTTTCGGGGAGCTTTGTAGGTGCCCCCCAGACTTCTTCCCGTAGGGCTTCCTTTCCTCGTGGGCACCAACTTCTTTCAGTAGTGCCTCCTGCATAGCCACAAACACCCCCGCCTTGTGGCGGAATTCACTGTAAGTGTTGGGACATGCGAGGTGCATCTCCTTCCAGAGGTCGGTGCCCCTTTTGAGCCCGGCCATCGCTGCGATGACCTTGGTGTCCTCACTCACCGGCTCGCCTTCCAGCAGGATCTTGTCGAACCTTTCCAGGTACTGCTGGTCGGTCTCGCTCTCGCCTTGATGGATGTTGGCGAGTCGGTGCTTCTGGGTAAGGTAGGATCCGAATCCAGAGAAGTGGGCCAGGAACTCTCGCGAGAGTTGGCTAAATGAGCAGATTGACCCCGGGGCGAGTGAAGAGAACCAGCGGTGAGCTTGATCCCCTAGGGTCAGCGGGAAGTTCCGGCACTGGGTGGAGTCGGTGGCGCCGACCGAAATCATGAAGTCCGCATACTTGGCCAGGTGGACTTTCGGGTCTGATTCACCTTCGTATGTGGACATTACCGGGAATTGAATTTTCTTCTGGATCGGCGCACAGAGGATGGCAGGTGCCAATGGAGAGGTGGGGAGAGTCGTGGCGTCAGGTCCGCCAGACTTGGCTGCTACTTGTGCTTGTAGCATTTCAACGGCCTTTTTCAGTGAGGCCAGCTCGTCATCTCCGGTCACCTCCGGCGGAGGCTGTTCAAAGGTCGTGCGTCTCGTGGACGCACATCCCCGAGGTGCCTCACTCTGGGGTGACCTCTCAGTGGCAGGCTGGAATTGGCGTCCGCAGTGGGGGCCTAGCCGGTCAGTGGCGGGCCTCCTCAGCCTTTCGTGGGCTGATCAGCGTGGCTGCTGGTCGGAGTCCCCGTGGGACGCAGCTGGGGCCGCCGTACACTCATTCTCTTCGTATCTCGGGCCCAGGCGGCCTTGGAGGATTTCCCTCCTTTGTGATTGGTGGGTGCCAGATGCCCCGGTATAGGCCGACTCCCTTCCGGTGTAAGGAGCGGGATCCTCCTCCACCATCTTGGCTTTGCCGGTCCTCTCCCTGCGCTGGCGAGCTTGTGCCGAGCTTGCCTCTTGCTCGGTGGGGAGTATGTTGTAGTCCCCTCTGGCCTGGGTGCCCTGAGTGGGCCTGGTCTGCTCCCGGGCTTCGGCAGCTGGAACTCGCCTGGGTACCAGGGCGAGTTCGTCCTGCTGTCGCTGCTGCAACCTTTGTAAGGTCGCGATGGTGCGTTGGAGCTCGTCAGGGTTGCTGACCAGGTCCCTCAGAGCGGGAGCCAAGTCTTCCTGGGTCACTGCAACTCGCGGAGGTCGCGGAGCTGCGGTGCTCTTCTGGGAAGGTGGTTGTGATGTTTCCACCACCTGGCGTGAGGTCTCCACCTCGGCCTGGTTTTGATCACCCCCTTTAGACCTTCCCGCAGCTGCGGAGGCCTGTCCCTTAGCGGCTCGAGTGTTAGCCATTTTTGGGTTTCGGAGGGGGTAGCTCGCTGAAGGTCGCCGAGGTGGAGGGAGGTCGCCGGGGTGGTGAAGGTCGCCGGAGTGGTGGTCGTCCAGCTCAGGCAGAGTTGTGCAAGTTTTCGTCTAGCCTCGCGTGTGACGAATTATCCAAAATTCGGTTTATTCGTGTGCACGCGTGCGTTTGAAAATTTGCTCCGGGCAGATTTCGTAAAATCCAAAGGCTCTGGTTTTTGTCCGGAAATCTGGGTTCTTCGTTCAAGGGATGAAGATGTATGTGTATCTTCAAGTGTTCTTGAGTTTTATCAAGAACATCTTCGAATCTTCAAATCTTCAAGCAAACTCTAATGTTTCGTTCTTGAGATTTTTAATTTTTTAGACTTGCGACCCTCCTTCTAGCGCCAAATTGTTGATAGAATTTACTGATTGTGTTCGTTTATGTGGCTTTACGACGGATTAATTCTACCAAACAATAATCTTATGATTTTATGTTCTTGGGGAGGGAGAGTAGAGAGTTTAGAGAGAGAAATATTGCAATGAAGATTGTATTGATTGTGTGAAATATGAGAAATTCTCCCTGAATAGTACAAGAGAGGTCTTATTTATAGGTGTGTGAGTGTGAGACGGCACCTTACGAGCCTATATGGCTTCCGGTGTTGACGAGGGTTCCTTACACTCTTCTTGATCTCTCACACTGTTTCCCCTATCACGCCTCGTCCTACTACTATGTCTTAGACTAGATGGGCCTCATTAAAAACCTCGCCGTAAACCACCCTTGTGGATAAACCGGACGGAGGGAAAAAGAGTGCGCCATCGGGGTTCTGCTGACAAAGGGCGAGCTCCCAAGCCTTGACCAGATTCCAGAGTATCGCACAGTGATGGACCACAGTCGGGCGAGCTCTGGACCTTCCACAGGCGGGCAAGCTCTGGACCTTCCCCAGCTCGGATGGGCTCTGGAGACCTGGCAAGCCTTGGGGATTATTTCTGAAACCGACGTATTAGTTCGCCATGTCAACAGTGAGCACTAATGTCCCGTAATTTTTTGGTTATTAGACTTGTTTGTAAGGCGAAAAAGTTTTTTTGACTCACTTTTAAGTTTGGCCCCAGCTTTTGCCCTATCTGTGTTTAAAAAATATGCTTACTTTTTTGTTATCAATTTTTTTCCATTCATCATCAAACAATTATTTAATTATTTCATATATCATTAATTTTTTACACACAAACAATCATTTAAATAAAACATAATATTCCAAAATATCTTTATTCTATTTAATTTATTTATATTTCTTAAACACTATCTAAAATAAATGGGCATAATTTTTATGAACGAAAATAGTACTATATAACTTTTATAAAACAAAATCTAGTATTGAACTTGTATTCATATGATTTGATACCGCCACAAATTAATAAAGAATCAAAATTAAAATAAAATTTTCAAATATGTACAAATACAAATGTTGAATAAAATAGTAAAATTAAAAGACACTCCCTACATTCTAAATAAATTTGCGTCCTAGGAGGTGATGTATTTTTTGAATAAAATAGTAAGGTACGAGTAAATATGTATATAATTCTGTAAATATGCATATTGATATTTTATATTTTTAATAATGTGCAAATTTATATGAGATTGTTGGTCGATTGTACTAATGAGAAGTTATTATGTGGCTAATCACGATTACTCAACCAGCATTTGCTGGAATTAATCTTTGGAAATAACCTCAAGATATGATTTTAAAGTAGAAAGATGAGTAATAATAAAGAGAGAAATTTAAGTAAGTAATTTCTATTAATAAGAGTTGAAATCATTTCTTAGTTGTACAAATGACCTATTTATAGGCTTGAATGTGATGAGGTGACACTTAATTAGACTAATACAACTTAATTAGGTGATACACTTGTCAATTTGGGATTTAAATACTCTTATTAAACCTAAAATTACTAAACACCCACTCAAAAGGGCTATGTCCGCATTCTTGGACGACTATGTGGCGGAGCGAGTAGCTTTGGGTCCTTGGAGCTGGAGCGAGCAGTTTGGATTTGAGACTGACGATTATTTGGATCATAAGGTAGGACGCGAGCAGCCTTTAAAGTGTGTGCACCTCATAGTCCGCCCTGAGGAGGGGGCGAATAGCTTTTAGTTGTGATTTCACCTTTAATTGCTCGCGCTCTTCTTGGAAGCTGGCGAGCAATTTAGACTTTGCCACACGAGCTTGCTGCTTCAACTCTATCTTGCTCACGCTATTAATTTTTTAATCAGGATCCGTTCGCTTGTAGTCTTATTGTGTTGTTTATTTTATCAATAAAAATATTTAAATAAGAAAAATGTGCAAATTTTTATAGAATGAATTACAAGTTACTTCTAAAAAAAAAATTTGCAAATTAAATTATACTATTACATACTGTTTATTTAATTTTTTAACCGAGTCGAACACATAAGACCAGGTTTATCAGCATCTATTTGCATGCGGTCGCAGCAACAGACAAAAAAAAAAAGAATTCAAAAAGGAAAATGGAAACTAATCCGGTCGCTGACCCAGGTTGTGACATAGCGCAAGTACACAAATTTGGGGGGCCAATCAACTGATGACACATGTCAACTTTTGATTGGTTCCCCATATTTTATAGATAATCTTATTTATCTTAAAAATTATTAATTAAAAAAAATAAAAAATATACCAAAATTCGTATTTTTTCATTCTCTATAAATAGAGACCACTCTTGATATATTTTGGAGCACATTAAAAATCACTCCTTTTTTCCTCATAATTTCTCTTCATCTTCAATGGCAGATCCAAATAATCCATATTTTTTCAATTCTGAAGAGAATCCCAACTCCCAAAATTATCCAAACACTCAAAATTATTCAAACTCCCAAAACTTTCTAGATTTTGAAAGCTATTCGAATTCCCAGTTTTCTCCAAATCCCAATCAAGTTCCTACATCTTCAAACATCCAAAACTTCCATAACATCTCTCGAAATTTATTTGAAGATGTTCAGGAAAAAAATACAGGTTCTCAGAAACGTGTAAATTCTATTCCATGGGGTTTGAAAGAAGATGAAGCTCTCATTTCGAGTTACATTTTCGTCAGCGAAGATAGCGTGCGTGGAAAAAATCAAAAAAATACTCTAATTTGGGGACGTGTGGCAAAAATGTTCGAAGTAGCTCGGGTAGAAAATCCACAAGAAATACACAAAAGAAACGTGGATTCACTGAAAGGTCGTTACAGACGTCTGAACGAAACTGCGAACAAGTGGATTGCTGCTTACAATGAAGCATATAAAATGAAAAGGAGCGGAATGAGCGACAAAGATGTAGAGACAACTGCTCACACTTTTTATGAGGCAAGTAATAAAGCTAAGTTTCTCGATTTACATGTATTTCAAAAATTTATGATGAACCATCCAAAGTGGGAGTTGAATCTGAGTCGTGACAAAACATGTGGTCATCCTGAGGATGAAGAAAGTGGTGGTAGTACAAAAAGATCGAAGACAAGTGAAGATGGGCTACATTCATCTCAAGAAACTCCAATCAGCAATTCTTCGTCGATTCCTCGTCCTGAAGGTAGAGAAGCAGCTAAAAAAAAAAGGAAAAGGAAAAGGTAAAGTGTCACAATCTTCTTCCATTTCTGATGATTTTACTGCAGAACTTAAAGCAATGAGGTTCTCCAGAAAGGAAGAACTTGATACTGTGGTCAAACTGAACAAAGATAAAACACGTGAAAAAAAAAAAAGAAATCAAGAGTATGGAGATCAATGCTATGTTACTGAACACATTATTGGCAAAAACCCACTTATCGCCGGAAGAGGAAGAGATTAAACGTCGTCTAATGGCAATTGTATTTGGAAATTAATTGTTGTTTATTTTTCTATAATTTAAATTCGTGTCTTTTTAGTTATTGTCATTGTACGAACTTTAATTGTTTGAATTGTGTGTATCTTTAGTTGTTTGAATTATGTAACTTTATGTTGTTTGAATTATGTAATTTTATCTTTAATTTGTGTATCTTTAATTTGTTTACTTTAGTTGTTTCAATTTAAATTTATGTACTCTCTTTTGAATATATTTCGGAACTTTTGCAACATGAATGACTAAGAGTATTTTGGAGCTATCCTATAAGTTAAAAAGTACAAATAATGACATGAATTCACATGCATTACAAAAAGCTTTAATTATTGTCCTACAAATAATGTCTTGTCTTACCACTCACATATCTTGTCTTACAACTCACATGGCTTGTCTTACAACTCACATGGCTTGTCTTCATAATTCACACTTTTGTACTCCTATAAATCATTATCATACGCATAGCAAAACTTACAACATAGCCTACTCATTTTCTTCCTCCTTCTTTTTCTACTTCTTCTTCAGTCTTTCAATTTCTCTCAAAAAATGTCTTCAAGCTCAAGTTCTGATACTACCAATTTGTTTAATTTTGATGAATGGGAAATAGACTTCCTTCAACAAAATCGTATTATTGATCGTATGATTGATAATGTGATTGCTAGTACTCATCATACTCTTCCCACTCCTAGAGCTAGAAGGACGGTTATTGATAGGCGACGTGAGGAAGGTCACGATCGTTTGTTCAATGACTACTTTTCTGATAACCCAACATATCCTGCAAATATTTTTCGACAGAGATTTCGAATGCATAAGCATGTTTTTCTTCGCATAGTGAATGAAATCACTACTAACGATGAATATTTTCAACGAAAGCGCAATAATGCAGGTACACTAGGTCTTTCACCATTACAGAAATGTACTGCTGCCATGCGGGTGTTGGCCTATGGTACATCAGCTGATGCAGTCGATGAGTACCTTCGAATGAGCAAAGCAGTGACAAGAAAATCTCTTGTGAAATTCGTAGAAGGCATTATTTCCAACTTCGGCGAGCAGTATCTTAGAAAGCCTAATGAACAAGATTTGGCTAGATTACTCTATGTCGGAGAACAGCGTGGGTTTCCTGGCATGATCGGAAGTATTGATTGCATGCACTGGGAATGGAAAAATTGTCCTACCGCATGGGCTGGACAATATGCTGGAAGGAGCGGAAAAACGACACTCATTTTGGAAGCTGTTGCTTCATATGATTTGTGGATATGGCACACATTCTTTGGAACACCAGATACGTGCAATGATATCAATGTACTTCACCGATCTCCTATTTTCCAGGATATTTTGGAAGGTAGAGCACCAGAAATTAATTACATAGTGAATGGTCATGAATATAATATGGGCTATTATCCCACTGATGGAATATATCCAAGATGTGCTGCATTTGTTAAATCAATTACTGCTCCTGTGATCGAGAAGCACAAGATGTTTGCAAAACAACAAGAGGCTGCAAGAAAAGATGTTGAACGAGCATTTGGGGTTCTACAGGCTCGCTTCGCATTCATCAAACGTCCATGTCTTCTTTGGGATCGTGATATAATCGGAAAGATTATGATTGCTTGTATTATCATGCATAATATGATAGTAGAAGATGAAAGAGACACATATCAGAACTACTATGATACCACAGAATTTGAAAGCAATCAACCCACAAATACAACAGCTGCGGAAGAAGAAGATAATGAAATACCTTACTCATGTGAGAGGTCAAAATTAGCCTCATATATGATTAACATGGAACAACTTCGCAATAGGCAAGCTCATCAAAATCTTAAGAATGGTTTGATTGAGCACATTTGGCAAAAAATTGGTGATTGTAATTGAATCAAGTTTGTAATTTTCATCTTATTTATTTGTAATTTTCATCTTATGCATTTTTAGTTTTATTTTCATTATGTTCCAAATGAATCAAGTTTTAATTTTAATTTTGTGTGGTAATTTTTTTTCATGTTAATTAGAAATTATTAGTAAAAAATATTTTTTATTAATTAATTTTAAAATAAAAAATAATTATTGATAATATATAATAAATAAAATAATAAAATAATATAATATTAGTTAATCTAGGTTGTGTGGGTTGCTGATAAAAGTAAGATAAATAGATGTATGATAGGTTGTGTAGATGGATGAGAGAGAAATAATATTTAATTGAGGGATCTGAGTTGTGTGGGTTGCTGATAAATCTGGTCTGACAATCCATAAACATCCGATTTTTTTTTATTATGTATAGATTTCAGTTCATACGTTTTTGCGTGATAAACCATGGCCAGACTTGATACACGTGTAACACGTGGTAACACCTCATCTCGGCTCGAGGATTAGTTTCTGACGCATTCCATCCTTTGACCTCCCATCAACGCCACCGCACTGCCGCCCCTTCTTCACCGGAAACCAGATCCCTCCTCCCCACCTACCAGACCTCTCACCGTCGTCATCTTTCTCGCACTAACTTCATCTCCCAATTGATCCCAAATCCTCGTAATTCCGGCCTTCTTCAGAAACTTCCACTGGAATAAGAGTCCTGGTTGATACAGAGCCGAAATAATGATGGGCTATGAGAACCAGGGCCATGAAGAAGCCCATCTCTACGCACAGAAAGAGCCAATGTCGTCTATACTCCTCGCTGACGAGCCCTCACCGCCATCCAACTTCTCAAAATCATTTCCGGAGGATCCCCTTTCCTCATCGTCTCAATTCGTGGAGATCCCCACTGAGGATACTGATCCCCTGCACTCTTCCCCACCCAGACAATCCTCAAGCCCTAACCGTAACCATAACTCAATCAATTCAATCCTCGAGCCCCCTTCGTATGCAGAAGCCGTTTTCCGATCCTTCGACTTGGACTCTATCGATTCTGCCGATGTCAACGGCCACGACCATTCTCCGTTGGCGTCGTCGTCGTCGTTTTCGTCGTTTCTCAAGATCTCAGTTTCGGATCCACAGAGGGAGCTGGAGCAATCGGGGTCTCTGGTCCCAGGCAGCGGTTACTATTTCTCCTACTTGATTACCACTTTTACGAACATGCCGGAGTTTAATGGGGAAGAGTTTAATGCGAGGAGAAGGTTCAAGGATGTGGTTGCATTGTCGGATAGGTTAGCAGAGAGATATCGTGGGTATTTTATTCCGTTGAGGCCTGATAAGAGTGTGGTCGAGAGTCAGGTTATGCAGACGAATGATTTTGTTGAGCAAAGGCGATTGGCGGTTGAGAAGTATTTGAGACGGCTTTCAGCGCACCAAGTGATTAGAGGTAGTGAGGAATTACGATTGTTTTTGGTGTCTTCTGGGAAAATGCCACTGATGAGAACAAATGATGTTGCTTCAAGAACGCCTGGTGGTGCAGCAGATACGGGTGAGGTGGCGCCGCCTGCTAAGGGTGGAAGGGATTTGTTGTGGATATTTAAGGAGCTGAAGCAGTCAGTGTCCAATGATTGGGGTGGATCAAAGCCTCCAATCGTGGAGGATGATAAGGAGTTTTTGGAGAAGAAAGAAAAATTGCAGGATTTCGAGCAGCAGCTGATCAATGTGTCTCAGCAGGTTAATATCTTTTTCCTTTCCTCATTCACTTATATAAGTGTGATGTTTTTTTTAAGGTTTAGCAGTTTTCCCTAGTGCATGATTTTGCTTGATGTATAATAATTTAATATGACATCTTATGAACATATGGCCTTGCATGCACTGACTAATGAAGTTCTGGATGTAAATGTAAACATCTCATTTACCAGCAAACCACAAACACTGGTTACTTGAGATGCCATGAATTTGTTAAGTCATGATTATTAAGATCTATAGTTCCAGGATTTTCTGTAAGATTGGTTGGCGAAATCTGTTACCCTAAATTAGATCTTTGTTAATACAAAGAGCTTGCACCAAAGTTTGAATTCGAAGATGATTGATAGGGCCATAAGTGTGCAGCTGCGACTATATGGGGCTTGATTGTACTGGTTCTGATCTACCAATATTTGTTGGGAATTATTAAGTCCGGACACACCTAAAATTTTATGATTTCAACATTTTTGGCTTTTAATCATGGTACTTGTTAAGGAGATCTAATATATTCTGCATTTTTATGGACTTTACTTTTCAAAATTACTAGGAGATGCATTGTTCACATAAGGTGATTTTGCTCTGCAATGAGAGCCATTTATAGCATGAAGTTGTTTTGGATTTTGAAACTCTCCAAGTATTCTGTAAACACCTTGTTTTCAACATTTTACATTTCTTGTAATATGTTCCGTATAATATTTCCTTTATTGACAATTCTCACAGTTATTTGAATATCATATCATGGGTATCCCAAAATGTTTGAACTCCAAAACTCATTAACTTTTTTTAATTTTTATGACTATTTATGAACCTTCAAATATGTATTATTTTTTTAACATAAGGAGCATCATGATCTTATAATGGATATAACTGATGAATCGCTTATTGAATAAGAAGTTGTGTTTTGGAATAATTCAAAGAAAATTGGGAGGTATGGCTGTTTGAGTGTAAAATTTGTGGCGTTGTTTGTAATGATCCCATTGTTGCTCTAATTTCTTTCACTTTAATTTGAATGAAGTTGGAATGTTTTTCTGCGACCAGCTTTAGCTTGATGCTATATGAAAACTATGTAATATATGGAACCGTAATATTTGTTTCCAGAGTTTACTGTTGTAATTGTGGTGAGAAAACAGTAATTAAGTGCTCGTATGATTTCTATTTTATGTTCAGGCTGAATCACTTGTCAAATCCCAGCAAGATATAGGGGAGACGATGGGCCAACTGGGGCTGGCTTTTGTCAAACTAACCAAGTTTGAAACAGAGGAAGCTGCTCATGATTCCCAAAGAGCACGTGCTGCAGACATGAAAAATGTGGCAACAGCTGCAGTAAAAGCAAGTAGATTATATCGGGAGTTGAATTCTCAAACCGTCAAACATTTGGTAAGTAATTGGATGTTTCATTATTTTCTTGGAATTCCGGTAAATGGAATTCTGAGTTTGATCATTGTGACTTTACAGTTGATATTGCTAATTTCTGTGACAACTTTACGCATCTATGTTTGTTACATTTGAAATTTCAAAGTATAAATTCAATATGATAATATCTTCTCTTATGGATTTCTCTTCTAACTGAATGTTTAAATTAATCCAGGATAAGATTCATGAATATCTTGGAGTGATGCTTGCTGTTAACAATGCATTTTCGGACAGATCAAGTGCCTTCCTTACTGTACAAACTCTTCTATCAGATTTGTCATCACTAAATTCAAGAATAGAAAAGCTTGAAGCTGCTTCATCAAAGATATTTGGTGGCGATAGATCAAGGATTCGGAAAATAGAAGAGTTGCGAGAAACTGTGAGAGTGACAGAGAATGCCAAAAATATTGCAATCAAAGAATACGAGCAAATAAAGGTGGGATCTCTAACCTTGTAGTGGATAGTTAAATCTGTTTAAATGGAAATAATCCTGCAATCCTGCTATGGCTTCAAATTTTGTCCTATTTTATACTCCCTCCATCCCATTCAAAGGGGTACACTTCTTTTGGCACAGAGATTAACGATTATAGTATTAAATATGTAAAAGGTAGAGAGAGATGTGGGACCAAACTTGCCAAATAGGGAAATGTAAACCTTTGAGTGAGATGGATCAAAAAGGGAAGTATTAAATATGCAATTCACGCTACACATTACAACCATCTTTCTTATGTAAATTTGTGTATCTTGTACATCTCTGGATTAAGTTATTCATGTCACAGATTTGGTAAAAACTAAGTTGAGTTATTCATTCGTGTTTAATCCAGTAGGAAAAAATAGATTTTGATCGCTGCTTTCGTAAAATATTGTATGTTATTGCAGTAGCAACCTTAAATGGCTTGAGTTCTCTTTGGTTGAACTTGAATTAACATTTGTTATCCAAATGGCAGAATTTGATATTGTCTGATAATCGAAGAAGTATGACTGCTGAGTAAATAAATTGAATTCACATATTTGGATTCTGATTTTTAGTAACTTATGAACTGACTTATGTTGACTGATTTGATGCATACCACTAACTTGAGTTCTCCAGTGACTGAAAGAGATTGCGTCTATTTGCCATCTAAATGTTACTGGGAGTAAAAGAGATAGGGGCTAGATATGTAGATTTGGATTACAAGTTTGTGGGAGGAATCATATGCCTTGAGCGGACAAGATAATCTTTTCCTGAACTCTAATTACTTGAAAATGAACTAATTCACACTTTCGCAGAAACTATCTGAAACCCGCATCCCGACCCCGAATATTGTGCCTCGGGCATTAAGAAGCCCTTTGCGCCTTGGGCCTATGCTAGAATATCTCTTCCTAATAAAGAGTGAATTCAGTAGCCGGGCTGTCATTTTTTCGTTGTGAGCGATATCACTTTCTCGTGTTTTAT
Source organism: Prunella vulgaris (assembly GCA_026898435.1). NCBI lineage: Eukaryota > Viridiplantae > Streptophyta > Magnoliopsida > Lamiales > Lamiaceae > Prunella > Prunella vulgaris. The sequence goes on along the minus strand of JAPKLY010000087.1, from coordinate 1,260,719 downwards.
TATTAAGCCATTTGTGTATATTTATCTTTCAATCATATTCATTTAGGGCTCTTTTACTTGGTTTGATATGCCTGAATTCACTGATTTTATCCCACCAAGTTCTAAGCTTACCCTGTCTGATGGACCAAAATGGATAACCCAAGGTCCAGTGGTATTTTGTATTTCGCCTCCTGTGGCGTGTGTGATTCATTTTATCCTAATGGACTTTAGCAAGTGGTTCAATGTAAAATGTCCATCCTCTCCTCAAATTGTCCCCTTTCACCTTGTTTAATACATTTTTCTAGACATGACAAAATATATTATAAATTTCAAGCCTTGGATATCCTACTGTTGCTACCTCAAGCTTGGTCCTGTATTTTCCTAAGCTCAATCTATGTGAATACAAATCGTGTGGTGAAGCATCAAATCTCCTATCTTAAATGTCTCCTTTTAGGCAGGCTAGTTATTTCTTCCTGCTTTCCTTGTCTGCTTTTATTTATTCAGTTGATGGTTTATTTTGCGCGAGAGTTGTAGGCGGAGATGAATGTTGTGTATAGGTAATGACTCCTTGAGCGAAGTCCGACTTTCATCTTCTTCTTCATTTTACCTTTGCAGCTTACTTTTTGGTTGTGGATAATGTTGTAACATACAATGAGCTTTAAATTATTTGATCTGGAGCTGGAATATTTAGTTTTAGTTCTCTAATTTTATTGAATTACCCTCCCTTGAGTATACGATGTACTCATTTTGCAATCAGTGCAAGAGGCTTTTAATTGTTTTCTGTATTTCTGTATTAATTTCCTGAATGGTGAATGTGTTTGCTAAAATTGCTTAGATCCATAATTTTATCCAGTGTAGTATATGAGTGATAATATCATCAAACTATTTGTGTGAGTGTTGATATTCAAAGTATATGTGAGATAATATGGTAGATTAATTTTATTATCTCAAAGATATTATCAACCTAACTATCAACCCTGACCAATTCCAAATCCTAGAAGTGAGGCCTTATAGATTAAATGCTAATGACATTCCCTCTATGCTGTTTGATAATATATCACCAGGAAAATTATTGTGAATAGAACAGGTTTTTCCTAAAGATTCAGTTGATGGTCCTCCAGTTTTTCTTTTTTGAAAAGCAAACTGAAATTTTATTAACATAGAAAGTAATACAAATACAAATTACCTACCTATGACCTCTTACAGAAGCGGCGAACGGATGTCTTTCTAGATTAGATTTTCAATCACTGGCGTGTCTAATTCTGTCTAGACTTCTATATGCTTGTTTGGTCATAAAACTAGTTTCCTTCCAGATAACTTCTCAGTTTCTGTTTGTTCTCAAAAGATGGTCTAGTTTTTAACAAATTTGTAACAGCTGTATTTAGTTTTTGGTTTATGATGTCTCAAAACTTATTTCTTTGGTATATATTTCATGATACATTTGCTTTTCACCTGCCAATAGTTTCTAGAGTTTCGCTTATTTAGTTGTTGAGAATTTATCAAAATATCTTTCTCCATTTTGTATTATTAGTATTCTTATATAGGGTAATATGTAAGAGCAACCTTTGATTGGGAAGTCCCGAACTGGGAAATGGGGCAAATTCAGAATTCACCTTTACCATTCAATGAATAATTAGTGTTACTATTGAAGTAAAGCAAATTTATTTCTAAGCATATCATCTGTTGATTATTGATTCAAAGAATTCTATTTATATGCAGGAAAACAACAGAAATGAGCTTGAGAGACTAGATAAAGAGAGACATGATGATCTTGTGAACATGCTAAAAGGATTTGTTGTCAACCAGGTATTCATTTTCTCCTGTTTTTCCTATTGTCGGACTGAAGCTTTAGTCTGTTCATAAATCTGATTGACAATTTGTCTTTCTGCAATGAAAAAGATCAATCTGTGAAAAAGATGTGTCATGGCTGATATTTTTGTTGCTGATATTTTTAGAAATTGATTAGTTGCTGGGTTTTTTTGTATGTGGTGCTTCTCCATTGCAAGTTATGATTCTTAAAGATGTTATACTGTGTCATTTGAACTTTACTGTCCTCATTTCTTCATCAAATTACAAATGCGATACTGTTGGAAGTTGACCGCAATTAAACAAACAACTTGTCCTATGGGTCCACCTTGTATTTCAAATACCTTATTCTAAGCAAAACAGAATTAGTGAGAATAGCAACTAGTGGTTGTTAAATTTTGAAGAAAAGCCCACTTCTTTTCTCCTCTACTGCTAATCAATGTTGATGATGCCTGGAAAAAAAGTGTGGCTACACATTTTAAATTTTGGGTCTTGATTGCAATTGGTGGCTTGCTTTTATGTGATTTATGGAGACCTTATCTCATTGATGATGATGACAGGCTGGATATGCAGAGAAGATGGCTAAAGTTTGGGAGTCGGTTGCTGAAGAAACTAGTGGTCATGGCCAAAAATGATAGCTCACAAAGGATAAGGTCGTAAATACGTGATCTAAACTAGTGGTTATGCCCAAAAATGATAGCTCAACGAAGGATAAGGTCGTAAATATGTGTTGTTCTTAGATCGTATTTCGCCCTTTTTCCACTATTGTCATCTGTACTTGAAATGCATAGCAGAAGTTTAGTAATGACAATCTGTGTTGTGGACCGTCTGTAATTTTTCTCGAGGAAAAAGGAAAACAGGTTAGTTGTCTTGTTTATTATGTATTTGCTCTTGGGACATTCACGTATTGGTTAAAAAAAAGTGATTATATTTATAAATTGTTCACAATATTTGCACAGAAGTGTAATTTTTTTTTGTACATAAGCATATTTTTTTTCTGCACAGAATCAATTTGTAATTATTGTCAATTTTGTGAATTATTTTGTAATTTTCCTCTTGGTCTTTATATTATCATCCTTTTTGTTCTTTAAAGTTGGCATTTCGCCTGTCTAATTAACTAATCTGAAGTTGGAATGTTAGATTTTAATGGAATGTGAGACCGTCTAATTTACAATTTTTTTTCTTTAAATTATACTCCCTCCGTCCCAGAGGTGTTTTCACCTTTGGGATGACACAGTTTTTAAGAAAAGTAGAGTGTTGTGTAAAGTTATATTATTAAAATAATGAAATTAGTTGGATTGTGAGGATACTATTAAAGTAATAGTTTCTATTTATAGGGGGTGAAAATAATTGTGGGACGGACGGAAAAGGAAAGTGTGAAAACAATTATGGGAGGGATGAAGTATATATTTGTTAATAAAGTGTGGTTTTCGCCTGTTGCTGTTGCACTGAACGCATTTTAACATATTATACATGAGGCACATTATTATTTTAGAATTGTTTTGTAATATTTAAGGGGTGTATTGGATTAGGATTTTAAAAGACTTTTTTAGCTGAAAAAAAATTCTGCAGATTTTAAAGATTTTGTAGGATTTTGGTGACTTTTAAGATTTTGCAGGATTTTGTAAGACTTTTAAAATCAGGATTTTAATGGATTCTATAGGACTTTGTAGACTTTGCAGAATTTCATGGATTTGTGACATACAATAAAAATTCAAAATTTTTTCATACCTTCAAATTAAAACAAAATAGAAAGTTAAAGACAAAAAAAAAATCATAATATCATGTCCTCCTAAATAGCATTACTCCACATATTCATTGTTATACTAGTCCTCCAAGTATTAGCGTCTTGTCGTTCTTGCTCTTGAGTTTGAATGATAGGCTCAAAATCACGGTCTTCATTAACTGGTAATGTTGAAGATGAATGTTCGTCCACCGATTCAATTGGAAATTCATCAAAACGACATTCTTTGTGAAGAAAGTTATGTAGAGCTGCACATACTAGTACAAGTTCTGCTTGTGTCTTAAATAAAAATGGAGGTGCTGACTTAAAAATTGTGAACCTTGATTTAAAAATACCAAATATTCTCTCGATCACATTCCTTAAAGACGCATGATGAAGATTGAACAATTCTTTCTCATTTTCAGGGTCATTACCTTGACCTGCAAAATCTTGTAGATGATAACAACAACAACAACCATAATAATAATAATAATAATAATAATAATAATATAAAAATAATTATTTACCTTGTGCCACTTTAAGTCCATTCCTCCTAGTTATAACATCATTTAGTAGTTTGGAATCATGAGCCGAGCCCTCCCACCCACTTAGAACGTACATGAACTCTAAATCAAAATTGCAAACAGCTAAAACATTTTGTGATATTTTTCCATGACGATTACGATAACTGCTTACATCTCGCCCTCTAACCATTGCTGAAATATGCGTCCCGTCAATAGCTCCAATTCAATCCTAAAATTTAGCACATATATAATTTTTTTGTATGAAAAATATAAACATAGTAGTGTCATTTTAATTTATAATTTTTATTGTTAGATAATTATCACATACCTTAAAGAAAGGGAAGAACCTTGTGCTTTCTATGATTTTAGCAGGTACACTTGACTCTGGTTTAGCCATCAAAGTATGTGCTATCATGTTCAAAGCATTCAAAATCTTGTGAAATTTTTCACTTGCAGTAAATTGTGATCGGCCAAATGTGTTACGAATTACACAATATCGAGTATTCTGGCCAACAATTTGTAAGAATGATGCAAGCATTTCTTCAACAGAAATATATCGTGTATGTTAAAAAGTATCGAAATTGCATAATCAAAGCAACCAAAGTAAAATATAACAAAACTCAAATTCCGTAAAAAAATATTATCAATATAAAAATATTACCTAATGACATTGTAATATATAATATTAGTATTATAATAATACTATATAAAAAAAAAAAAATTTATCTTGTATATAAGTTAGGATGAACAATATCGATTTTTAATATTATATAAAACATACATATATATTTGATGATTAATTATTAATTATTTTATTTATTATAGTATATATGTATATATATAATATTATATTAGTCTTCGTCACTGTAATTACTTTATCGTTGATGTTATAAATGCAGAGATGAAAATTATAAGGTTAAAACTATTTTAGGTCTTAAAAATAAATAATTATATATAAATTAATTTGGGGATAAATAAAGTCACTAATTAAAAAAGTCCACCGAAATCCTAGGGGTTTTGATGGGATTGTTGGTATTTATAAAATACACTAAAAAGTCCATCAAACTCAACAATCCTTTAAAATCCTTATATTTTTTAATACCAGTGAATTATTTTTAAGTCTTTTAAAATCCTGATTGAATACCAGTGGATTATTTTAAGTCTTTTAAAATTCTGATTGAATACCAGTGAATTATTTTTAAATCCTTTAAAATCCTGATTGAATACCAACAGACTTTTTTATAAGAAAAAAGTCCTTTAAAATCCCATAAAATCTTAAACGAATACACCCCTAAGTTTTCAAAGATTACAAAAATTTGCAATCCGAGTTTTAAAAGCTAGATTACAAAAAATTATAAAAACAGCACTTCTTATATATGTATGACTTGTCCATGTTTTGGTAATTTATTAAGACTTCCTTGTAGGTTGAAAATGATTTCACCTATGTTGCATAGGTGGGGGAGGGCGGGTGCGGGTGCGATAAGATATGGGTGCGGAGATTCTATTTTTTGAAAATTTAGGGTGCGATACCGCTAGGATACGTTTGTATATTAATATTTTATTATATATAGTACATATAATATATATATATATATATATATATATATATATATATATATATATCTTAATATTATATAAAGAAGAAGTTATGAAATCAACCAGAATGCTCGATTTCGAAATTCCTCTATTCTCATTAATTCTGGAATTAAGAATTAATCTCGACCTTATAATTTAAGTGTTTTAATCTTGACCATACATTTTGATATTTGATAAATATATATATCTTATGTAAATCTTATAAATATATTCATAACATCAAATCCTATTATCTAATTTTTTTAATTTCAACCGTTCATCTTAATTTCTATACTTTTATAAATTTCAACTCCATAAACATTATTATTCTCATCTTTTAATCTTATTTTTTCTTGTGTCTCATTACTTCTTCGTATTTCTCTTTTGATGTTCTTATTTATCATATTCTGATATTGGAATTATTTATTAATCTTTTTATGTTCAAATTGTTTTTTACAAGTTCATATTTTACATCTAATAATTTGTTGAAATAATTTTTTTTCTATTGCTACACAATTTTTGTGGTTTTCTTTTGGAGGTAATGTTTAATTGTTATAATTACAGATCTATTTGATTTAAAATTTTGATGTTTAAATTGTTTTCTTTTCTATTGTTACACAATTTCATGGTTTTTTTAGGTAATGTTTAATTGCTACAATTGCAGATCTATTTCATTTAAAATTTTGATGTTTGAATTGTTAATTTGTCTTTTTAATTTTTTTTATCATGTTCTTAATATTCTAATATTATTTTTTTATATTCTATTTTAATTGCAGGTTCGTATTAAATAATTGTGTCTGCACCATACATACCGTAAGTTATTTTACACCGTAAGTTATTTATAATTATAGAACCAAAGATCTTATAGAATATAATATTGTATACGCGTTGTGCATGTGTGCATATTTTTTAAGTACTTAATTTATTTACCGCAATATTGTATATACGTTGTAAATCATTGATATACGTATATGTTAGATTCAAGAAATAACACACACACATATTATAACTCATTAATACACACATATATAAATTCAATAAATCTTAACAAAACAAATCTTATAAAATATTATGTTCTTGATTATTTTAATAATATATTTTTTGATATATTCTTGATTTTCTTTTAACATATTTATATAATAAAAAAAAATTATATTATAAAATATTATGTTCTTGATTTTTTTTATTCATATATTTTGATATGTTCTTGATTTTCTTTTAACATATTTATACAATATGAACATTTTATAATTCAAATCTTACATAATTAGGTGGATGTTAGCACATTCATATTTTAAATATTGTGTAAGATAGCCTCAAAATAATGAATTATATAAGTATAGATGTATTATCGAATAAATCTATATATAAATATACAAGAAATTAAAATTTATTGATTCACATAATATAATTTATATTAAAAATATATTTTTAATAATCCCGCGTAATACGCGGGTTTACGTACTAGTATATATATATATATATATATATATATATATATATTAACAATCATGCATTCAAATAACATCAACAATTCAATATAAAAGTCATCAATCTAAAATAAATCTCGCAATTTAAGTCATTATATAATAAAGTCGAAATGAAATTCAAATAACACACTACAAAGTTCAAATGAAATTCAAATAACACAAAACATAATCAAGCTAAATTAAATGTCATTCATCAGTGTTTGGTTCATCACCAAATAAAACAGCCTCCAACTCAGGTTCATCGAGAGATAGATTTGCAACTCCAAGAAGCCATTTAGACAAATTTCCTAAAAAATAAAAGAAAGTACACCACAATAATACCATATCAGTCATCATGTTTAATAAATGAGTGTGTCTGCTGTGCACAGGGGTGCATAGTATGCACCCTTCAATTTTGACTATTTCCAAGCCGATTTTTACTTCCTCCAAGCTTGCGCTGGAGTACCCTCTTCAACCCTGCATTTTCACTATGAATCTCTGTCATTTGCGCAATGCAAATCAAAATCTGTTTAATTGGATCTAACTAAGAGGAATCAATATATACAAAAAGCATCAGGACGACATTCAAGTGATCTTTCTGCGACAAAATACATAAAACATGTATATATGATATCTAGTCTTCGTATTCATAAGATTCGTGCCATGCAATTTAAATGAGATATAATGTCATGAAAAAAAGGGTTTGATCTTACATAGTATGATATAAGCTGCAAATTTTGAAGAAAAAAAAATTATAATACCGAAGAACAAATATATAATACCAAAAAATATATTTTATAATACCCATAGAATAATTTATAATACCTAATGAACAATTTATAAATAAATATTTAATAATTAAATAAATAATAAACGAGTAATACTCAAAGAA
>JAPKLY010000087.1:1227886-1252741 GCA_026898435.1 Prunella vulgaris | reverse complement strand
AAGAAATATTTAGTAATACGAATAATATTATGTAAATACCCAAAGATATCTTTAGTAATACCCAAAGAATTCTTTAATAATACCCAAAGAATAAATAATAAATACCCGAAGAATAGATAATAAATACACAAAGAAACTCATAACCTAGCTAAATGATGTAATCATAACCTGCTCACATCCATGAGAGGATATTGAATAGAAGACATTAAAACTCATTTCCTTATTTGACATTGCAGAAACGCCTAGTTTAACTTGAAGTTAATATTTGAGGTAGCTAGTTCAAATGGCTCAATGAAGCTGTGGTATGTTTCCCTTCTTGTAATCTCATGTGTCTGAATGCTTTCCAAATATTTTTCTTATGGCTGTTGAAGTATTGACATGCATGCACAAATGCATGCACACATGCTTACGACATGCATCGATCACCAGTAAACCAATTAATATATTCTGGTGCTAATTAGTTACTTCACAGAATTAGGAATCCATGTGTTAGTTATGAGTGTTAGTTACAAAACCTGTTAGTTAGTTATGTGCTTTATCAATCAAGCACACACCTCTATAAATACTCTTGTAACACATTCATTTCATCTATGGAAAAATACATATTCATAACAATGACGCATTAAGTCAGTTGCAGCATTTCTCTATTACAGCCTTGGTGAGAAAAGCAACTACAGTGTGCATTCGAGGCAGTTTGAAGTGGGTGTCTTGGATTGGTTTGCCCACCTATGGGAAATCGAGAAGGATGATTACTGGGGATACATAACAAACTGTGGTACTGAGGGTAATCTTCATGGGATTCTTCAATAATAACATGCCATTAATTGCAAATTAATGTGCAACCTATGTTTGCAAGGACAGCATCTCTGATCTCAATAATTTGTTTAAGTTGGTAGTTGTTATAAAGTTTCTCATTATCAATACCCCAAGAGTAATTATTAATATCCGAAGAACATTTTAGATATACCCCAAGGACAACTCTTTAATACCCCAAGAACAAATCTTTGCAACATCCCAAGAATAACTTTTTATACCAAAAAACACACAGTGCGGCGTGTACTGTGTGTTTATGGAAATATCAAATTAAATTCAAAATTAAAGTAAAATCAAGGTGCATAGTATGCACAAGTGTGCATACTAGAATTTGCGTTAATAAATAACAGTAGTTAAATCTGCTGAATCTAAACTTCTAAAGTTTAATCTCTTTCCAAACGGCAAATATTAAATCTGTTGAATACGAACCACAGAAATGAAGAAAATATTCAAAAAAAATAAAAAAAATTCTCAACTCCACAATACCACAGCAATAATTAGTAGCAGTAGGCTAGTACCACATATGGTTCATTAATTTATCACACATTAAGCTAAAAAATTAAATATACAGTAAACCCTTCGAAAGAAAAATGAAGAACAGAAACTGGAAACTGGAAAGGAATGAAATTGAATAAACTAAGAAAGAGAAATATGTCAAACTTTTAAGTTTTAACTTTTGACTTTTCAATTTTTTGATCTTATTTATTTATTATTATTATTATTTAATATTAATTTAATTTAACTTTTAGAAATTGCAAAAAAACCCCTAAACTTAGTTTTGTGAGGAAAATATACCCCGCGTATCGGATATGCCTATAAAACGTATCTGATACGCGTATCGCACCCGCACCCGCACCCATCGCGTATCCGATACTGCATACCTATTTTTTTTAAGAATCCGTACATTATAGGATTTCACCTTACAAACATTATTACACTTGAATATAAACGGTTACAAAATTCTTTTGTTGCCTCTATATAGTCAACCAATTTTGAATGGTAATTACCATGACATTTATGTTTGTCAAGAAAATGATTTAACATTTATTACACACTTATACATTTTAGCTCACAAAATTTATTTGTTACCTATTCTCTATAATAATCGAACAAGTTGAAAGAATCCAATTGACCGTCAAAATCACTAGTTTTGAAATTCGAAAAGGTTTGTTTTTAATCAATTCTCAATATGTTAAAAAAAAAAAAAAGGAAGATGACTCTAATGTTAGAAATTGAGTTTACGAATTTATAATCACAAAATCTTGGGTGCACTATGCACTTGAAATTTAGGTTTAATTTTAATTTTAATATTACCTGATTCAATTTTAAGTATGAATTGATCATAATTAATTTTGAAATTAAGGTCCAATTAAGAGTGCATGAGATATACCAAAGTGCACCCAAGATACACTCTATTTTAATTGAGTTTGAATAATCCACACATATGTGGAGGATTATAAATTAATTAGTTTTGAAATGTATTTCGTTTTACCCATGTAAGATTTCAGAGGATAAGCAGTCATATATTTATTCTATTTATAAAATTGGGAGTTAATTATCTTGTCAATCTAACAACTTGATATCTTTCAACCACTTGCTTAAATGGAGGTGATGGAATTAAGAAGGATTAACATCCAATCATGCCCTTTCCTATCAAAACATTCCAACCCAACAAAATCCTAAAAGAAAAACATTGAACTAAAAATTTTCAAGAATGAAAGAATAGTAGAACAAGCAGTCTCTACCAAAATAAAACTTGTCAATCACTAGGCGATGTCACCACCATTGCCCCTCCCTCATCCCCCGGGCTGGTGGTAGCAGTCTCGGCCCTAATCTCCTCCAACTGCTGCAGTATCAGATGGGCTTCGGGCCGGGCCGCTGGTGAGGGATCCACACAATGCAAAGCCAGTTTCAATGTATTCAACAGCTCATCACCAATCACAGAAGCATCCCTCATCAGCTCCAAATCAAACACCTCATTAGTCCATTCCTCCTTCACAATGGAGGCCACCCACTGCGGCAAATCCGCACCGTTTATCGCCTCCCCGGGCGACTTCCCCGTCAGAAGCTCCAGCATGATCACCCCGAGGCTGTACACATCGCTCTTGCTCGTCGCTTTCTTCAGCTTCGAAAGCTCAGGCGCTCTGTACCCGAGAGCGCCCGCAGTTGCAACCACATTCGCGTTTGCAGCTGCAGTCATTAACCGGGAGAGGCCGTAATCCCCGATCTTTGCATTCGTTGTTTCATCGAGAAGAACGTTGCTCGATGTTAGGTTCCCGTGGATGATGTTCACATTGTTGTGAAGGTAGAGAAGCCCTCTTGTCATTCCTTTAGCAATCTTCATCCTCATTGTCCAATCAATCGGTGTATCCGGTGATCGAGCTGCAAACAACCACATTGAATCAAGATTTTGTACAAAGAAGCACATGGGATGCAAAAAACACAAAATTGAATCAAGAAAATGCTGACCATGGAGAAAAGTGGCAAGACTCCCTTTAGGCATGTAGTCAAAAACGAGCAATTTTTCTCCCTTTGGCCCCAAATAGTAAGCTCTAAGAGCAAGAAGATTAGGGTGCCTAATTTTCCCAAGTGCATTCACCTCTGTCTCAAATTCTCTCTGTCCTTTAGTTATCTTTTCTCTCAGCCTTTTCACAGCGACTTGTATCCCATCTTCCATGGAAGCCTTATACACAGTCCCATAAGTGCTTTTCCCCATAATCTCTGCAGTCGCACACAAAAGATCATCTGCAGTAAAAACCAGGGGCCCATCAAAGTGGACAAGCTTGCCCCCTGTCTCCCCACTCCCTTCCACTTCACCCCCCGCTGCCGCCGCCGGAAACCCCTTCTCCCCCGCCGCGGAGGCGGCGACAGCCTTGCGGTCGCCGCTCTCCTTGGCCATTTTTCTTTTCCTGATCAGACAACAGAGCAATAAGCAACAAATAATCACCAGAAGTATGAGCAGGGCCCCTGCCGCGATCAAAATGATGTCTTTGGTGCTCAACTTACGACGCCGTTTTGACGGAGGTGGGGTGGGGGGTTGGGTAGAGGGGGGTAATGGGCATGGGGTTGAATCACTGTACCCACAGAGCTGGAGATTTCCCACAAAGGCACTTGGGCCGAAATTTCGAGAAAGATTTGCAGGGACAGGGCCGGAGAGGTTGTTATACGAGAGATTGAACGACTTAAGATTGGGGAAATCAGCAAAAGAAACTGGGATTTCTCCGATGAAATTATTGTGAGAAAGATCAAGACCAGAGAGTTTCTGCAAATTAGATAGAGTATCAGGCAAAACCCCATCAAAAGAGTTATGATCAATCGTCAAATATTGAAGCTTAAACTCAGCACTCTGCCCCCAAGAATTTGGAACATTCCCAGAAAGATTGTTGTGCTCGAGAGAGAGATACACAAGGGAGGCAGAGTGAGTGAAACCAACTGGGATTGAACCAGTCAAAGCGTTGTAGCTAAGATTAAGTCTCAGCAGCTTGGTTGAGTTAACCAGAGCGGGGGGAATTTCCCCCATTAGAGAATTGTTACTGAGGTCGAGCATTTGAAGAAGGGGACACGAACCGAGCGAAGGGGGAATCGAACCGGACAACCGGTTGTTGAATAACTGGACGCCTCTGAGATTGGGCAAGAATCCGAGTGAAGTGGGAACCGGGCCGGTAATGGAATTGTCATGAAGGCTGAGCTTTCTGAGGGCTTGAAATTGGCCGACTTTCTCTGTAATTCTTCCGCCTAATCCACGCCATGGAAGCTGAATGACAATAACTTGGCCCTGTGCGCATTTGATTCCGGCCCAACCGCCGGAGCAGGCGCCGAGGCCGGTGTCGTTCCAGCTTCGTAAGACCCCCTTTGGGTCGATTAGTTCGTGTTTGAATGCTTGCAGGGCCTGGTAATCCGCTTCCGTCACTACTACGCCGTCCCAAGAATCGGCTGAAGATGGTCGAAAAAATGTGTGAAAAATCAAGAAAATTTTGAGGGCTCTCGCAAAAATCTTCCATTTTTCCTTGGGGAGGTGGTTTTCTTGAAATGGGTAAGTGTGAGATGAGGAGTTCCTCTTTGCCCCCTCCATAGATGAGGAATTTTTAGGTAGGAGAGAGAAAATTGGTGGAGAGAGAGAGATAGGCGTGTCTTTGGTCCTAGTAAGAAACCATGATAGAGAGAGAAGTAAAGAGCAGAGAGAGGAAGAAACTGTGTTTTTCAAGTTTTTGTAGTGTGGGAGGAGGTGGAGCCAGGAGATTTAGTGCGGTAATACACGTGAGAGAGAGAGAGGAAGAGAGAGAGAGAGGGAGATAACGATGGTTGATCGAAGGAATCTAGATGGGTTTTTTTGGGGAAAGATGAGAAGTGTCAGTCGCATAGATTCATTTTTTTTTTCTCTCTCTCAATTCAAGCACGAAATTGTAACGGCTAGTTTTTGTGGTGAATTTAGTTGCATGTCTAGTATTTTGTAAACTATGTACGTTTCATTTATTAAATTTATTGATAATAATTATGAGTATAAATTAATTCACATTAGGCTCCTCCCTGCAACGGCTATCTTTTTCATGTGGGCCCAGTCAACTTTCTTGGTCGGCTGGCAACCATGGGCCCACAGTCAAATTTAACAGTCTTTGGGAGATGACAATAACACCCTTGAGAGGCTTCAGGGTTTGTTCGGCTGACGTGGCCTTTTCGGAGGCTGTTTTGGTCAATACGAGGTTTAATTGAGGTTGTCCTCTGCTAGGTTTTATTTTAGTTAATTAATTTATTTATTTGGGGGCTTGTGTCTTGTGTGTGGAGGAGGTATTATTATTTTAATAATAATTATTTATATTATAAGTATAGTCCGTTGCCTTCACTTGCCTAGGTTGTATTATGTGTGACCTACTAAGTAGAGCCAGAGGATGGAAGCCATACAAGAGTGGGCTATATTATGTTAATTAGTGTTGTAAATGCTGAGTTCATCATTGGCCCGTTGTCTCTCACAATTGTTATCCAAAGATTCCAAACTATGCACCCAAAATTAGGCACGAAAGTGTCCTTCTAGATCAATCTCAAAATAAACTCATCTTGTTTAAATTGAAATTATTTATAGAGATTTTAAATGAGCTAGCTCTTATTCACTACGGTCAAATTTATAAAACTGCAAACCTAAATGTTCTTGGATTTAGTAGTTCATTTTTAGTAGGTCACTAATAGTCGAGATTTAATTTTAACTATAGCGGTTTGTGGGCTAAACGGATCACTGATATGCTTAGGTTATAAAAAAAAAAAAAAACTTCAATATAAAATACAAAGTTGTAATTGTAATATGATAACTATAATATAATTCTTGTAATTATAGAGAGAGAACCCTCTTTAACACAAATGATATACAATTGAATTTCTTGAATTAAAGAGGGTTCTCTCTCTAGCTATGATCCTCTGTGTGATAATGATTCTTGTGAAATAATAAAATATTATTAACACAATATTTATATACATTAATTTTCTTGAATTGAAGGAATTCTCTCTCTAACTATGACCATCTGATTCTCCCCTGACTTTGATTTGGCATTGACTTGGCTTATAACACTTATCCAAGGGCAGTGAAGTCTTGTTTTGGATTGAACGTTGGTCTGTGGAAGATTTTGGTGAAGAACACTTAAAATTTGGTGAAGATCAATCTTCGAATTTTCAAGTCTGGATTTGGACTGGAAACACTAGATCAGAGGGGTCTTGGACCTTGATATCTGATCGTAGGGTGTTTGTGGATGAACTTTGATGAAGAACTCTTGAAGGCGGCGATGAACGCTTGAAGTCTTCAAGTTGATCTTCGAGTGAAAACGTCTGATCAGAGGGATGAAGCTCCTTGTTTCTGATCGAATGATGTTTCTGGATGAACTTGGCTTATAACGGTTGAAGATGGCGAAGAATACTTGTTAATCTTCAAGAAAAACGTCGGATCAGAGGGATATAAGCCATTTATCTTGAATCAAACGGTGTTTTTGGACGATTTTGACGAAGAACGATTGAATCTTCAAGAACGACTTGAATTTTTGAAGAACGGGAACATTGGATCTTTTCAACTTGCAGTCTGCTCGTCGAGTGTATGTTGCTGCTGCTTGTTCGTCTTTGTTATTTTTGATGTGGTGGTCGTTGGTCTGGACCACTTCGAATGACCAAGAATGGCCCCTATTTATAGAGTAGGAGGTTGAAGATCTTCATTTTCTGCATTGACACGTGGCGTGCTCCGGTTGGTTGATGCTGATTTGATTGACAACATTAATGAATCGACCAAATTTAGTTTGATTGATTTCATCCTTCTTCTTTACTTATATACGAAATATTTATGGTTTCGAATAAATGAGGCAAATCAAGTATATATTGCCGCATACGAGCACCGGGAGACTCATAATTTAATAACGACTTGTATCGTATACAATGAATATCATTTGACTATTTAATTCAAGAACTAATTTGATAAATCCTCAAAATTAGAATAGTAATTTGGTTTGATATTTATTTAATTTATACACGTGTCATTATTAAATTGGATGCAAATTTAATATGCTTACACTTTGATCCTCCTCTGATTTTGACTTGGGTTGACTTGAAAATACTTGATCCAAGAACGGGTCATCTTGTTTTAGATCGAGCGAAGGTCTGTGGAAGATTTTGGTAAAGAACACTTCAAATTTGGTGAAGAATGATCTTTGAATCTTCAAGTCTGAATTTGGGCTGGAACACTTGATCGGAGGGGTCTTGGACCTTGATCTCTGATCGGAGTGTGTTTGTGGATGAGCTTTGAGGAAGAACTCTTGAAGGCGGTTGATGAACGCTTGAAGTCTTCAAAATTGATTTTCGAGTGGAAACGTCTGATCAGAGGGATGAATCTCTTTGTTTTAGGTCGAACGATGTTTCTGGATGAAATTGTTGAAGAACGATTGAAAATGGCGAAGAACGCTTGTTGATTTTCAAGTTGTTATTCAAGAAAAACAATTGATTGGAGGGATATAAGCCCTTTATCTTGGACTAAATGACATTTTTCGAAGGCTTTGACGAAGAACGACTTCAATCTTCGAAGAACTTTTTCAGATTTGTTGAAGAACGTCATGAATCTTCGAAGAACTGAACCGTTGGATCTTTTTAGCTCGCAGTTTGCTCGTCAAGAAGATGTTGCTGCTGCTCGTTCGTCTTTATTGTGGTCGATGGACTGGATCACGTTTGAATGAATGATATGACCCCTATTTATAGGGTTTGAAGGTGAAGACATTCCTTTCTTGCATTGACATGTGACACACTCTGGTTTGTTGATGCCGATTTGATTGGTAGCATTAATGAATCGATCAAATTTAGCTTGATTGATTTCCGTCATCTTCTTTATTTATACAAAATATTTATGGTTTTGAATAAATAAGGAAAACATCAGGCACTTATTACCGCATACAAGTACCGGGAGACTCTTAATTTAATGACGACTTGTATCGTGTACATGAAATATCATTTGACTATTTAATTCAAGAATTAATTTGTTAAATCCTCTAAATTAAAATAGTAATATAGTTTGATATTCATTTGATTTATACACGTGTCATTATTTAATTGGGTGCAATTTTTGTATGCTTACAATAACATTCAAACTTAAAATTCAAATATTGTTCATAAACTCATGAAATTACATTAAAACATAGTTCATAAAGTTAAAATATTAACAATTAATTCATAAAGTTCAAAAAATTAACATAATAAATATCAACTCAAGTGAAAACAAAAATTTGTAAACCAGTTATACAGTAAAATTAGTTTATATTTTAAGTGTACTTTTATGTAGTATTAATTATTTAATTAAAAATATTAGCTTGATAGTGTTGTGTCCTAATAAATGTGATTCACGGATGGAATGTGGCTACAGTTTAGGATAGAACAAATATTCTTGACTTAATATGCAACGTTGAACATTTATGATGAGCTTTGTAAGCAAAAAAGCAATAAAAGAAAGCTATAAATGTAATGAGATTTGCTGAATTTTTTAGGCTAAAACTTAAGGTGTGTAATCCTTTATTTTGGCCCATTAGAGGCCTATTAATGGCGTACATATTGCCTATTAAGCTTGCATTTTCTATCATTAAGGGTATGTTTGGTTCGTAAGATAAAAATATCTATCCGTCAAAAACATGCATGATTTTGACGGATAGATACTTTTATCTTACAAACCAAATTAGCCCTAAATGTACAAATTTGACATTAACTACTGTGAGGGAAAGCTGTCTTTGTGTACAGACTCAGCTAATGGTTGCACACCGCGTGAATAATGTCATAAGACCACCTTATAAAAGGTTGATTTCCTAACTAATAGACATGACTTGTTGGTACACTGTCTTTAATTAATTAGTCTTTATTCTCGACTTTGGGGAGATCTCTTCTAACCTCTTTTGTTTCTTGGGGTCCACCCAACCAGTGTAGAGACTTGACTTGAGTGGGGTACTCCTTGACCGCCGAGTTGAACTAGGTCCAAGGTCTTTTTGTGGGATCGACCCCACCACAATGTAGCAGGATCCTCCAAACGTGACATGCGTCCAATCCCACTTAGGTCGACCAGTGTTCGGGGATCTCGAACTACAATGACCCAGCTAGGGTCTTGCGGGGTCCTCTATGATGAACAAGATCTGACTCCGCCACACAGAATTGGGTCACCTAATAGGGTCACAATAATCGTGATAGCATAAGTTGTATTAAGTATATCTGTTATTTTAACTATAAATTATTAGTTGCAAAATGTGTGTGTGTTGAACAGTTTTTACTATAGGTGTCAAATGGGCTGGCCCAGTACCGGCCCACCGGGCCGTTGTGTTTTTTGGGCCGGAGCCGGGGTTGGTTCTCTTTGGGCCACATATATTCAAGCCTGTCCTGGCCCAAGACGGGCCACCGGGCCAAACCGGCCCAATATTTTTAATTTTTTTTAAATTTTTAATATATCACCATTACATTTTATTTTTATGTTTATCTTATTAATTAGTAATTTTGTATACAAATACTACTTAAATAATCATGAAATCTTATTTAATTTGTAAAAAAAATTTATTAAAATAAAACTCAATTTTCTATATAATATTTAAACAACAATAATTCAACAAAACTTAATAAACTATAATTCACAAAGTAATTTCAAACAACAATTTTCTAACAATCCTTTATGAACTCAAATTCATAAAAAAATATTAAACAACTAATTCAACATCCATCTAATAAGTTTGAATTATAATTCATACTAGTAAACATAGGAAATTCTAAATAAATAAAATTACATTTAGCAATATTCTGAATAAAGTATTGTCAATCTTATCTAATTCATATTTTTAATAATACAAATTAATTAATTAATTAATTGAGATAATATATTTTGATTAAAAATATATTTTAAGAAAGTTTCAATGAAGATGCGCATATTCCTTGACCATATTCATACAAATAAAATAATTATTGAAAATATTTAAAATAATATAAAATCGAAGATTCATAAGAAAAGTATCATAGAAAAGATTCATAAGAGAAGTAACAAGGCGAACTACTGAGAGGTAATCTCGAGATTATCCCAAGGCTACGAAGGTCGCCGAGGTGAGCGGGAGCGAGGCCACTAGTTCGAGCCAAGGCCGACACAAAGGAGCTCGGCTAGGTGGGTGAGAACCTCGCCCGAGCTCCCGATCGACCAAGGTCAGAGACCAGGGAAGCCAAGGATGAGGAGACAATGGACGAGCTACCCCTCTCAAGAAGTAGCTCGCCCATATCCGAGGAGGCCATGCCGAGCTCCATCACCACATCATCCCCGAAAATCGAGCAAGGCAAAGGAGCTCACCAGGGACCTCGCCTAGTCCGAAAAGCCCGAATGACGGGTGCATAAGTAGGATACGTATGTGTAATAACATAGGGCATTGTAAAGGGAGCATTGTGAGGGATTAAGACGAAGGTTACGAACCTTCGTCAACACCGGAAGCCATATAGGCTCACAAGGTGCTACCTCACACTTGCACACCTATAAATAAGACCTCTCTTGTACTAATACACAAGAATTCAATCATAACACAACTTTTACTTTCTCTCTCTAAGCTTCCCATTTTCTCTCTCTATATATTATTCCCTCAAGAACACTAAGAACATAAATCCTTAGATTATTGTTTGGTAAAATTAATACGTTATAACAGCCACATAACAAACACCATTAGTAAATTCTATGAACAAAGTATAAAAATATTTTTAAATTTAAAAAAAAAAATCATTCCGGGTTGGGTCGGCCCATAAAAACCTGGTCAAACCTGGGCCGAGCCTTGTGGTCCGCCGGGCCAAATATGCCCAGTTCTTTTCGGGCCGATAATTTTGAGGCCCGTCCTTGCCTAAAAATCGGGCTTTTCAGACCGGCCCGTTTTCACAACTCAAGTTTTTACCATATACATTGGGAGTCTACATTTATGACTATTAAACAAATAAAAAAATAATGAAAAAAATAGACACGATCAATGGAGAAAGAACTTAAATATTTTTTTAAAGATGGCTTCGAGAGCTATCTCCGAGAGCCCCTGACCTAGAGATTTATATACCATGTTTGGTGTATGTAGCTCTGTTTACAATGAGTTGAGGCTTTTATATATAGAGCCCCAAACTATAAGACAAGTAAATTATGGTGACATCTATTTTACATTTAATACTCTTGTACTTTGATATCATGAGAATCAGATCTTTTTAGGATAAATTTGAATTTGGATTATCCTTGATTTAATGATATAAAATTGGATAATTCTAGTAATAATAAGGTGCACAGTGAACACAAGACCAAGCATTTCATATAAAAAATAAGATAAAAATTTATATAGAAATTTTTACCGTAAAAATTTCAAAAAATAAACTAAAAAAAATGAAAAAGTCACGCGCGCCCCATCCGCCTACACACACGCCCACTCCCAGACTGTAAATGTTAATTCCCTCCCACCCCCCACTAGGGGTGGCATACCGTACCATACCATACCATACCGCCCATACCGTATACCGTACCGAAATTTTCAGTATGCATTTTTGCATATCGATACCGTACCGAAATTTTCGGTATACCGAATTTTGGTATACCAAAAATGCATACCGTACCGAAAATTTCGGTATACCGTACCGTATCGATATTTTGATATATACCGATCTATACCGAAATACCGATCCATACCGAAATACCGACTATGTCGGTATACCGCCCATACCGGTATATACCGCCATACCGGTCCATACCGAAATAATTGAAGTATAATTTTAATTAAATAAAAATAAATTTAATATTAAATTACCAAAATGGTATATACCGGTTTATACCGAAAATATTTCGGTATTTCGGTATATACCGGTATACCGAAAATTTTAAAATTCTATACCGATACCGTACCGAAAATATCGGTATGATATCATACTGTACCGAAATTTTTGATAAATTCGATATTTTTCGGTATGATAAGTACGGTATACCGGTATTTTCGGTATTTGCTCCACCCCTACCCCCACCCCCCAACACGAACACACACCTAGCAAATGTTAATTCCCTCCACCCCACCCCCACCCCCAACACACGCCCAGGCCAAGTAATCCCATGCAAGAAAGATTTTGATTTTTTTTATTATTGTAAATTTAAAATAAATTAAATAATATTATATAATAAATTTAAAAACTTGCTCTCAAATTATGTTAGTATAGTAACATATATTTACTCATATAGTAGCACACATTTGCCCATATAGTAAAACAAACTGGAGAACAAATATATGTTACTATTAGACAAATGTGTTATTATCTTATAAAATGTTGTATTTTACATATATTCATTTGTTTCTATAGAATAAATAATTTTTCGTTTAATACAAGAGCAAAATGTGTATTACTTTAAGAATAAATATTGATTATTCACAAATATTTACTTATTTTTATTAAAATAATTATTTTTTTAATATAATAACATATGTATTACATGAAATAATATACCTAAATTTAAAGGGATGATGAATAAATTATTAAGCACATATTTATTATCATAAAAATATATTTTGCTCATATAGTAACACACATTTGCACATATAGTAACACAAATTAGGAGACAAATGTGTGTTACAAACTTACAATTAGAGCAAATATGTGTTACTATCTTATAAAATATTATTATTTTACATTTATTTATTTATTTTTATAGAATAAATAATTTTTCACATAATGCAAGAGCAAAATGTGTGTTACTATAAGAACAAATATTAATTATTCACAAATATTTATTTATTTTCATATAAATAACTATATTTTTTCCATAATAACATATTTATTAAATGAAACAATATACCTATATTTAAAGGGATAACGAATAAATTAAGAAACACATATTTATTCTCATAAAAATATATTTTGCCCATATAGTAACACACATTTGCCAATATAGTAACACAAACAAGGAGATAAATGTGTATTACTATAAGATCAAATGTGTGTTACTATCTTATAAAATATTGTTATTGTACATATATTCATTTGTTTTTATAGAATAAATAATTTTTCACATAATGCAAGAGCAAAATATGTGCTTTTATAAGAACAAATATTGACTATTCACAAATATTTATTTTTATAGAAGTAATTATTTTTTTTCATATAATAACATATGTATTACATGAAACAATATACCTAAATTTTAAATGGTTGATGAATAAATTAAAAAACACTTATTTATTCTCATAAAAATATATTTTGTTCTTACAGTAACACATATTTGCCCATATGGTAACACAAACTGAGAGACAAATGTATGTTACTATTAGAGCAAATATGTGTCACTGTGAGATCAAATGTGTGTTATTTTATATATAAATATTTATTTGTAATATGATATTAAATGTATATTTTTAATTAACACAATAATTTTAAAAAAAAAGTAAAATTGCCAACTAGAGATAGCAAAATGACCCGCCCCGTAGCCGGCCCGCCCTGACCTGCTCCATTTGGGGCAGCCCCTCCCCGCCCTGCGCATGGGGCAGGGCAGGTATGGGTTTGCATTTTTACTGTCCTGCTCCGCCCTGCTCCGCCCTGCTCCGCCCTGCCCCATACTGCCCCATTGTATATATTAAATAAATATATAATATTTTATAATATATAAATACATTCTATATATAATATTTTATAACATATAAAAAAAATTAATATCCTACATTTATAATATATTAAATAAATTTAAAATTATATTATTTATTTATTTATTGTAACTCTAATGTAAAAAAATTTTTTAATATATTTTGATAAATTTATTGCATTAATTTTATTTTAAAATAATTTTTTATTTATTTAAAATATATATTATATTATATTTTGAAATAAAATTATATATAATATGGGGCAGAATGGGGCAGAGCAGGACGATTTGCCCTCCAACGGGGCAGGCATGGGGCGCAATGTTCTACCTCGCAGTGGGGCATGGGGCAGGGCAGGACGGCAGGGCAAATGCGTGGGGTAGGCATGGATTCTTAGATACCCTCCCTGCTCTGCCCCTCGCCATCCCTGTTGCCAACCGCTTCGTGGGACTGGGGAGTTAATTTAGTATACATGGATTTCCGGAAGTTAAATTACTATACATGGGTTTGGGGGCTGGAGTTAGTATGTAGGCATGCGAGAAACATTACCCGGGGCTGCGCGTGTGCATCTCTCCTTTTTTTTTTTTTAATAATATATATAGTAATGCTAAAAAAATAATACCTTTTAAATTATATAGATTTAACAGTTTTTAATTTAAACTATTTTTTTCCCTTTAGCTCATTTATTTTTCTCGTACAAATTGTATCTCTACTGGTCGATGATTCTCAACGAAATATTTGATTGCTTTGATATAACTACTCACGGGAACAACATTGAGGCATTTATAGTGATATTTCAAATACGAAGTCGAATTCATTGGCATTCTAGCAATTTTGACCCACATAAATGTTTTCAATATAATTAACATACCTTATTTATTTAGCTAGGTAGACAATTTGATAATATTAACAATCAGCAACGTAACCACTCCTTATTAATTATATAAATAAATTTCATTTGAGTACGTTATTAGTCACATGAATATTTTTTTTAATAAGTAAACCAATTCACAAAACCTAAAAAAAATTATTTATCTCAAAAAGTAACAAATTAAATGGGTGTCAAGAATATCCAATAGAATACAACATTCTTGATAAAAAAATCAACATCTATAATAAATCAACTCACCAAAATGTCTGTTTTAAAATGTCTGTTTTAAAACAAGACTTTGCCTACATACACTACTAAATGTCTGTTTTAAAACAACTTCTAAAATTACTTTTCTTAAGAATTTTCTCTCATAACTTTTGAAAAAAAGTCATTTCAAAGCAGTTTTGTAAAGTTTCAAAACAAGCCCTAACTCACCAAAATAGTTCTAAGGTGCTCAATCCAAATAGTCCTAAAATCAATGAAACTCTGTATTGCCATTTTAGCCCCAAAATCAATGAAAAAAAACTTGAATGTGCTCGGAGCTCTTCCTTTAAACGAAGCTCGATTATTTCAAAATAAGACGGTGTTTTCGTTTTTCATATGAGCCATCCCACACACTTTCAAATACAAATCACAAAATTCCAACCCTTTCTTTCTCTAAGTAGCCTACTAAAAGTGAATAGGCTCATCGAGGGGTTCTATTGAGACTCCCAACCAATTAAAACAAAACATTCAAGTTTAAATTTTTAAATTAGGGTACGATTAACATTTTTTTAGGCCATCATACCAGCAGATGTCTGCTATTTTAGGATAAAAATAACTAAGTCACTTTGAAAGATTAGTCACGAGATAAAATGTAAGAATTTGTGTGAATTTATGACCTTTAATTTGTGTGACTAAATCTAAATTTGATAATTTAATCATGTTGAATTGTATTACACTAAAAATTATGATTTGAATTGGGAAAAATAATTTATCTTATCTAAAAACTCGAGTTTGTGTAAAATTAATTCATTCACTTCGAGTGTTCTGCCTACCATGTGGTTGGATTTTCAATTTTATCCTTTGTTCCGGAAAGGAGATCCATCAAATGAACAATTTAATACAAATGAAATTATTTTTTGTGGAATTTAAACCCAAAACATAGACATAAGTCAATTACACTCCTATACGATAAGAATATATTATTTAATCTAGAAGATTAAACTTATAAAATTAATTCGTTACATTAATTTTCTTACCAGTGGTAACTGAGTATTCCTGACCAAAGAATTTAATAATATATTGTAAAACAATCTCAGAAGTCACAAACATGTAAAATATATATGGGGCTGTCAGCATCAAGCATCTGAATTATAATAGAATTGAAATTGATGTGTAATTTTACAGTGTTTCTTTCTGGGGTGTTTATTCCATGCCCTTATATGCATGGACCATTTTCTTCAATTAATGCAATTTGAATTCACACTCTTTCACATGGGGACGTGCGTGGTTTATATTTTGGGTAATTTGAGTTGTTTTAATTCTTTTTAGTTTTAAATTGTTTTAATCAAGTATTTTTTTTAATTTAATATTTTTTAAGATTTACTTTTTAAAACTATTCTTAATTTTAAATTGAATTGATATTTCAAATAGTTTTTAGACATATTTTTTTATTTTCAATTTTTTTGATTTTTATACTCCCTCCGTCCCAGAAGACATTGCGGTGTCTTTTGGGCACGGGGTTTAAGAAAAAGGTATAAAAGATACATTTTTATGAATATTATATGTGTGTTGTGAGAGTGGAGTTTAATAAATAGTTTCCACTTTTGGATATGCAAACTTTTTGTGGGACAGACCAAAATAGAAAGTATGCAATGTCTTTTGGGAAGGAGGGAGTAATATTCTTCAAAAGATTTTTAATTTTTGAAAAACATTTTCCACTACAAAAATAACTGGAAATTAGTGACGGATATTTCCGTCATTATATTTTGATAATCCGTCGATAATTTATTTTATTGATGGATATCTGTCTCTAATTTTCCGTCCCTGTATCGTCGCTAATTTTTAGTAACAGATTAAATCTGTCAGTAATTTATTGACAGAAAATTCGTCACTAATTTTTTTTTCCGTCTGTAGTTTTTATTTTTAAAGTCAACATTTTTTTTTATTGACAGAAATATCCGTCAAAAACTTTTTCAAATATTTATTTTTTTTTAAATTATTGACGAATTTTTTGTCTTAATATATTTTTTAACAAAAATTTTTATTTCTGAATAATTATATACTATATATACTGACGGATATTTTTGTCATTAATTTTTTTTTTGTTTTAATTTTTTTAAAAATATCGACGGATATTTCCGTTAAAAAAATATTTTTAATAAATATTGACGGATATATCCATTGCTAATTTACTATGAATCTTAAATATTTTTTTTATTTTTATATTAAATGAACAACAACAAATATTGCTACTGCTAATAAATTTTCATTTACTCACCTAATAAAACGATAAAAATACGTTCAACATCAAACACACTTAATCACAAAATCTTGTCATTTTTCAAACATACAATATCCATGTACTCAAATCAAACTCATGGATTGTTCTTATTCAGAGGAATATATCTTTGGTATCATCCTTAGGAGGCTCTCTCCAATGCATCCTTGTGTTTTTTTTCTAGAGTTCGCATCCTTTCGAGTTTCTGCACTTTCGGTGGAGTTGTTATATATGGTCCCTGTTTTTATAACTATATTTCTACACTTTCGTCACTAATTTTTTATAACTATATTTCTTCCTTGTTTTTATAAAAATAATATGTTTATGATGGAAATCTGTTGTAATATTTTGAAATTTTGTCATAAATTATTGACGAATATTTCTGTCACAAAAATCATTCGGTAATCACTAGTTTTTTTGTAGTGTTCAGTAAAAAATGTAAAAAAGAAAAAAGATTGAAAGAGCTCTATTTTTGTTTTTGTTTTTTGGTGGAGGGAGACATTAATGAGAATAAAAGAAAGATAGAATTATTATTTTTAAATTGAATAAATGTATTATAGAAATAAGGGTCAATTTCATAGTGATACATTTATAATATCATATTTTAAAAGCAACACAAAAAATTCCCAATATTTCACATTCATACAATTATGGGGTCCACCAATTTTATTTTCTCTGCAAAAACCTAACCTAACTATTCTACATATATCTTTTTGATTTCCTCTGCAAACGGCAGAAATTGTGTCTGTCCTTTTATTATTTGAATTCTTTTATTATTTTTTGTTTTTTAATTTCATCCTCTCAGACAACTTTAATAATTATTTTCAATTTCTTCTCTTTAAAGTTTTTTTTGTTTCTAATTTACAGGATATTTCAATTTTTTAATGTGTTTTTAATTAATAAATTTTTTATTTTAAAAATTGAAATTTACTAATTTCTATCTATAATTCAAATTGTGGAACAATTTTTTGCATAATAGAATTAAAAAAGTTTGCATAATAGAGCAAAATATTTTGAATAATGGAGAAAAATAATTTGCATAATAAAACAAAAAAATTTGCGTAATAAGACATAAATATTTTGCATAATCTAACAAAAATTGCATAATAAAGTAAATTCTTTTGCATAATAGAAAAAAAAACAAATTACATAATAACAAAAATAAAATGCGCAACTTTCATTTTTTCCAAAGTCCACGGCAATTCCTATACTTTATAAGGTTCAAACACATGAATTATGGATAAAGTGGTAGCTCATTCGCAGCCCATTCAATAAAAACAATTGTATATTACCACACATAAAAAAGGAAAATTTGTAGCTGCAAATTAATGAACCCAGATACCCACAAATTGAAGATTACAGATTAGGAAAAGGTTGATTTCGCCTTATCAACATCTCTAAAATTACAGAAGGAACGACGTCTTCCCCCTTAGATCGCGAGCGGCCATGACTGAAATCAACACTGCTTTTGACCCCCTTAATATTATAGATGGAACGCCCCCTTTAGACCGGCACCGCCGTTCCGCTCCTCTCTCTCATATCAGCGCCGCCCCTCCATCTCAAAAAGCTTCGTCGTCCATATCAAACAACCCGCCCGTCTTTTCCTCTCAGATCACGTCAGCCATGGCTCGAGGCGGCGGCCATGGAAGCTCAAGCTCAGGCGATCCCCTTCTCTTTCTCTATCTCTCATTCTTCCTCTCTATCTCTGCTTTTCTTTTTCTTTCTTTCTCCCCTTCTCCTTCGATTTCTCAGGCAGCCATGGTGGATAGATCTACCTCCGTACGGTGACCCGCCGTCTCTCTCTTCTTTTCCTCCTCTCCCTTTCTCTCTCATTTTCTCTCTCTTTCTCTTCCAACCGTGTGTGGTATATATGTAATATATATATATATATATATTAAAAGGCAGTATGGCCCTCTCTGACTAAAATTTGTATTAATTTAAAATAAATTGTATCATTTTTAAATTTTAAGAAACTAGTGTATCAACTTTAAATATAAGGGTTATAAATGTATGGGTTGGCAATTAATCCTAGAAATAATATAGAGTATGTTTAGTAAATAAAATTTATTTAGAAGATTTTGAGATATTAGTACCGATAGAGTTTGAATCACAATTCGTCCCATAACTATTTGACAAAATAGATTTAGTCCCAAAATTAACTTTTTATCAGATTTAGTCCCAAATTTTCAAATAAGGTCCAATTTTAGTCCCAAAATTAATTTTTTATTAGATTTAGTCCCAAATTTTTTTATAAGGTCCAATTTTAGTCCCAAATTAAAGGTAAAAAGTGAAATAATATTCGATTTTACGAAATTTTTATATTATTTATATTATTTCATTAATTTTTTGTATTTATATTATTTCATTAATTTCATTAATTTTTATATTAATTTTCATTAATTTCGTTAGTTTTTATGTATTTATATTATTTTTTATTTTAGATTTTACGAGTTTGTATTTATATTATATGATTAATTTTTATATTATTTTTATAAAAAGGGTATTTATACTATTTCATTAATTTTTTGCTAATTGATTTTTTTTTACATATATTATGATTTTTTATATTCACTTTTTACCTTTTATTTGAGGCTAAAATTGGACCTTATAAAATATTTTGGGACTAAATCTAATAAAAAATTAATTTTGGGACTAAAATTGAACCTTACAAGAAAATTTGGGACTAAATCTAATAAAAATTAATTTTGGGACAAAAATTGGACCTTATTAAAAAATTTGGGACTAAATCTAATAAAAAGTTAATTTTGAGACTAAATCTATTTTGTCAAATAGTTATGGGACGAATTGTGATTCAACTCTAATAGAAATTAAAAGTAGTGAATTGAATTTATGGAGTAACAAACAGTAAAGGTGCTCCGTCAAATTCAATATTCTTCTTCTCCTTTATTTAAGATTACGAACGAATATGGAGAGTTATTTCTAAAATTCAAAAATTAATTTTACCACTTTAAAAGCTATTGCAAACATGTCCTAAATCTAGCCCCTATAATAAAGGGCAATTAGATGGGTCTATATCCTGACAGCCGGTTGCCTCACGATTGGGATTTTTTTTTTTTTTTTTTAAGGCCAACATGTTAAGGATAAACAAAATGAGGTCCGTAAGTTTGTGGACAAACAATTTAAGGACCACAGTTTTTTATCTTGGCAAATTAAGAATCACAATTTTTTAACTTGGTAATTTAAGAATCGCAACTTTTTAATTTGGCAAATTAAGGACAAAATTGGCCCGTAGGAGCTCTAGTTGCGTTGAAATTGCACGAGATTGACACTTAATTTTCACGTCCCACGTGTAGAGATAAGCCCAAAATCGTTCATCCCGTGTCAATCTCGTGCAATTTCAGTCTAACTGGAGCTCATACGGGTCAATTTTGTCCTTAATTTACCAAGTTAATTAAATGTTGCGGTCCTTAAATTGTCAAGTTAAAAAGTTGTGTCTCTTAATTTGCCAAGATAAAAAAATTGTTGTTCTTAAATTGCTAGCCCGCAAACTTACGGACCTCCTTTTGCTAACTCTCCTAATCTGTTGGCCTAAAAAAAAAAAATCCCCCTCACGACTGGCTTTGCTACTCGTTTCTTCAATGAGCAACCAACTCTATTTTAATGATACTCCTGTTTTCTTCCCCATTTTAGCTACTAAACTCAAGATTGGACCTATTTTAAGGGGAGTGAATTAATTAAGTAGAATTTATGATTTTATTTTTTACTATAAGAAAACAAAATTGCCAACGAAATTGAATTTACTTAAAAAAAAATCATAGTTGAATTGCCTATAATTTTTTTCTAATTATGTAGACATTTTTATTTTTAAATTTATAAGTAATTTGCCTACGAAATGAAATCCATAGATAATTACTTATTTACAAATAATTTACCTTAAGGAAATTATGTAGACAAATTATTTGTAGGTAAGAAATAAAAATGTTCATATAATTAAATATTTTTGTAGGTAATTTCGCAGGCAATTCCCACTCCTAAACTTTTTGTTGGACATTTTGTAGCATATAGACAAATTCTCTTGACAATATTTATTTTTTTATAGGTTTCATTTGGATAGATGTATTTAAAAAAAAATTAAGAATTATAAAGAGATGTGAGAGAAGTGAAAAAGTAAGGAGAAATATAGATGAAAATTAAGGGTAGAGACAAATGACATGATTTTGAAAAGAATTTATAATTCTTTCATTTTAAACATAATTCAAATCTAAAAATTTGAACATGATGTACGTGTGAAATCTATGGATTTCAAATACGCCAATACTATTAATTAAATATGGAAATCTTGAATATTTTACTCAATTTTATAAAAACATGGCTATATTTTTGGACAAACTGAAAAGAAATAGAAGTTGGTTTATTTATGAAACGCAGGGTGCAAATAACCAGGGCCTTATAAAATAGTAGCCCAACACTCACTACAACACCCCTGATCTGACCCCCATATATATATATCCCCCACCACTGAAAAAATGTCTCTATGACTTGTTTTAAATTGAGAATAGTATTTTGGATAAAAAATGTCAAATATTTGTTTCAAGAATCAAGAAAAACTGGAAACTGAAGACCCTTTACGCGAACTGAAGTAGATTTGAATTCGCACGAGCTAGCATTATTATATTCACACATTAATATTGATAGCCATAATATTCTGGCGATGGAAAATTGTAAATGTGAATTGCATGCATATATGCATTAGGAATTAATCAGGTTCATCCATAACCTGGACTCCAGCAATCGGCGCCAGCGCCATGACGTGCAGGCGGCGCCCTTATTGGATTAAAGCCATCAAGTGGGTAGTTCATTGGCGCCGCGCCATGAGGTTGGTAGTGCCATATTCCAGGAGCATGGCAGTACCCCGCCGGCATTGGTGCGAATGTCCCGCTGGGCTGATAGGGTGGGGCGTACGCATTTAAATTGGACTCAAAGTACAATCCTTGGAGTGCTCGATATACGTGTTCCTTGGAGTTTTCAACCGCTCCAAATAGATACATTGCTTATTCCTGAGCATTGTAAAGCACCGGGTTGAAGAACTCCGGGAGGACGGTGAATCCATAGGGGGTAGGCGACCTGAGGGTGGTCAAGAAATATGTGGAATCTTGCGCCAGTGTGGCGAGCAACACCGGATGGAGATTGGGTAAATTTCTGAAGAGACGGGCATCGCCTGATGTTTGTCTGTCGACGACGTACCAAAAGGTGAGGACGCGGAAAGCGTTGGGGGGATATTGGCCGGCGCCGCTCACCAGATTTGTGAAAATATCCCTGTCTACTCTGTGGAACCTTATGATCTCTTCGTCGGATATGGGCTGCACCGGGTGCGCAAGCGGAAATAACGACATTTTCTTGGAATTTTCTTTTTCAGGCGGAAGCGGATTAATGTGATGATGACCAAATTACCAATAAATGGTTTCAATACATAAATGCCCAGTTTTAACCTGGGCCGGCCTCTATATTGGGCCTCATATAAACTCAAGATATATGCACTCACTTTTGTAACGAATACACACCCATGACAATCTATGCTTTAACTCCCTCCGTCGCGCAAGAATTTGCGCACTTTTCTTATTTTGACGTTCCACACAAACTTGCACACTACTAAAAAAGGAAGCATTGATTTGCGTGCACTCACAAACTTATACACATATTTACCCATATGCCACTATTTTATATATAAAACACATTTTTTATAAAAAATATACCGTTCAATAGGGTGCAATTTCCTACTGGACAGAGGTAGTACCATTTCATAAAACCCAATTTCTCCCCTCTATTTTCTCCTTTGCCAAATGCATCCCCTCCCCATTTTTCCTTTTTTTTTTCCTCTCTCTTCTCTCCTACACTTCGCGCTCATACATTCATTTCCCTCATTCACTTAGGGACGCTTGTTTCAAATTCTTCAACGGTAATTAAAATGAAATTTCATTTTTTTCTTTTACACTTACATATGTTGAGTGAGAGTTTGTGTTGCATAGTGGTTACATCATCAATGTTGTGCTCCAACTTTGAAAAAAATTGACAAAAAAGAATATTGTTGATTGTGTTATATGAGGAATTGATTGAGGAGGATTTGATAATAAGATGAGAAAGAGGTAATCAAATAAGGGTAATGATTACCTTACTTAGGAGGAAAAACAATGCTATGTACCTCATTTGTTTTCATTACATATAATAATTATTATGTGTATATCTTCATTCCCATTATTATTGAATTTTTTTCATACCAAGCGCCGTTGCTCCCAACTCCTAATCACTCTTCTACTCATGTATCCAAAATTTTAACTCCAAACTGATGTGGCAGTACGTGTACTTTAATATTATGGTTTATATTTTGGGTAAGTGTCTTCTCTATTAGATACATAGTATATTAATTCAACTGTTTTTTCAGTAATTTGAGTTATTTTAATTCTTTTAAGTTTTAAATTATTTTAATCTAATTATTTTTTAAGATTTACTTTTTAAAATTAATAAAGGGCTTCAATGAGCAACCAACAACTCTATTTTAATGATACTTCTGTTTTCTTCCCCATTTTAGCTACTAAACTCAAGATTTGACCTAATTTAACAAATTTGCCCAGTATGTTGGAAGGGAGTGAATTAATTGAGTAGAAAATATGATTTTAATTTTTACTACAAGAAAATTAAATTTTGCCAATGAAATTGAATTTACTTAAAAATATTCATAGTTGAATTGCCTATAAAATTTTCTAATAATATAATTTTTTTATTTTTTAATACAAGAAATTTGCCTACGAAATGAAATCCATAGATAATTATTTACTCACAAACAATTTGCCTTTAAGAAAATTAGATAGGCAAATTATTTGTAGGTAAGAAATAAAAATGTTCATATAATTAAAAAATTTGTAGGTATTTCATACATAATTCCCACGGGTAATTTTTTTGTTGAAAATTTTGTAGCATATAAATAAATTTTATATATTGGTAATATTTTATTTTCTTAATCATCATTTTTGTTCATTCCGTCCAAAAATTATCTATTTTTATTTTTAAAAAGACCAATAAAATGTTATTTATTAAAAGAATGAGGAAAAATTACAAAATGGTTCATAAAATTGACATTAATTACAAATTGATTTTGTGAAAAAAAAAAAAGCTTTTGTGCAGGAAAAAATTGTACTTTTGTGCAAATATTGTGAACCAATTTATAAAAATAGACACATTTTGAATCAATATGCAAATGACCCAAAAAATTATGAGTATGTCTCTTCTGAACTCGAGTTCACATGAACTCGTATTACTGTTATGTATAATCACTATCATTGTTATCCATATATATTATCATTGTTATAAAAATACATTTAATATTTTGACAGTAATAATATATATGCATAATACAGTAATAATTGATAACCTGAGTTCATACAAGTTTTTATCGAGAATTATATCAAAATAAAGAATTTGTATTCCCTACAATATTAATTAAATATGGAAATCTTGCATATTTTACTCATTTTCGTGAAAATAGGGCTATATTTTTGGACAAACAGAAAAGAAGGTGGAGTAATATATATTTTTAGTTGGTTTATTTATCAAATAGATTCAGGGCAACTAAC
>JAPKLY010000087.1:1184094-1222886 GCA_026898435.1 Prunella vulgaris | reverse complement strand
AATCGCTCAAAATAGATTGATTGCGTATACCGGCGACGTCTGAGCTTTGTAAACCACCGGGTTAAAGAACTCCGGGAGGACGGTGAATCCTGACGACCTGAGGGTGGTCAAGAAAGACTTGGAATCTTGTGCGACCGAGGCCGGATGGAGATTGCGTAAAATGTCGAAGAGACGGGCATCGCCTGATGTTTGTACTCTGCCGACGATGACCCAAAAGGCAAGGATGCGGAAAGCGTGGCGGGGATATTGGCAGGCGGCGGCGCTGTAGAACGTTCTGATCTCTTCGTCGGATATGGGCTGATATAACGACATTTTCTTGGACCTAATTTCTCTCTTTTTCAAGCGTAATAAAGATTGTAATGTGAATATGATGATGATGATGATGATGATGATGATGATGATGATGATGATGATGAAATTGCCAATAACTGGTTTCAATACATAAATACCCAGTTTTAACCTGGGCCGGGCTCTATATTGGGCCTCTTATACTTTCAAGTTATATGCACTCACTTTTGTAATGAATACACACCCACAACCGTCTATCGCTTTTACCATTTCATAAAACCTAATTTCTCCCCTCTACTTTCTCCTGCGCCAAATGCATCCCCTTCCCCATTTTTTTTTTCTTTTTCTTTTTTACTAGATTTTTAACTGTGTCATGCATGGGTCTTATATAGTTTCTTTTTCTTCTTTTATTAATAAAAATATGTTTTAATTTTTGTAAATAGCCAAAATAAGAGTATATTTGTAAGAATACAGGTAAAAAAAAATTATCGTCATAAAATTTAAGGCTCTTTTAGTGGTCAAATAAATACAAAAATGTGAATTTTTTGTGGATATGAATGAAATCATTTATAACAGAATAAACAAATGCTTATTTCTTTTTAATATAAATGAATTATAGTTTGAATATACTTCAGCTTTTGAAAATAAGGTTATGTTATACAAATTGATGGTTATAAATTAGGGTTAATTCTATAAAAATGCACCACCTTTTACTCAATTTTCAATCTAATCCTGAGCTTCATGATTATTATTAAAAAGTCCGACCTTTTAAGAAATTTCATTTCGATACATGTTTTTTTATTTTCGATCGACAACCGATAACGTGTCTCATCGGAGCGCGTGAAAGTTTACCACACTGACGTACACACATTTAATTATATTTTTATTTTTTTAATTTGCACACCATATATCATATTCATATTTATAAAATTACAATACTTTTTATTTAAAAATATTTTTTAGCTATAAACAAGGATGAAAATATCGCTATCGCAAGTAATATCGCAACCTTAAATTTACGGAAATATCGATGGATATATCGATATCGCATATCGATATCGCAAAAAAAATAGAAAAATAACGGAAATTTTATTAAAATTTTGGAAATTTAATATGAAATTTTAGGGATTATTATAGCATGTTATTATCCATATGTTTCATTTAAGATCACAAAAAAATTGACATGTTTAAAGCAAATAAATAGATAATGGACTATATAATCATTGTCTGGCATTAATTAATTAATAATATAATACATAAACAATAAAAGATGATTTGAATTACATGATACAATACATTTAGTACCAAAATGATGACCTATGATGTTCAAATGTAGAAGATGAAATCCCATCTTTGTCCAAACAATATTGATACCAACTCATTGCATTAGAATAATCCTGCATATAGTTATGCACATGTCATTCATATGTTTCTCTATCGCTTCCAACTGTTTCACCATAGATTGGATAGTGTGCACTAACTCAATGAATTTGTTGATATGAAAATTGATGCTGAAACACATTTCGAGTATTCCAACCAAATTGTGAACTCGAATGTGTGTCAGAAGCATATGAATCTTGAGAAATATCACTATGATCAGTGCCCAATAAAAAAAATATATGTATAAAAATAAAACCATGAAAGAATATACAATCACTAAAAAAAATTATCATTTGAAAATTGTATAAAAATATAAAAAAATAAAAAATTGCGATTTTTTATGTAGTGCGATATTTTGCGATATATCTGCGATATTTCCCGATTTTCAATTAATTTTGTACTACGAGTGAACCGATATCGATATCGATATCGATATTTTGCGATATTTTGCGATATATCCACGATACTTTGTAAAAAATACATTGTACCCCAATATCCATATCGCATACTCAAAATTTGCGATATATCCGCGATATATCCGCGATATTTCGCGATATTTTCATCCTTGGCTATAAAAGGGAAAAATGTTCTTATATGTTTGTGGCGTTCGATATTAGATTCACAGAACACTTGAAAAAACACTCAAATACCCTATAAAAATTGTTCAAAATCATACCAATTCTGAAAAATCTCAATACTGGAGGTTTGAATTTCAAAATTTTATGCATGCACGCCAACATGACAAACTTTTTCTCACTCCAACGAGATACATCATCAATTGCCGGTCGGAGATGAAAAGTATGTATTAGATTGAAATGTTTTAAAAGGTTGGGGTTTTTAATTATAATCGTAAAGTCCAGGATTAAATTGAAAGTTGAGTAAAAGATGGTGTATTTTTATAGAATTAACCCTATAAATTATTATATTTTCATGAAATTTTTTCTCAATAAAGACTCATCTCTCTCTTTTATAACAAAAAATAAATAAAAATCAAACAAACAAAAGAGTCATCGAAATTATTATATCACAGTTCATATTTTAATTGTAAAAATTAAACGTTCTCCAAATTGAGATTATCAACATAATGCAAAAAAAAAAAAAATTATCTGCAAAATAGAATAATCAGTTAATGAGAATGAACATCCTATCACATAGTGTATCTCATTCTAATGTAAGCTTGTGTAAAGTTGGCGTCCCAAAGGTGAGTATTTTTTTGAATTTGATCTCTGCACTGCACTAAATATGTCATGCCAAATTAGCAATATCACTATTATCATGCCATTAGAGGTTTTTGTTTTTAGGTCTTGGATGCTCTATAGTTTTTCCTATAAATTTCTTGTAAGGTTCGGAGAGAAATAGATGCAATATATGATATCACTTATTATCATAGGTCTCAAAAATTGTATTTTTATTACTCCCTCCGTCCCAATATTTTT
Source organism: Prunella vulgaris (assembly GCA_026898435.1). Classification (NCBI taxonomy): domain Eukaryota; kingdom Viridiplantae; phylum Streptophyta; class Magnoliopsida; order Lamiales; family Lamiaceae; genus Prunella; species Prunella vulgaris. The sequence continues at coordinate 1,219,782 of JAPKLY010000087.1, read as the reverse complement.
TTCATCGGTTGAGTTGCACGCATATTAAGAAAAAGTGAAGTATGTGAGTGTGAAGTTAAATAATAAAATACAAAAAGTACTTTATTGACTTTTGTAAGTGTGAGTTGTTTCCTTTTTTGGGGTGTGAAAAAAGAGTTGAGACGTCCGTATAATGAAAGTGTGAAAATTATCTTGGGACGGAGGGAGTAATTTTTTTAAGTGTGTGTTTATTTCATTCCTAAGTGTACAAAAAATAAATAGAGAGATCCATGGGCCTATATTTTATGTGTCAAGATAATAACATTCCCAACTTCGGTTGTAAGCACCATGAAAATATAGGTGTTTGTCTAAGGGGGTGGTCTCTTTAACCTACAACATGTACATGTCTATCGATTACATAATTATAGGATGAAATCATTCTTGTTTGAAATACTTCCAGCATCTTTTTTCCTGTTGATTCTCTCTAAGATGACTGAAACAACATTAAGTTTCAACTTCTTTGAGTTTTTTCTCTGTCTCTTGGAGACTCTCTCTCAAATGACTAGAATAATATCAATCTAATAATCATCACCCTAGTCTCTTAATATCACCTCTTCTTTCTCCAACCATATCATCGACGCAACTCAATAATAGGAAATACAACTACTTGAAGAGCTAACAAAATTGTAGAGTGTGGTTATTAAATATAGTTTTGTTTGTTTATTTACAATCAAGAAAGTATCAAATTTTAGCTCTCTTTCTTAAACTATGTATTATATCCTCCAAGTAGACAATAAGCAACTTTAACAATATTGCAAACATGTTGGAGATAATTTAAAGCCAATGTGAAATAACATCATGAATTTGATAATTGGTAATCTATCTCACCAATAACTTGATTAATCATAAATTTAAAAATATTTTTTAGTTTGACATTATTCAAATAAATATTTTCCATTTCCATTTAGAGATTAAATGTATAGTTAATAATATAATATAAATTAACAATCTTACTCAACTAATCCAACTATTTAACATGTAGTTGATCAAATAAGTTCCAGTAAAATCCAATTCTCTAAATATGCAATCCACGTGATTCTCAGTCACCACATAATTCTCGAGGACACCGTAGAGCGACTGGCTCAAGACGTGGGAAGGGATCGAGACGTTGATACATTTGATAACTATTACTTTGATTGAACTAGTGTGCATGTTTTAAATTATATTTTATCTTTGTTCATTTTAAATTATTTGACATTATGTATGTTTTAAATTATATTTTGAACTATTCGAATGATTAAGCAACTACTAACTATTAGTGTGATTTGAACTACTAATTAATATTTTAGTTTAAAATAATAATTTGAATCAATAGACTAAAATTAATAGAATTATTTGAATTTTAGAAATATATAATTATATATAAATGATAATTTTATTTAATATAAATATAAATATATAATTAAAGTATATGAGTTTAGATTAATATAGTTGCATATAAATGATAATAATAAATGAATAAGTGTTTTGTAAATATTGTTGTGACCATAATTGTACAGTTTTGGACCTTCGAATCGGGGACTACCGGAATTTGGATTTAACCCTAAATGAGTCGAATTTCCCTAATGTAATAGTGTAAGACCTGTTTATACTTATTTGTAATAGGCCCAGATGTAAAGGGCAAATAAATCTTTTCATTCTTTTATGTTTGGTTCATCCTCATCTGTAAGGGACAGGCTAGGGGCTCGTTTGGAGCACTCAAAGCCATATTCAAGGGAGAGGCTTTCAAGCTTCTCCCGCATGGTTGTTGTTCTTTAGTTCTCTACTTATAATTATTGTTTTTATCTATTTTCGGAGTATACCAATAGCCACAATAATTTATCTCAAAATCCGATAAATCGGTAATAACAAATGGCGCTAGAAGGAGGGCACCGATCAAAAATTCCCAAAAAATCGAAGCTAAGTTTTCTTTTTTCGTTCAGGCTTTTATATACAAGTTGGATTTTCATGGCTAAAAAAAAAGGAGAATCAATCGACATTAACAGGGAAGAATTCTACATCATCATCATATTACATATATATTTATATATGCATTTATACATACTAATATGTACACATAACCGAAACAGAAATGGGGGACTAACCACCAACTATTTCTTTACATGTGAGAGAAGAAGATGTTGCCGGAAGTTATTGATTGAAATCAGAGCTACCATTCTCTCAATACAGCCGCCCAAATTTTAATCCATCACTCACCACTCAGATGGAAATTGCTGGAGTCCATGACACACCACAAGAGGCAAGCCGTCTATCCAATGATGGGCGAGAGCAACAAATTCTGACTCAGATTGAAATTTGGGCAGATTTGGAGCATGTTTCTTTGAGCATATTTTGGGCAATTTTCTTTCCAAAGTTAGACGCTGATAATGGCCTATTTTGGGTAAACAACAATTTAGGAGGTTTTGAGGGGGATGAGCAGTGAATGTGGCGCCGCGGCCGTAGCCATGGTCAATGTTTTGGGGATATCTATTGCTTGCCAACGGCAGCCAGCTGTCACACCTCAGGACTTCGGCCTTAAAATAACAACCGTCGGCCTCATTGCCGTCCTCTGTGCCTCACGCTGAGCACCGAGCCAGAACAATCAATCTCGCGACAGGTCAGAGTAAGTTTCTGGGATGAACCTTGGGAATGAACTCTGAAGGCCAAGGGATCGAAGCACTGCACTGCCTTTCTAAAAAAGCGGACATCGCTTTCCCCGCGACCGAGGCAGAGTTTAACCAATGAAGCCGCCTTTCTAGACTCACGCTCAATCCCGACTCAAATCTGAATGCGAGATTTTGAATCTACAGTCGATATCAAAGCGCCGTGATTTTGAATTCACAGTGGAACGCTCAATCCTGACTCAGAATTTCGCGCGCCAAGGTCCACTGTAAACACTTTGGTTCAACCAATGTGTGCCACCGGCGCTCCGCCTCCTCCGCGTGTCTTCACCCCAACTGGTCTTCGAACATGGGTCACTTGTTCCTCCGGCCAACATCACGCCAGCCCACATCGGCCACCAACCAACAATTGCACGTGATTTACTCCGAGCACGGGACCGCACACCTTACACGGGCATTTTTCTGCCGCCGATCTTCATAGCAATGGCCAAGATCCATAACCACCAAGAGCAACTCTTTCGCCGTCGACGGCGAAGCTAGACCTCAAAACATAACATAACAGTGTACAACCCCCTAGTTATTACCTGATTCTCGCCGAGAACCCCCTTTTCGGCATCCGAACAATGCTGCTAAATTTCAGAGGTCGAGGACTGCACCGCCAGGATTCAAGCCTCGGGGCCACACCCCATAGTCAGCCGAGGCCCCTGTTCTACACTGCCGTCAATTTACAAGGTCGGGGACGTTGCCATACGAGCTGACCCTATCTCGCTCCGAGACCCGGTGTCAAGTAGCCTAGTGGAGTAAGTTTTGCAATTATCTATCAATTGGGCGGATATTTTCCTCTCATCAATGGTGTAGCAATTTTTTGACCTAATTTCAAGATTTGGGCCCTTCTTATCTGTTGGGTAACTGGGCCTCTAAGAAGTTCTCTTACAAAGGAGCCCAATACTTTCTCTCTCCACATGAATTTGCACACTTTCCTTATTTGAATGTCACATATAAATTTGCACACTACTAAAAAGAAAATATTGATTTACGTGCACACTCATAAACATATATACATATTTACCCATATACCACTACTTTATATATAAAACATATTTTCCTTAAAAAATGTGTCGTCTCATAGGGTTCAAATTCCTACGGGATGGAGGGAGTATTATTTAATATTGTTAGAACTATTCCTTTGGATGAAGTGCTGGCCATTTGTTTTTTTAACATCCATGAGTCCTATTCAACGAAGGTGCTACACAACTACAATGTCGATAATAAAGAGAAAAAAAAAAAAGCAAGGGCATGCAGAACAGGCTTTTTTTTTAAAAAAATATTGCATTTTTTTTATTTATCAATTTGTGGTGAAATTTTTGAGTCTTTGCGTTTTAAGCAAGAGCGTCACTCTGAACGGCGCCCTTAGAAAGAACGCCACCTCGAACGGCGCCCTGTGACACAGGTACAGGTCCCACTGAAGGGCGTCATCTCAAATGGCGCCCTTTCAGTTCACTCGACAGCCCCCTGGCACCTTCAGTCATCACATCAAATCAATCATTAATTTCCCAACTTCATTTTCGGTTCTTCCTTAAAATATTAAACCATTAGAACACCTACTCCCAACCACATCATTTATTCATCGTCAGAACATCAATACTCCCAAAATAATTACTCCCTCCAATTTTCGGCCCTTCCTCTTCAATACTCCACCCAATTTTGCAACCACCCAAATTAACTCCCCCAACCCTATCACCCTTATTTATTTCACATCCTCACAAACTTTTTTAAACATACACTCCTCACTCACCCACCTCCGAATTTCAGCACACTTCTCAATTGTCGGAGCTCGCCGGAAGTTGCCTGAAAGTCGTCGGAAGCCGCCTGAAACCCGCCGGAAACCGCCCAAGCTACTAAAACTGCTCTTTAAAGTATGTAAAATATTTAACATACATTAAGAGATATATTTTTATGAGTTGATAGTTGATTTAATTATTTTGTTAGTGTAATTATTTTTTAGTTGTGTATTTTTATCATAATTTAGTTGTGTATTTTTACAATAATTTAGTTGTATATTTTTATTGTGAATATATGAATTATATTGTGAATTTAAAAATTATAGTTGTGAATATTTGAATTAGGTTTTGAGTGTAGTTGTAAATATATTAGTTTAATTGTGAGTTTAGTATATGAATCATAATTTATTTAGTTGTGTATTTTTGTTGTGAATATGTAAATTAGGTTATGAGTTTATAAATTATAGTTGAGAATATGTTAATTAGGTTTTGAGTGTAGTTGTAAATATATGAATTTAGTTGAGAATATGTGAATTAGGTTGTAAGTTTGTGAATTAGGTTTTGAGTTTTGTTGTAAATATATGAATTATAGTTGTGAATATGTGAATAAGTAGATTTTGGTATATCAAAGTGTATTTTCATAATATATTTTGATATACATAATTGTCATATAGAATTAATATTATTACTTTTTTTTTAATATCAGGATGACTTCGTATAGAGAATTGTATGGACCAAATGATCCGTCAGTCATCGTTCGGAAGCCATTTTTAGGGGAACCATTAGTGAGGATGATACACTAAGACCAACTCACGCGACATCCCACATTTTTTGGAGTTTTAGGGAGGATGTAGAAAATGTGGTCAATTTACATCCTCGAATTCTTGATGTTCTACATGTTATGGGGTTCTATGGTGTTGCTCGATGTGGATCAATGCAAATTGATCATCATCTTATTACTGCATTGGTAGAGAGATGGCGCCCAAAGACATACACATTTCATTTTCCTATTGGAGATGCGACTATATCTTTACAGGATGTTGCGATCACTTGGGGTTTATCTGTAGAGGGTTCACCTATTATCTTTTTTTTTTTTTTGATAGGTAAATGTTAGTTGTTAGTAGTTAAGTTAGTTCACCAAGTCTCCTTACACCCCATATCTCCAAGTCCAACCTTATATCTCTCATCTCCCAATTCGTTCCCAGAGGGAATCGAACCCGGGTCACTCACTCAAGTGAGGAGCCCGGTGGCCAGGTGAGCTAGCCCACCTGGTTGGTTCACCTGTTATCTATGATGATCCTCATTTGACAAAAACCCAGTGGATGCATTTGTGTGATGAGTTGCTAGGTTTCATTCCCGATGAAAGTAATATGAAGAGTAAGTCATGACTCAAGCTCTCTGCATTGAGTAATCATCTGCAGGACATTGTGATTACAGAAGATACTGATCAAATAATTGTGGATCAGTACGCACGAGGTTGTGCTCTTCTTATGTTAAGGGGATTAATAACAAAATAAAATTATTGAAATATATAATCACATATTATAAATTTATAAATACTGAAAATATAAAACTGAAAACTTACTTCCTACCCTCAACACTCTTCATTTACGTATGCATCTCCATTTTAACATGAATCTGACCTCAACACTCTTATATACATAAATCATTTGTGTGTAGATGGTTCACGGGTAGCATTTGTGTGTAGCATGCGCATGGTAATATATTCCCTTTGCAGATAATTTTGGACGCATGCATGATTTCCGAATAGATTCCCGGTGAAGCAGCTTTGTCGGAGGGCGCCAAAGGGAGGGGCGCCCTCTCCTGCAGCTATCAGTTGTTGTCGGATGAGGATAGTTGAAAAAAAAAATTCATACTGAGGGCGCCACTGGAGATGGTGCCCTTTAGTGGGTCCCGGCTACCAGTCAAAGGGCGCCGTTTGAAGTGGCGCCCTTAAAGAAGGGCGCCGTTTGAGGTGGCGCTCTTGCTTATTATGCAAAGGCCTAAAAAACTCACCATACATTGGTACTAATTTTTTTTTTTTTTTTTGCAATATTTGAATAAAAAAGCCATGCAGAACATTCTCAACAGCATTAGAGTATCTTCAGATGAGACTTTTGCCTACCATCAATCAGGTTATTACTGACTTTGCTCTCTTTTAATATTTTGCAGTTTACTAAATCCAATTATATTAAAAGTCGGGGATTTACGATGCACATACCTGAAAATAATTTTGAAAAATTCCAAAATGAAATATTTGCTTATACTTTGAATTTCATAAAATTCAAAAATATTATTCTCTATGTGACATATAGATTCATAGCAAAATATTTGCATCTATTTGTATGCTCACTTGTCAAAAGCACTTTTAATAGACCACGTTTTTAAAACCCCGAGAGGCATAAAAAATATATTCTTGTGAACAAAAAAGAAAAATTTTCTATTATCGCATGAATACTCTATAAAATTTTGCGTCGTAGCTCTTCGAGCAAGCAAGTCGCAAAAATCTTGCGTCGTAGCTCCTCGAGCAAGCAAGTCCCAAAAATTTTGCGTCTTAGCTCTTCGAGCAAGCAAGTCCCAAAAATCTTGCGTCGTAGCTCCTCGAGCAAGCAAGTCACGAAAATCTTGCGTCTTAGCTCTTCGAGCAAGCAAGTCACAAAAATCTTGCATCGTAGCTCCACTAGCAAGCAAGTCATGAGAATCTTGCGTCGTAGGTTTTCAAGCAAGCAAGTCCCAAACATCTTGCGTCGAAGCTCAACGAGCTAGCAAGTTTCTATCAAAACTCGCGCAAGCCTTCTTAAAGGTTAGCGAGCAAAAACTCTCGCGCGATCCTTCTTGAAAGGTAGCGAGACACAACCTTTCTCGCACGAGCTTGTACTAAGTTAGCGAGGAACGACTTTAAACACCCTCGCCGAGTTAATCATCTCACAAAGGGTAATTCCTTACAAAGTCCCCTGACGAGCTAATTATCTCTTTTACGGGTAAACATTTGAGAAAAAAAGATTAACATACAAAGTCTAACATAACAAGTAAAACGTGGACAACGTATAAACTTTTTCCTCAAAATTATAAATAATATCAAAAAGACTCACGCTCAAGAAATAACTCCTCTAGTCGAGCAACAGTCATGCAAGCCCAAAGCTTGATCCCGCCTTATGTAGCGATGCGCCTTCTCGAAATCTCGATTCTTGAAGGCATGATTCCCACTCCTAAACTTTTTGTTGGAAATTTTGTAGGTAATAAAAATGTTTATATAATTAAATATTTTTGTAGGTAATTTCGGAGGCAATTCCCACTCCTAAACTTTTTGTTGGAAATTTTGTAGCATATAGACATATTCTGTTAACAATATTTATTTTCTTAGGGTTCATTTGATTCAATAAATAAGATAAATAACTCAAGATAAATTGGACAAGATAATAATCTAGATATTATTATTTAGGAGTTAAATAATATATTTGGATTGATGGATTAAGATAATTAGTAGTGTAAGATAATTTCATTTTGAATGTTTGAATTATAAGATTAATAATAAAAACATATGTAATTGATAATTTTGCCCTCTATATCATAAACAAAAATAAAGTGAATTATGGTTCTCCTTTTCAACATAAGGGGAGTATTTTAGTAAAGATAAAAACAATGAATTATTATTTTACCTCTTCCCTACAAGTTAATATTACCTTCCATTTATAAGATAATTGAATTTTAGTTTTGGGTTTTTTATTAATCTTGGGCTTTTGTCCATTAAATTAGATAAGATAATTTAATTTATCTTAGCTTATCTAACGAACAGGTTTCATTTGGATTAGGGGTGGACGGTACGGCATACCGAAAAAAATTTCGCCATACCGTTACCTTACCGAAATTTTCGATATCGAAAAATATCATACCGTTGTCATACCGAAAATTCCGGTATACCGAATTTCGATATACCAAAATTTCGATACTGAAAAAAATCATACCGTTTTCATACCGTACCGAAATTTTGGTATGACAACGGTATACCGAAATTTTTGGTATACCGAAATTTTTGATTTTTTCGGTATACCGTGATATACCAAAATATTTTTGGTATACCGAAATATTTTCAATATGAAATTTTCGGTATATCGCGATATACCGAAATATTTTTGGTATACCGAAATATTTCAATATACCGAAAATATTTCGGTATATCATGGTATACCAAAAATTCTATATTTATATACCGTTACCGTATCGAAAATTTCGATACGATACCATACTGCACCAAAAATTTTGATAAATTCGATATTTTTCGACACGATAAGTGCGGTATACCGGTATTTTCGATATTTTTTCCACACCTAATTTGGATAGATGTATTTAAAAAAAAAAAAACAAGTTAAGAATTATAAAGAGATGTGAGAGAAGTGAAAAAATAAGGAGAAATAGAGATGGGAAGGGGTAGAGAGCAAGAATTTCAAATGACACGATTTTGAAGAGAATTTAGAATTTCTTCATTTTAAACATAACTCAAATCTAAGGATTTGTATATGCATAAAGAGATCTAATGATTATTTAACTAGGGGAACTAGCTCACCTGGCCACCAGGTTCCTCACTTGAGTGAGTGACCTGGGTTCGATTCCCTTTGGGAACGAAATAGGAGGGAGATATAAGGTGGACTTGGATATATTCTTGGGGTGTAAGGAGACTTGATGAACTAATTTCTAACTACTAACAACTAATATTTACTTAATCAAAAAAAAATCTAACCAAATCAAAATAAAGAATTTGTATTCAGTTCAATATTAATTAAATTTGGATATCTTGAATATTTTACTCAATTTTACAGGGTGCAAATAACTAGGGCCTTATATATAAAATAGTAGCCCAACACTCACTACAACACACCTGATCTGATATCCCTCAACACTGAAAAAAATGTCTCTCTGACTTCATTTGAATAGAGAATACTCCCTCCGTCCCGTAGGAATTTGCACCCTATGGGACGGCACATTTTTTAAGAAAAAATAGTTTTATATATAAAGTAGTGGTATATGGGTAAATATGTGTAAAGGTTTGTGAGTGTGCACGTAAATCAATGCTTCCTTTTTTAGTAGTGTGCAAATTTGTGTGGGACGACCAAATAAGGAAAGTGTGCAAATTCCTGCGGGACAGAGGGAGTAGTATTTTGAACTTTCAATCAAAAATGTCAATATTTCTTTCAAAAATCAAGCAAGCAAAACTGCAAACTGAAGATCCTTTACACGAACATAAGCAGATTTGAATTCGCAAGAGCATTATTATATATTAATATTGAGATAGCCATAATATTTCTAAATGTGAATTGCATGCATTAGTTATCAGGTTGATCCATTATAACCTGGAGTCGCTCCGGCGCCGGGTTAACTGCATGACGTGTGTAGAGCATCGGCGGCCTTATTGGATTAAAGTTGTTATGAGGTGGGCATTATTGGATTAAAGCCATCAAGCGGGTACTGCATTGGCGTAGAACCCCGCCGCCGCCGGTGCGAGTGCCCCGCGGGGCTGATAGGGTGGGGCGTCCGGATTTAAATTGATCTCACTCCCCTCCAACATATATACTGGGCAAATTTGTTAAATTGGGTCAAATCTTGAGTTCAGTAGCTAAAATGGGGAAGAAAACACAAGTATCATTAAAATAGAGTTGGTTGCTCATTGAAGAAGCGAGTAGCAACCGGCGGTCAGGGCTATAGACCCATCTAATCGTCCTTTATTAATTTTAAAAGTAAATCTTAAAAAATAATTAAATTAAAAAAATACTTGATTAAAATAATTTAAAACTTAAAAGAATTAAAATAACTCAAATTACTGAAAAAACAGTTGAATTATACTATGTATCTAATACATAAGAGACTTACCTAAAATGTAAACCATAATATTAAAGTAAACCATTGCCACATCAGTTTGGAGTTAAAATTTTGGATACGTGAGTAGAAGAGTGATTAGGAGTTGGGAGCAAAACTTAGGTGCGCTTGGTATAAAAAAATTTATAATTGGTAATGGGAATGGAGATATACACATAGTAATTATTATATGTAATGAGAACAAATGAGGTACATATCATTGTTTTTCCTCCTAAATAATGTAATCATCACCCTCATTTGATTACCTCCTTCTCATCTTATTATCATCCTTCTCAATTAGTTTTCCATACCACAACCGATAATATTCTTTTTTGTCAACTTTTTTTAAAATTGGAGCACAACATTGATGATGTAAACAAACTCCTACTCAATCTTATGTAAGAGTAAAAGAGAAAAATGTAATTTCATTCCAATTACCATTGAAGAATTTGAAACAAGCGCCCCGAGGGGAATGAATGTATGAGCGCGAAGTGTTGGAGAGAAGAGAAAGAGGGAAAAAAAATGGAGGGGATGCATTTGGCAAAGGAGAAAATAGAGGGGAGAAATTGGCTAGGTTTTATGAAATGGTAAAAGCGAGAAGTTGTTATGGGTGTGTATAACTTGAGTTTGCATGAGCCCAATATAGAGGCCGGCCCAGGTTAGAAGTGGGTATTTTTGTATTGAACCGGCCAGTTGATTTATAGGCCCATGTTATTGGTAATTTCTTCATGTTCACATTGCGCCTGAAAATTAAAAGAAATTAGGTCCAAGAAAATGTCGTTATATATATCAGCCCATATCCGACGAAGAGCTCATAAGATTCCACAGAATAGATAGGGATGTTTTCAGAAGTCTGGTCAGCGGCACCTGCCAATATATATTCCCCCGACGCTTTCCGCGTCCTTACCTTTTGGGACGTCGTCGACAGACAAACATCATCAGGCGATGCCCGTCTCTTCAGCATTTTACGCAATCTCCATCCGCCACACTGGCACAAGATTCTACATCTTTCTTGACCACCCTCAGGTCGTCAGGATTCACCGTACTCCCGGAGTTCTTCAACCCGGTGCTTTACAATGCTCAAACGTCGCCGGAACACGCAATCAATCTATTTGGAGCGGTTGAAAACCCCGTATATCGAGCACTCCAAGGGTTGTACTTTGAGTAGAAATTATGATTTTAATTTTTACTATAAGAAAAATAAATTTTGCCAATGAAATTGAATTTACTTAAAAATATTCATAGTTGAATTGCCTATATTTTCGAATAATATATATAAAAAAATTTATTTTTTTATTTACAAGAAATTTGCCTACGAAATGAAATCCATAGATAATTATTTACTTACAAATAATTTGCCTTAAGAAAATTAGATCGGCAAAATTATTTGTAGGTAAAATGTCCATATAATTGAAAATTTTGTAGGTAATTTCATACATAATTCCAACTGGTAAATTTTTTGTTGAAAATTTTGTAGCATATAAATAAATTTTATTGGTAATATTTTATTTTCTTATAGTGATTTTTAATGGTGCAATCATAATTTTTGTTCATTCTTCCGAAAATTATTTATTTTTATTTTTAAAAAGACCAATAAAATGTTATTTATTAAAAGAATAAGGAAAAATTACAAAATGGTTCATAAATTTGACATGATTAATTACAAATTGGTTTAGTGGAAAAAAAAAAAGAGCTTCTGTGCAAATATTGTAAACCAATTTATAAAAATTGTTACTTTTTGAATCAATATGCAAATGACCCAAAGAATTATGAGTAGGTCTCTTCTGAACTCGAGTTCACATGAACTCGTATTATTGTTATGTATAATCACTATCACTGTACGTAATTCATATATATCACTGTTATAATACACTTAATATTTTGACAGTAATTAATAATATATATGCATAACAGTGATAATTGATAACCCGTGAACTCGTATTCATACAAATTTTTGTCAAGAATTATAAATCAAAATAAAGAACTTGTATTCCCTTCAATATTAATTAAATATGGAAATCTTGAATATTTTACTCATTTCCGTGAAAATAGGGCTATATTTTTGGACAAACAGAAAAGAAACAGAGTATCATCCTTTTTGGACTATCGATAAAAAATGTCAAATATTTCTTAATTTCAAGAATCAAGAAAAACTGCAAACTGAAGATCCTTTATGCGAACTTAAGTAGATTTGAATTCGCACGAGAGCATTATTATATTCACACAATAGCCATAATATTCTGGCGATGGAAAATTGTAAATGTGAATTGCATGCATATATGCATTAGTAATCAGCTGGTTCATCCATAACCTGGACTCTAGCAATCGGCGTCAGCGCCAGGTTAGCGCCATGAAGTGCAGGCGGCGCCCTTAATTATTGGATTAAAGCCATCAACTGGGTACTGCATTGGCGCCGCGCCATGAGGTTGGTAGTGCCATATTCCAGGAGCTTGGTAGTACCCCGCCGGCGTTGGTGCGAATGTCCCGCCGGGCTCATAGGGAGCGGCGTACGGATTTAAATTGGACTCAAAGTACAATCCTTGGAGTGCTCGATATACGTGTTCCTTGGAGTTTTCAACCGCTCCAAATAGATACATTGCTTATTCCTGAGCATTGTAAAGCACCGGGTTGAAGAACGACGGTGAATCCATAGGGGGTAGGCGACCCGAGGGTGGTCAAGAAATAGTGTGGCGAGCAACACCGGATGGAGATTGCGTAAGATGCTGAAGAGACGGGAATCGGCTGATGTTTGTCTGTCGACGACGTCCCAAAAGGTAAGGACGCGGAAAGCGTAGGGGGGATATTGGCCGGCGCCGCTCACCAGATTTGTGAAAATATCCCTGTCTACTCTGTGGAACCTTATGAGCTCTTCGTCGGATATAACGACATTTTCTTGGAATTTTCTTTTTCAGGCGGAAGAGGGCGGATTAATGTGATGATGATGGCATGGCGAAATTACCAATAACTGGTTTCAATATATAAATACCCAGTTTTAACCTGGGCCGCCCTCTATATTGGGCCTCATATACACTCAAGTTATATGCACCCATTTTGTAATGAATACGCACCCATAACAACTTATCGCTTTTACCATTTCATAAAACCTAATTTCTCCCCTCTATTTTCTCCTGCGCCAAATCATCCCCTCCCCCATTTTTCTTTTCTTTTTCTTTTTTACTAGATTTTTGCACGGGTCTTATATAGTTTTTTTTTTCTTTTTGTATTAACAAAAATATATTTAATTTTTGTAAATAGCAAACTAAGAGTATTTTATCTATAAAATTGTTATTTGTAAGAACGGAGGTAAAAAAAAAAAAATTACCGTGATAAAATTTAACGCTCTTTTAGTGGTTAAATAAATACAAAAATGTGAATTTTTTGTGGATATGAATGAAGTAATTTATAACGCAATAAACAAATGTTTATTTTTTTTTGTTAATGTAATTGAATTATACCTTTCAAAAGATTTTTCTATGTTTTTTTTTTTGAAAATAAGGTTATGTTATACAAATTTATGGTTATAAATTATTATATTTTCATGAAATTTTTCCTCAATAAAGACTCATATCTCTCTTTTACAAAAAAAAACAAAAAAAACAAACAAACAAAAGAGTCGTCGAAATTATTATATCACAATTCATATTTTAATTGTAAAAATTAAACGTTCTCCAAATTGAAATTATAAACATAATGCAAAAAAATTTTATCTACAAAATAGAATAATCAGTTAATGAGAATGAACATCGATCCTATCACATGGTGTATCTCATTCTAATATAAACTTATGTAATGTTGGCATCCCAGAGGCGAGTACTTTTTTGAATTCGATATGTGCACTGCACTAAATATGTCAAACCAAATTAGCAATATCACTATAATCATGCCATTAAAAGTCTTTGTTTTTTAGGTCTTGGGTCCTCTATATTTTTTTGTATAAATTTCTTGTAAGGTTATGAGAGAAATAGACACAATATATGATGTCACTCATTAATCATTATCATGGGTCCCAAAAATTTATATTTTTATTAATTTTTTTAAGTGTGTGTCTATTTCTTTCCTAAATGTACATAAAATAATAGAGAAGATCCATGGGCCTATATTTTATGTGTCAAGGTAATAGCATTCCCAATTTTAAAATGGTGTTAGATGATATGGGATGAATTTCGTATTATTCGAATCTTTTAGGACTATTTTTGTAAAGAAGAAAATATATAGGACCAAAATTGAAATATTTGGGACCATTTTGAATCGGGTGTGTTTCCTGTTGGACCAAAAGTACAATTCCCTCTTAGTTTTGACAAACAATAGAAGTTGGGTATATAAAACTTTGAACCTATATCACGTAAATTACTGGAAAAAAGATAGAAAATTTTGAGGGAAAAAAACAAATTAGATGATTACAGACGATCAATAGATGGGTTTATGGAAACACACTGTTAATCAGTTCTGTCCTCGATAAAAAGAAAAAAACGATGAGAAGAGAAATTGGGTTTTTTAAATAGTGTTTTTTAAATTTTAATTTATGAATATGTGGTTGTTTTTTGTTGGTGTTATCAAAATAAGTAAGAGCATCGATACCAATGATACTGTTACTGTTCAGAAGAGAGGAGCGCCATCAATATTGGCGCCCCATAAAGAACTGCACAGTAGCATGAGTGCCATCATCAATGGCGTCCTCCTATTTTGATCGTATTAGTCGTCTATTTTAGTTTGGATTTTTTGAGACTTATATGGCATTTCAGGGAGGAATACCAAAATCAATTTTAATAATTTTACAAGATATATTATGTTTTTTTCTTTTTTCTTTTTCTTTTGTCTGATATGTGACTGCGCATCCCTGCAGGGATGTTCTGCAGAGTGTCAATTTGAAGTACATTAAGTTAGATCACCTTGATCTCTCATTTGTTAAGTGTCTCTGCTTAGTTCCAATCATGATTATTATTATCATCTAGTCCTCTCAAATGAATCCTGATGACATCCATGATTGTGGCTTCATTTGTGGTTATAACCTTCTCTTTTCTCGTTTTTAGATCCACCATTTACACCATGACCCGCCTGCAATCCATTTATTTGGTCAATTATTTCTTAATTAGAATTATTAGATATTATTAAATTTAATATAATTAAAAGTTTGTTAAATTAGAGTAAATTTAGGAGGAGTTATGAATATAGGCGTTTTTCTTTCTTTTTTCTTTTTTAAATAGAAAATCAAATAATAATAATAATAATAAGATGATTTGTTTAAAAAAGTTAAATTAATATTCACAATTTTGATCTTTAATTATTTTTTTAATTATAATTTTTGTAATTAATGTTCAAGATTTATATTTAGACTAGGCCCTTTTACTATTTATATCACAATTGAATTTAGTACAGTTACTAGCCTGCAGTACAGTTGAATTGCGTATGTATTGCCTATAAAATTTTCAAATTATGTAGACATTTTTATTTTTTAATTTACAAGTAATTTACCTACAAAATGAAATCCATAGATAATAATTTACTTACAAATAATTTGTCTTACGAAAATTATGTAGGCAAATTATTTATAGATAAGAAATGAAAATGTTCATATAAATAAATATTTTTGTAGGTAATTTCGTAGATAATTCCCACTCCTAAATTTTTTGTTGGAAATTTTGTAGCATATATATAGACAAATTATGTTGACAATATTTATTTTCTTATAGAATTCATTTGGATGAATGAATTTAAAAAAAAAAGAAAAAAGTTAAGTGGACTTGACGTCGTACAACCCTTTGAGTGCTCGATATACATTTATCTTAGCCGTTTCAATCGATGCCAATAGATACCTTTGATATTCGCCTGGGCTTCGGCAACCACAGGTTGAAGAACTCCGGCAGGACAGTGAATCCTGGTTGGGTAAACACCGTGATGGTGGCAAGAAAGGATGTGGAATCTTGTGCAAGTGTGGCGAGCTCGTTCGGAGGGAGAGTGCCTATTTTGTGAAAAAGAATGGGATCATATTCGAATAAATGTGAGTCGACGACGTTCCAAAAGGCAAGGAGGCGCAAAGCGTGGGGGGATCTTGGCTGGCGGCGGTGACCAGAGTTGTGAAAACATCCTCTCTGTTCTGTGGAACCTTCTAAGCTCTTCGTCAGATAACGACATTTTCTTGGACTCTTCTTTTTCAGGCGCAACCGAATTGTATAATGGTTACGGTGTTGTAGTGTGATGTGAATGAATATATATGGAACACGGATATTCTCCCCCAATTTTTAATTACTTCAGCCCCATACTTAATTTTTCCATTCCAAAATATATTTTAAAGACTAAAATAGTCTTTTGTCATGTTTTCCTAATTTACAAATTGATCAATTCATCTTCGTGTTCTTTATATGAAAACTCTATTCATGATTTTTAGATTATTTTTTGAAAAATTAAAGGGGGTGGACTGAAAATTTGGTGAAGTGAAAAGGGTGAAGTAATAAAAAGGGGGAAGAATATCAGTGCCCATGTATAATGACGAAACTGCCAATAGCGTCCTGGGCCTACACACAACTGGGCTCAATGCATAAACACCCAAGTTTATCGTGGGCCGGGCTCTCTATTGGGCCGAATAAATTAATGTTGACTAGTTATATGCAACAACTTTTGTAATGAATACACACCCATAACAACTTATCACTTTTACCCTTTCATAAAACCTAATTTCTCCCCTCTATTATGCGCCAAATGCATTCCCTCACCCATTTTTCTTTTCTTTTCATTTTAATGAAAAATATACTTTTTTTTATTTTTCGTCATCTTAAGTTTTGAATTTTTTTAGTCATTTAATTTATCAAAAATTATGAATTTAATCATATCGCCGGTTGAGTGACCGAGTATAACAAGTCACAGGATTAAAATCATAATTATTTTGTAAGTCAAAGGACTAAATTCAAAATTCGAGAATCAAAACAAAGTTAATGAAAGTTAAAAGACAAGAAAATGTATTTTTCCTTTTTTTTTTTTTTTAAAATTCTCTTTCTCTTCTCTCCTTCATTTCACGCGCTCATACGTCCATTCCCACTCATTCACTAAGTTTTGCTCCCAACTCCTAATCTCACGCATCCAAATTTTTAACTCCCAACTGATATGGCAACGGTATCCCTCAATTATTTGGAGGCTTATGATCAATTATTCAAGCCTAAAAATAACTTCCATAGTTACTTATTTTATTAATAGTCCTTTAATTTAAACCCATATTTTTACTTATTGTATTGGACCTTTGCATGGGCCTTCGTTTCGTATTTATTTTAGTTTTGAGAATATTTAGTTAGGGTTGAACTTTGATTATTGAAATTTATCCACCTAATATTTATAGTATCAATGTGATATTTATCGTGTTCAAGCTTACGCTGTGTCACCAGTCTATCTTTCATGAACAATCTTAATTTCACAAGTATATTATGTTTAAATCTATATTCTTCTTATCCATGCAGGTCTGAATTTTGTTTCTCTCCAATCTAATGCTAAAAAAATTATACATTATAAATTTTGAATCTGATTTCCAAAAATAGTTACAGTTTTGGATTTAATTTTTTATATAAAAAAAATCAAAATATACTAATTTTTCTAAAATATTTTTAAAACCTAATTTAATTTTATTCTGAATATTTTGTTTTCTTCAATTTTAAAAAATTATTTGGTTGTTTTCATTTTATTTCCCGAACAAATTTAGAAACAGATTTAAATTTAAAAAAAATTTATTTTTTTATAAATCTCAGTTCATATTGTTCTTTCAATCTTTATTGTGATAAACAATTAACAAATTTATATAAAATGGATGACAAGAGTTGAACACTCTTTAATTAGGGCCGCCTATTCAACCCCCATTTTAATTGAAGAACATCCATCAGATCTTAGAACCATATAAATTTGGTTCAATACGTTTTCTATATTTATTTCCCCAATATTTGATTCTGAATCCCAAAAAAAAAAAAAAAAAATCTACCCCGTCATCACATCGCCACCACCACGCCTGTAGAGACAACAAAAGAGAGTGTGACCATTGAGAGCGGCACTCGTGGTGGACAGATCTGGGCACCACTCTTCACGAGGCGTGGCCGTGGCACTTTTCTTTCATGCTCACTAAAACTAAGCATGTGATCATAATTCTGGTAATTCCACTTAAAATTAGCAGAAACTAGTTTTGCATTTTCTTTTCACTGAAATTGCTAACTGAACTAATTTGATCTCATATGGCTCATGAACAACCCATTAAACTGATTTAGAAACATTAGGAAAGCAACATGGATAAAGTGAGTCCAAGGCATCACACAGCA
Source organism: Prunella vulgaris (assembly GCA_026898435.1). NCBI lineage: Eukaryota > Viridiplantae > Streptophyta > Magnoliopsida > Lamiales > Lamiaceae > Prunella > Prunella vulgaris. Next base: position 1,201,245 of record JAPKLY010000087.1, on the reverse strand, counting down.
CCACTATACTCTGTAACCAGAAAGACAAACAGGGTTTACAAATCTTTCATGTCTATGGGATTGCATCATCTGCCAGCTAAACAGTCTACAGTACACAAAAAAAGTTGTATTGTTTTTAAACGAACCAGTACATCGTGTTCGAGTTTATAAACATGGTACGCCAAGGTATCTACCTATATTACTAGCCTTCCTTCTGTTCCAACCCTCTCTTCCAAGTCCTTGTTCATGCTAGTCTTTCTAAGCAACTCTTAATTGCAATATCATTGGGCCAAACTGTTCATCTCTTTCTTTAAAGTATAGCTAAGATCAACAACAAAACAAATGTTTAGAGCAGATCAATTCATATCAACTAAACCCAATGCAGCCATACAAACACTGAATCATTAGGTTTTTTTTTACGTTTGCTTATGAGAAAGTAACTCTTAACCCGTAGTTGCTTAGGAAAGAACTAGCAACAACCAAATCTGAAACTACAAAAGCAACAAGGCCCAAATTAGGCTATGGAATACAATTGCCGAGCCTAAATCAACTATGCCAAGAGTCATTTTGAAGCAAAATGATCAATAAGTCCACTAGAGCTGAGCTAGAAAACATCTCTAGAGAAACAAGACAAATGATGAAATTGAAGAAAATTACTTAGACATGTGGTACATCACTATGGTGAACAATAGTGCTTCATAAGTTAATGGAGGAACCCCAATTTCTCCTATAGATGCCTTTTTTTAGATTATGCAAGATTATTAGTGTTTCATTTTATGCAAAAAAGGCTTGTAGCTTAATCTCAATCTATCATCCTATTCTTACATAGACAATACCTTTTATCTCTATTTTCTTACAGAAGGCTTTTGCCAAATTTCATTTGTTCTGTTTGTATATAGTAGCTTCAATTTTATTACAGGTTCATAGGCAGTCTAGTAAATAGGTAAGACAAGATCTCAAACAAGAGTTCATCCATTAGAATGGCTTAGATGCTTTAATGCTGGCCCTGCATTCATAATCTAACTAAAGCTTGAAACTGGAAACTGCAAAAGAAACCATACTCGAGATTCTTACCACTGAGATTGTGAAAAATCAACTTAATTCGCTTGAGAAACATCAACTTACACATAAACATAAAACATCTTGATTTACTTAAGTCCTCAATACAAGTTCGTATGATGTCAAGACATTTCTTTCTACATGAACTAGACAACATCAACTTTTGTCATCCATTACAACTACAATGTAAGCACTCCGAGCCATTTGTCATGTGCATTCTGCTATTCAAGTGTAGGAAATTCAACTCAGAATCGCCTTCAACATCTAGTTTGGGTGGTAAATCAAATTTGGTAAAACAAATCAATTGTGAAACAGGAAAGATAGAAGGAATAAATAACTTGCAATTTAGACTCCCTCTTGGAAAAAATTCACGATTAGCCATCAATTCAGTAGAATGGTTAAGAAAAATAGGCAAATCATGCAATCTTCTGTCATATTGACGCACAAGAGAGAAGAAATATAAAAAATAAAAGATATCACCACAGAATATCATTAGATGCATAACAACGATAAAGCATTTGCTTATGTAATCAATTACAAAATTACATTCAGGATCTTGAATACAAAATTAGAAACGCGGCCTTAACTAAAGCATAACAGGTACCGTATCTCCGCCACGAAAGAATATTACAATTTAATCGTTAAATGTAAAGAAAATTCAAACCCTTGATTACTACAAGCTTACCTTTTGCGCAGATTCCACCACAAGTAACTATCAGATCCGACTCAAACGCGCGAGGCAACAGGGGCAGCCGCAGCCGCCGCAGATGAGGCGGCGCCGCCTAGGAAAGATAGAAAACCAGAATTAGCCGGCTCCTGATCATCTAAAAACAAATCCTCGGGCATCCTGAAGGCTCCATGCGCGCAAACCACAGCAAGACCAACCAGCACGGCGGAGATGAGCAGCGATCCAACGCTGGTGAGGAACACAACAACAATCGTAGACACCACCAAAATTCCTAAAATTTCCTTATCCGAAAACGTGCGACCCCCAATAACAACCGGCTGATCTGAAGGACGGAACAAGTAGAGAAACACCCACGCGGCGAGGAGGGAGAGCAACACGAGGAGAGAGAAGGGGTGCGATAGGAGAGAGAGGGCGAGAGATAGGGCGAGGAGAGAGATGTAATTGACGCGGAAGTAGGAAAAGTTTTTGCGTACGCGGGAGGCGGCGTCGGAAATGGAATCGGGGCGGGAGAAAGAGGAGCGGTCGACGAGCTCCAACCAGGGGCGGCGCTGGGCGAGCCCTTGGCGGACGGTGGTGTTCAGGCGGGATATGAAGGAGCGGAAGGCAGGGGTGGCGATCGGCGGCTGTGATTCGGATTGAGGATTGGAGATCGGGAGAATTGCCGGAGAGGCCATTGATGATTTGGAGAATGAAATCGAGGAAGGTTTTGGCCTCTCTGGGTCTGGGGGAGCGAATACCGATTCTCCCAGGCCGAGATTTAAAACAAAAACAAATAAAAAAAAAAAGAAGACGAGGAAGAAACCTAAACCTATATAGGCTATAGTATATAGTACCTTTAAATATATGTTTTTTATAATTAATTTTAGTTATAAATTAATTTTTTGTAAAAGAATACTCCCTCCGTCCCAAAAAAATAGTATTTTGAGGGTTAATTTGATAAAATTTTATGTAAAAAGTGAAAAAGTTAGTTGGATTGAGTGTAATGTGGGCCCAAAAAGTGAAAAAGTAATGACAATTTGTGTAAATATGTAGATATTGTGAGGGTGAAGTTTATAAAACGATTTCTTTTTTTGGGTCTGCAAGTTCCTTTGGGACGTCTCGAAAAGGAAAACTTGCAAGTTCCTCTGGGACAGAGGGAGTATATTTTTTTAATAAAAAAAATTGTTGAAAATATTTAATATTTAATTAAATAATAAATAAATTAATAGGTATTGTTTGAGCAAGAAAATAAAGAGATTAAAATTAATTTATAGAAAATTAATTGATACGAGTGTGTTCTACTTTCGTAGTAGATGATTTAATGTATTAATACTCACAAAACCAATTAATAGTGAATGAGAAATTAAGTCAACAAATCAAAGTTAAAACCTTGACTTAGGGAGATAATTAATTATGTAATTAATTCTCATCTCACATTGGAAAATGAGAAGACTAATATACACAATATTAGTAAGAAGTCAACGAAGTTAATCAAATTATAATTGATTGATTGGCAATCAAAATGGTCACACACGTGCGCGCCGAGGCCGAGGTCGAGGTCGAGGTCGTGGCCTTGGATCTTGGTAATTGGACTTTGAGTGTACTATAGTCTGGTGTCCATCTAATTTTTTAGAACACAAAAGTTTGTGGGTCCAACCCAAATTAATTCGGTAATGGGTCAGACCCATACCAAAAGTTGACTTCGTTGTACAGATTCAATTAATTTGAAGCTGACATTATGCTGACTCAACACTGGCCAAGTTCAATGAACATGAAGCTGACTCCGTGCTGACTCAACTCTGACCTTCTCGTATTAGCACAAAAACGTGTGAATTTTATTTATGGCAGGCCAACAATGATTGATTGCAATCAATCTCGTAACTGTTGACAATCATCAATTATGTCCGTCAGCATTAATTTTGACACGTTTTTTCCTCCTTTACTAGCGGAGTTTCACCTATAAATAGGTGTCCTTATTCATTCAAAGAAGACACTACTCGCACTCTAATCTCTCCCTTGTCCAAGCTCTGCATATAGACTTTTAGGTGCAGTCCTGTTCAAAACGTCATTGGTTCGCCGGAACTTCAAGTCATGCGGTGCTTCACACTTGAAGGCGCACGTAGTTTTACCTTTGAGAGCACTATTCCATATCGAAGAGCACTACAGGGGAATATTCGCTTTGTAGGAAGAGGACTCCTCAACCCGACGGCTGTTTTAATTTTATTGTAATCTTTTAATTTTTTGTGTATTTTCTTCCCCCGTTGTATCCCCTTTTCTTTTTACAGTTTTGTATTATTCAATCGACAAAACCTTTTTTTTCAACAAAAATTTATACTTTTGTGCAAATATTGTGAATCAATACATAAATATAAAAAATTTTAAATCGATATGCAAATGTCACTTCGTCCGTGCTAAATGGGCAAAATAATTAAAATATTAAACTAATATGTCTAATTACAAGTGTGCCCTTAATTAATATTTTAATTTTTCAAATGAAAAACTAGGTTAAACAAAAATAGGATTTATTACAAATTAGTTCTTGTTTTTGACCAATATTATAAGGGTGCACCAAATGTTTAGAATATGGACATCCAAAAGTGATGTTTGGTGATATTTGAATTTTGTGTCATTTAAATAATCAAAATATCATATTTAAATAAAAATTAAATGTGGATGCAATTGAGTAAGATTTTGAATTTTAAAATTATTTCTTTCTCCCAAGTTATATTACTAGTACTCTTCTCATATTTCTAATAAATTTTCTCGTATTTCTTTTTTTTTTTAAATAATTCATAAAATACAAAGTTTTTTTTTTCTAAGCATGTTGTGACACGATTATATCCAACTGAAAAAATCGGACCAGGCTCATAAAGAATCGATTTGGATCCGATCAAGGTCGAGCTCCATGAAACTTGGGGGAGGGTGTTGATGCAATAATCTAATCCAGATGATTAAGGAAGTAATCAGTGGAATACCGGATGACGTGTCCCAAAACAACTAATCAAACATGATGATTATGGGCAAAGTTCAAGAAGATCAATACGAGAAAAGAAGAATCGTCAAACAAGCAAGAAATGGCTGAGCAGCAGTGCAAAGAGGAAGGGGCGAGCAGCTCACCTGCTCGCCCAACCCCCTGCCTAGCCCACCTGCTCGCCTATTTGCTCATAATAGGCGAGCAGACCTTGTAAATCTCATAACTGGCGAGCAGCTCACTTACTCGCCCCAGGTGCTGGTCGCCAGGGATTGAGGTGCTGCTCGCCTGATTTGAAGAAGATCGCCCAGATCACATTTTTATCATTTTTAGCCAATTTTCTTGTGTAATTATCTTGTTTAGGCGGTTAGGGACACGTGTAAGCTTCAGAATAAGCGTGGCAAAGCGTGTGCCACCACCTGCTTATGTATTTGCCTATAAATAGGCCACCATTTTCATAATAATACAAGTTTTTCTTAGCCTCAGCGAAGCTCTGCCGAAATCTTCACGTAATCAAGCAATTTGCAGTTCCATTTAACTGTTCTTGATCGATTGTTAGTGAAATTGCACTCGTTAGCCACATAAACGCTTCCATTGCGGAGATTTCATTAACAATTTGGCGCTAGAAGGAGGGCCCGAACTTCCGATTACTGGATTTTGTTGAATTATGGACTGGAAACTGCAAAATTTGGGTTTGTGATGAAGATATACACCTGCTCGCTTGAATACTTGAAGATACACACCTGCTCGCTTGAAGGTTTGAAGGAGCACAAGTTGTTCGCTTGAAGGCTGAAGAAAATCCACCTGGTCGCCTGATTGCCCACCTGGTCGCCTGCTCTCACCTGGTCGCCTGTTTCACCTGCTCGACTTGCCCACCAGCTCAGCTGTTCGCCAGAACTGCTGGTCGCCTGTTTCAGCTGCTCGCCTATCTGTGTATCCAGCTGCATAATAATTTAACCTGCTTCATAAAAAGGAGTTGACATTACGTAAAATGTCGAGGGAAGTTTCACAACCAAGGATGACATCTCGTGGGAGGAATAATGACCAGCTCAATCAGAGAACCCCGGCACCTAAACATTCTACAGCAGTTCTAGGTGTCGCAGGAACTCAACGACAAGCTGAACCAACTGGAGTCCCGGTAGCTCAAGTCGGACAGAACTATATGCAGGGGTTATCTGAATTACTCCCATTCCTGCATAACCCATAAGACATTTCACGCGTGACAGCTCTTTGCAGAGTGCTGAAGGAGCAGCAACAAGGTGCAGCCGGTCCGTCTGGTACTCAACCTGATCAGAGGCTCATTTTTCAACGGGTCGATCAGCGTTTACCAGAGACCGAGGCTGACAGTGAACAAAGAAGAAGGCGTGAGGAGTGAGGGAAGCAGAAGGTGACCGACCATCTGGGACCAAGAATGGAGGATCGTTTAGGTCCACAAGGAACGGATCGTTTGGGCCCACAAAGAGGAAGAACGCGGAGTGTGATGGACGAGTCAAGTCAGGGAACCCCGCAAAGTAGGCCTGTTGAACGATGGGAATACAGGTCATAGGGCCCACCTGTGATGACCTATCAACCCCCTAGTAGAGTTCCAGAAGTAGACCAAAGGAGGCCTGATGGAGCACCAGAGGTAGATCGAGGGAGACCCAGTAGAATGCCTGATCCAGATCAGGGAAGACAGCATACAATCCGAGAAAGACTATGCTGGCCGGCGGTAGAAAGACTTGGCCCTGAAGGCATACACAAGGCAAGTATGATTCCAGCGAGGTCGCACCAGAGTGACCGGATGTCCGGCTCCCCTCGCCAAGAGCGAGAGGAACGGGTACCCTGTCGAGGTGAGGAGGCCTCGGATGAAATCTTACAATCAATGAAGAAGGCCATTGAAGACCTTCAGGTCAAAGTCTCATTACGCCCAGAGAGCAACCCGGCGATACAGATCCCAGTTTCACCCCTGTCAGCAGCAATACTTTTGGCACCTGTTCAGCCGAAGATTCAGTTCCCGGCTTCTAATCTGTATGAAGGAACGTCAGATCCGAAGGTGCACGTGTCCAAGTTTACAGATTACATGATTTCTATGGGAGCATCTGATGCGACCTAGTGTAGGAACTTTCCTCTTACACTTGGAGATCATGCACACCAATGGTTCACCGCGATGCCCCCTGCATCGATCACTTCTTTCATGCAGTTAAGCCGAGAGTTTTTATTGCACTTTTCTGGGGCAGCGTCCTGTTTTACACAGAAGCATCGACTGGCAAATCTTGCCCAGGAACCAGAGGAATCTGATCAACAATTCCTCGAATGGTTCGATAAGATTTTGCTCGAGGGAGAGTCAGTCAGCGAAGATACCAAGGTGATTACTGCAATGGCAGGATTGAAGAAAGGATCAGATCTATGGAAAGAGATGCAGCTAGCGTGTTCGACAACTTATGCGGAGTTTCGGATCAGGGCCGGGATATATGTGGCCATGCAAGAAGCCCTGAAGAAATCCATGGGAGAGGTTAAGGAAGCACCGAAGGCGACGGGCCCGGTCAGGGGAAGATATCGAACCCCCAGAAACTTGAAGTCATTCGAAGGAACCGAGTTGGTGGAAAAACTAAACCAGGTGATGATTGTGTCCATTGACCAACTTTTCAACGCGGTCAAGGGAACTGGAGAGTTGCCACCGGCAAAAAAGCTCAAGGTGGATCCTTGGAGAACGAACAGAAACAAGTACTGCGCCTATCATCAGGCGATGGGACATTTCACAAGCGAGTGTCAAGATCTCCTGAAACAGTTGTGGAGGTTTTACGAAGAAGGTAAGCTGTCAGAATTTGTGAAGCGAGCCCCTGGAAAGAGACCACGTGCGCCCGATCGAAGGGCAAATGGAGAAGACAATGAGAACCAGAATGAGAATAAAGAAGGAGCCGGATCGAGACGCCGATAGAAATAGCAAGCCCTACTTCCCCCGCCAGGTCCAGTTCGGGATGTTTACGTTTTGGAGCCTGAGGTTGGCCTAGCCGGAGGCTGTACAGATGGCAGGCCACCTCCGTCGAAGAGGCAGAAGAAGGCAGAATTGCGTGCTATCGACCAGATCAAGGAGACCGAGACAGGACCCTTTACCAAGCCCACTGCAGAACTGACTTTTTCACAGAAGGACTTGGAAGGAATCATGACCCCACACAATGATTCCCTGGTCATTAGCGCAAACATCATGAATGCACGAGTTCACAGGTTGTTGGTCGATACTGGAGCATATACGAACATTCTGTTCAAAACTACTTTAGACCAGATAGGGGACTACGAATCCTATATTGAGCCTTGTAATCACAGAATTATAGGATTCGAGGATGCAGTTACTATTCCCCTAGGCACTATTCGTTTATCTGTTGAACTTGTATCAGTTGACGACCCCAATAGGAGGATGACGAGACAAGTAGACTTTCTCGTTGTAGACCAGTCATCCTCCTATAATGGGTTCCTTGGTCGACCCTTTTTACATGAATTTAAAGCTGCCTGTTCGACTTACTACTACTGTATAAAATTCCCAACACCAAACGGAGCTGGCACAATGAAGGGCGATCAGAAGAAAGCCCGAGAATGTTTACTTCAGAAAGCACCATCGGTCACTTATATACACATGATCGAGAATCCTCCCCCAAACGCTGAACCGAAACCAGAGACATTGAACGCTTCCCAAGCGGAAGCGGAACCAATGGAGGTTGATGACCCAGTTCACGTATCAGAGAGTGCACCTAATCTGATGGTACAGATTCTAGGGGAATCAGAGGCTGAAAGGCATTTCGAGGGCGAACGCCCAGATGAATGCTTACTCCGCCGAGATTCCAAACCTAGAACCATACCAGAGAATGCACGAGATTCGACTATGCAAGTCCTAGGGGAATCAGAGACTGAAAGGCATTTCGAGGGCGTACACCCAGATGAATGCCTACTCAGTCAAGATTTTGAACCTAGACTTGAGAGTGAACCGATGGAGATTGAAGATGAACTAAACGTGGACAGACCCATACTGGATCCGAGGTGGAAAGAGAAGCGAAAACGGGCCACACCGATGGAAGAGTTAACATCTATCCAAGCTTATCCAGATAAAGAAGATCTAGAACTCTTCATCGGATCTGAACTGCAGGAGCCATACAGAACAAGAATGATAACTTTCTTGAAGAATAATTTGGACGTTTTGCATGGTCTCATTCAGACATGACAGGTATTCCCACCGAACATGCCTGTCATCGACTTAATATTGATTCAGCACGCCGACCTATCCGCCAAAAAAGACGAAAATTTGGGCCTGACAAGCATGAGGCGTTGACGACAGAGGTCAAGAAGCTACTGGACAACAAGTTGATACACGAAGCCTTGTGCACACAATGGGTTGCGAACCCCGTCCTTATTCGTAAACCCAATGGCACATGGAGACTCTGCATCGACTTTACTGATCTGAATGACGCCTGCCCAAAGGACAACTTTCCACTTCCTCACATTGATCATCTGGTTGATAACACAGCAGGGCACGAACTCATGACTTTTATGGATGCATTTGCGGGATATCACCAGATTGCGCTATATCCTGACGATCAGGAGCATACCGCATTCTATACCAACAAAAACCTTTATTGTTGGGATAGGATGCCATTCGGTTTGATCAACGCTGGAGCCACCTATCAACGATTGGTGAACAAGATGTTTGACGAGCATATCGGCCGCTCAATTGAAGTCTACATGGACGATATTGTCGTAAAGAGCTTGCACAGGGAAGACCATCTTGAACACCTTTCACAAACATTCCAAATACTCCGCGCTTACAGCATGAAACTTAACCCGAAGAAAAGAAGTTTCGGAATTCATTCGGGAAAGTTCCTGGGACATCTGGTCAGTCAGCACGGAATCGAGGTTAATCCAACTAAAGTTAAAGCCATAATCGATATGAAGCCTCCTGATTCAGTTTGAAAGGTTCAACGTCTTACAGGATGTTTGGCAGCGTTGAATCATTTTATCTCGCGTTCTGGAGATAAATGTCGGCCATTCTTTGAAGCCATGAAGAAGAAGAAAAATAATTTTGTGTGGACAAGAGATTGCCAGAGAGCGTTTGAGGAAATCAAAGAGTATCTGGGCAATACACAAATTTTGTCTAAACCAGTTCCGGGTGAAAAGCTCTACCTCTACCTCGCGGCGTCAGAGGTAGCAATAAGTTCGGTACTTGTGCGCGCCGAAGGCAAGTTCCATTCCCCGATCTACTATGTCAGTTAGGCTCTACATGAAGCCGAAGTCCGGTATTCTCCAACGGAAAAACTAGCATACGCATTGGTCATGAGCACGCGTAAGTTGCGACTGTACTTCTATGACCACCAAGTAGAAGTACTTACGATGTTCCCTCTACGGCAAATTCTACATCGCCCCGATACAGCGGGAAGATTGCTGAAATGGTCATTGGAAATCAGCCAATTTAGCATCACGTACGCAACAAGAACGGCGATAAAGGGACAAGCTCTGGCTGATTTCATTGTAGAGCTGACCTATCCATCGGAACTGACGAGAGATCTTGAACATCCGTGGCACCTGTACGTAGACGGTTCGTCTACCAACTTGGCATCGGGGGCAGGTGTGGTGTTAATAAGCCCTAACCAACAGGTGTTCACGTCAGCGATAAGATTTGCTTTCCTGGCAACCAACAATGAAGCTGAGTACGAAGCGTTGATTGCCGGACTCAGACTTGCATTGGCTATCGGAGTTAAGAGAGTACAGATTTTTGGCGATTCATAACTCATCGTTTCTCAAGTTCGAGGAGAATTTGAAGCCAAAGACGAACACGTGATTTTATACCAGAAGATAGTGGCTCATTTGATATCAATGTTTTAGCAAGCATACATTGAATAGATACCTCGACTCGAGAACACTCAAGCAGACGCCTTAGCCCGATTAGCATCCAGCCAGGGGGCAACAGAGATAACGGAAGTCGTCATCACCAGACTCGATAATCCTTCAACCTTTGATTATCAGATAAATCAAACGTTAAATGAGGGGCAGGAGATGGAGGAGGAAGATGACGACTGGAGGAAAGATCTGAGGAAGTATCTAACAACAGGAGAACGGCCCGAAGATCCTTGGGCGGCGGTTCGCCTGGTCAAGAAAGCAGCATGTTACGTATTGATCAACAGACATTTGTATAAGAGAGGATTTTCGTCACCCCTACTCAAATGCGTTTCACGGAAGCAAGGATGGGAAATCCTCGATGAAATCCACGAGGGAATATGCGGAAGTCATGTTGCAGGACGAGCACTGGCGCACAAAACCATGAGGCAAGGATATTATTGGCCTACTCTGAAAGAAGACGTCATCTCATTTGCGAAGAAATGTCGCAATTGCCAAATGTTCGCCCCCAACATTCATATTCCTCCACAAGAGATGAAAGCTGTCTACGGTCCTTAGCCATTCGCCAAGTGGGGTATCGACATCATCGGACCATTCCCACCCGGGAAAGGAAGCGTAAAGATCGCAGTGGTTGCCGTGGATTACTTCACCAAGTGGGCCGAAGCCGAATCGCTGGTGACAGTCACTCAGGAAAAAATGATCAACTTTATCTGGAAAAACCTGATTTGCAGATTCGGTTTACCTCGATCAATTATAACTGATAATGGGCCACAATTTGACGAAAAGAAAATCCGAGAGTTCTGTAATACTTGGGGAATCAAGAAGTATTATTCGACCCCATATCACCCACAGTCCAACGACCAGGTCGAAGCTATCAACAAAATCATCAAGCGGACATTGAAACTTCGCCTGACAGAGAAAAAAGGAAGCTGGTCAGAAGAACTCCCGGAAGTGTTGTGGTCATACCGTACGTCATTCAGGACAAGCACAAGTGAAACTCCATTCGCAATGGCGTACGGCATCGAAGCGATGGTACCAGTGGAACTACAGAATCCAACATGGCGGGTTCGTATGTACGATGAGAAAGAGAATGATGAAGCTGTTGCGATCGAAAAAGATTTCCTGGAAGAGAAGCGGACGGCGGCAGAAATGCACAATGCAGCGTACAAACAATGTGCTACCCGGTATTATAATTCGTGAGTCAAGGTCAGAAGTTTCCAAGAAGGAGATCTAGTCCTGCGGAAGATTCTATCCACTCCATCCGGAACTTTTGGACCAAGCTGGGAAGGACCATTTCGCGTTTCGCGAAGTTGGTCGAATGGGACTTGCGAGTTGGAAGACATGGACGGGGTACCATCTTCGTACACGTGGAATGCTGCTCACTTGAAAAAATTCTATCAATAGGAGAAATTTTGTTGATAGAAGATGTAAATGTACGTTTTATTTCAGAACATATTATAAATGCTATAGACTGGCTTTTGTTGAGAAGTTCGCAGTCTAGCTGAAATTGCCTAACTCATAAGTGGCTAAAGAGGGTCAAAATGCGCTCCAGTTAAAGCCCCGGCTCTGCTGATCTAGCACGCTCTTTGTACAGAGACAAAATGGCATTGTACGATGCCTGTACGTCCAGCACTAAAGAGAGCACAAGCATACCAACGCTCTTCTTTGGGTAATGGCGTTGAAACGCCTAATCACTCCCGAATAAGAACTGAGCGTGAGAACCCCGAGAGACCACTCACAGGGGGACCTGAGTGTGCATCAGAGATGCCCCTCCAGAGGACGTTGCGTACTATCCGGAGGATAGCAGAGTAAATGCACCCGGTAATACTGGGACTGCGATTCATGTCCACCAGAGGGACGCAGGTATGCTCCCGAGGACGAAGTGAACGCTTCCTGATGGCCCATTTCCGCTCGAGTGTCTTATTCATCTCGTGCCCAGAGAGAGGCGAAGCAAAACGACTTAAAGACCCAACAGACGCGAAAGGCGACATGTAACAGTAGACAAAAATAACATTTCATAAGAGTTCACTAAAACAAATGAGTACGTTAAAAAAACATCCTTCATTGAAGCAAAAAGAAGTACAACAAAAGATAGAAAGTTCGAGCAACATTCTGAAAATGAAAAACGGAAAGTAAAGATACAACAAGAAACAAAAGTGCAAGAGCAAAATTGATGTCCAAAACAGATAGGACACCAGGCAAACAACGACCCTAGTCGAGAGCGGGGGCAGTAGTGTCAGCGGCAGCAGATGTTGGAACCTCAAGAGTCGTTGTATCGTCACCGGGAGGAGTCTGGATGTAAGACATGACGATCTCATTCTCTCTCTCCTGACGACCTTCCTCAGGAGAGGCTTCAGCAACATTGACAGACTCTTGAGCGGTAGCAGAAGTCCCGGCAACGGCAGCAGTTATGGGAGCGTCGGGAGCAGATTGTGATCACGGTTGAGGCCACTCAATGGTGTACCCGTCTCCCAAAAATCCCACGTCAAGTCCCAATTCCACTAAATTAGCCAGCGGAAGAGGTTGCGACTTGGCAGGCAGATTCGCACGGAGAAAGTCGGACAATTTCTTCATCATCATTTCTGATATCTCCGACCCCACTTTCTCAAAAGCGCGAATCGCTCGGATGCTCTCAGAATATGCGCAGACATATCCAAAATTAGCTGCTTCACCCGTCTGCTCCAAAAATTCCTCTTCGGGATACATGCACTCCATCGTGTTCTGAAGTGTAGCCTTCTCTCGTTCCAGCCCCAAGACCTGATCCAGAGCATCATGATACTTCTGGTTCGTATCAGCATTCTCAGCCTTGAGACGAACAATGCCCTCAGTAGCTGCATTCAACTGCTCATTGAGACTTCGATTGCTATACTGAAGTTTCTTGACAGACTCAAGAACATTGTTCTCCGACTCCAACGTGCTCTTGATCTTGAGATTTGCTCGGGCCAACTCATCATCTTTTGCCTTCAGAGCTTTTTTATCCTCTTTCCGCTCATCCTCAGCTCTGCGATTTTCTCTTTTGAGATCAAGTACCTGATCTAGGGCCCGTTGGATTGTGATGGCAACTGAACTGGCAAACATCCCGCCCAGGAGCAAGTTATCACTCACGTCTTGTTGACGGACCACGCGGTCGCTTGTTCTGCTCCAAGACTGAGCAACGAACTCGGTGGCCCTTTGAACGTCCTGATCAGGAATATCGTCTGTATACCCTGGCACCTTAGAGCAAGCAGCCTGATGAAGTGCATCGCAGCGGAAAGGATGATCACTTGGATGATAACTGAAAAGAATAACGATCGCATGAGTAAAATGATACTTTGAATGCAAAGTGGTGAGGAAGAATAAGAACTTACGAATCTCAAATTTCCCGGTCCCATCCGAGATAGGAGTCATCTCGACGGAAGCCCGGCTCGCGAGAAGAGAGTGGAGGTTGATCGTGAGGGCCCTCAGATTGAGGATCGACAGGGGGCGATCAGATCTGGTGGGCGCGGCAGTCTTGCTTTTCTTCTTCTGCCGATCGACATCCTCTTCACGGCCAGTGGAAGAACTGCCCCCTTTCCTGGACTGTTTGGAGAGCTTCTTAGGTGGGCTCTTCCGAGCTGGTGGATCAGCAGCATGGGCAGCAGGAGGTGGCGTAACTGGCTGTTGCACCGAAGGCTTGGTTCCCATCCTCCTTCGTAGCCTAAGCAATGCAGCTGGAGGATCCATCGTACGCCTGTTTAGTTCGGAGTCAAGATCTCGAACTCGGTGGCAAAAAGCGTGAAACTCTGGAGGAATCGCGACCGTAACTCCTTGATCTATCACAGAAAACTTATTATTAAAACAATGAACAGATCAAGGAAATGGTAACGAGCAGACGGTATCAACCTTCTGGAAGCGGAGCTTGAGCGGCGAGGTGATGCAGACTAGTGATTAAACCAGCTACACGTCTGCAGTGCTCGCTTGACAAATGTTTCACCATCCGATATGGCTAGCGGCGATAAGCAGCATTGGAAAACGCGTAGAGGAACAAATCAGAAACACCCTTCGGTCCCCACTTCGGAAGCCTCGGACCTGCAAAGAAGTAAAGTTTACATTAGTGAATTCTGGAACGAAAGACGCATGGAGAATGACACTTACGTCTCAATTCTCCGTATTCTTCCGGAGTCCTAATTCTCTCTCTGGAGCCAGTATAAGATGTGGAGGCGCGCCAATCCCCTCCAATAAAGAAAAACTGATCCCTCCACCGTTTCACTTTGTTCGGAAGCGACACCACAATCTTCATTCCTGCCCAGGCCTTCACATAATAATAGCCATATCCATCATCGCCGCTGACCGGGATCATCATGGCATAATGAATCTCTGAGGCCGTCAAGCGATTGAGATATCCCTCCAATCCCCTCACAGTCAAGAAACCTAGCAGATTATTCCATCCATTCGGTGTAATCTGGGTAATTGCTAGGTTGATATCCATAAAAAATTGGCCAATCACCGGATGCAGCGGAAGTGGAAATCCGGCCTCGAGGATATCAATATTTAGTGCAGTACACCCTGGTGGTGGCTGATCAGCACGGTCGCAGTCACGAGGAACATACATGTGAATGTCAAGTGGGATCTTATACTCATCCCAGAGAGCAGTTAAGTCGTCCTCTGTCAACAGACTTTGATGAGTGGTGGCGGCGTATATCGTTTTCTTATAAGAAACCGGGGGAATTCGAGGTCGAATGAACTAATCCCGATACTGATCCAGATACACCACCCAACTCATCTCCTGTGTAACTCCCTCTGGAATCGTGTGCTCAGATAGCTGCTCAGAAGGTTGGTAAATACGAGTCAAATCATCCCAGATCTCCTGTTGGCTCGGCCCGGGATCTCGCTCGAAATCTTCTCCAAGGTCAGAGCCCGCATCGCCCTCGCCAGGGTTAATCGCTTCAGGAACCTCGCCAGACTGATCCCGATCCCCAGAGACCTCACGAACAACTTCGCTATCAGGAGATGTGGAACTGGTCCCGAAAACTTCATGAACAACTGAGCGAACATCCGGATCAGTTTTCTCTTCAGTGTCCTCGTCTGCTAATAATAACCTTTTCCTAGCAGCGGAGAAGAAGCCGATCATCTACGTTGAGCAATCTGTGCACGACGAGCCACTCGCAAATCCCTATCTGAAGGCTGTGGGCGACCAGTTGCACCTGTTCGCCTGGGGTGAGCAGCTCTTTGTTTAACCCGGCGAACAGCTTCACCTGCTCGCCTAGGTAGGCGAGCAGCGCTTTGAATATCCAGGCGAGCATCTCCTTCAACGTCCAGGCGAGCAGCAGTTGGAGCATCCAGGCGAGCAGCAATTGAAACCCCCTGGCGAGCAACTGCACCTGCTCGCCTTCTCTCTTGAATGGCCCGATCGCGTTCCCGGGACTCCTCTCCGATTACTACGCTCCCTGTGCCCCTGTTTCGTGCCAAATTGGAGTAATCCCACAAATCTTGGATTGGAGATTCCACCATTGGGTATTTTTTCGGGTTCCACGACGGCGAACCACCAGGTGACAGCGGCGATGATGGTGAAGTCATTCTTTCCGATGGGCGAAGCTCCAAAAATCATAAAATCGACACTCTCGGTCCAATAGATACCACAAACAAGAGCAAATCTCCAGAAATCCAAACCTAAGAAGCTAAATCCCAAAAGCTCAAATCCGACAAAGAATAAGTGGGGGTTTAATAGTTTCCGGCAAAAGGTAATCACCAAACTGATTTTCCGATCGATAACGGTTGAAGAACGAAGGGAAAATTAAGAGAACAAGAAGAAACACACAAAAACACTACCTTTTCACTGGAAAGCCGAAGACGACGAGCACAAACAAAACTATTGAAGACGAAGGTTGCCAGAATTCGCTTGAGACGTGAAAGAGACGAAAGAACAGTGAAAGGTTTGAATTCGAGTATTTATAGAAAACGAGGAAGCCCTTATTTGCAATTTCTCGAGGACCAAAGCGCAAATATTCAAAAATAAGAAAGTGGGCGCGCGAATTAAGGGGATGACTTTTCGTATTCCGTGCCCGAGATCATGCCGAAAGGCCCGAAACAGGCGAGCAGCTCACCTGCTCGCCATCCCTGCTGGTCGCCACCTACAGGCGAGCAGCTCAGTTGTTCGCCTAAGAGAGCTGCTCGCCCATGCTTGCCTACATTAATCCAAGCCGTTGGTCGCCGATTTTGACAATCCAAGGACACACTAACCCTATTTTTAGTGTTTTACATCATTTGAGGTATGGATATGTGAGGATACACCCTGGTATCTCTTTTTTCCTACGACCGGTTTATCCACAAGGGTGGTTTACGGCTAGGTTTTTAACGAGGCCACGGGGGTTCTCTCACTATATCCATATCCCAAAATGTTTGCAGGTTGCGAAGAATCCTTGATTACTTCCGTACTACAATGAAACTTCAGAAATAACCCAAATAGCTCGATGATTGTTTTTCTTTTAAAGATTCAAACAAACATCAAGCTAGGGGGCAACTGTTGATGCAATAATCTAATCCAGATGATTAAGGAAGTAATCAGTGGAATAGCGGATGACGTGTCCCAAAACAACTAATCAAACTTGATAATTATGGGCAAAGTTCAAGAAGATCAATACGAGAAAAGAAGAATCGT
>JAPKLY010000087.1:1156843-1179094 GCA_026898435.1 Prunella vulgaris | reverse complement strand
ATAATTTTAAATTCATGCATATTATAAGATAATTAATGATATTAATAAAATTAATTTTTATTTTTAAATATCGTTGATAGTGCATCGCACGGGTGAAAATACTAGTAATGTATAATACACTGTTTCCAGAATTGGACCGAACCGGCCGGTTCAAAACCGGTCATGGAACCGGCCCGGTTACACCCAAAAAACCGTTTTTGCAGTTGAACCGGTCAAAACCGGTCAAATCCGCTCAAAATCGGGCTGAACCGGTTAAACCGACTATTTTTAAAAAAATATATTAATATTA
Organism: Prunella vulgaris; assembly: GCA_026898435.1. Lineage (NCBI taxonomy): Eukaryota > Viridiplantae > Streptophyta > Magnoliopsida > Lamiales > Lamiaceae > Prunella > Prunella vulgaris. Next base: position 1,178,805 of record JAPKLY010000087.1, on the reverse strand, counting down.
AATTTTTTACTTATTTTTATTTGTCTTCTTAATCCTAATCAAATCAAAACCCAAAAACTTATTTTCCACAAAAAAATAAATTTTAACTGCTGAAGAACTATAAGAAATTAAAGAAAACTTATTTTGATTGAGTTATTTTGTCTCTTTTGTATTTTGTGTAATTATTTTATGACTCTATTGTATTTATTTAATTTTATAAGTGGATGTTTATTTTATTTAACATATAAAATATTAAAAAATAGGTATAAATTATTTTAACGGTTGAACCGCCGATCCAATCGGTTGAACCGTGAACCGGTGCCTTGTCCGGTTTGGTCACCGGTCCGGTTATGAAAACACTGGTATAATATATCAAATTAATGTATTTTATGCACTTTAAATTTTAATAATAATTTTAATTTTTATTTATTTAAAAATTAATTATACTTGTTAAATATAAATTATTTAAAATTAAAAAAAATTCACAGAGAACGGGGAATGCCCGCGGGAATGGATTCCCCAGCAGGGTGGGGATGGGGATAAATTTTTCCCCGTGAAGTTCGCGGAGACGGGGACGGAGAATCCCCGCGACCGCGGGGACGGGGATTGGATTGGCCCCCGTCCACGCCCCGCCCTGTTGACAAGGCCAGTTCTCGATGCTTGAATTTACACACGAATACTAATACTAAAGACAATTTAGTAGTAGTTCAACTAGTAGTAGGTGCTAAATGCCAAATCCACGGTGGTGTTGTAACTTTTCCCGCCACTGCATCAACTACTTAAATCCACCACTAAAATTCATCAACACATCAGCCACGTAATAATAAAATCACAACCAAACCAATGTATTTATTTCATTTATTTTCTGAGGCTGAGAAAATATCCATTTCCTCCCATTGGTCTACTTCTTTGATGGAGCAGTAACACAGGGGAACAAAAAAGGAAATAAATGGAGGCCCGCGCTTTGAACGTTAAACCACCGGGCTTTAATTCAGATTTATTTCCGAATAAAAAAAGCGGCGGTTACCGCCGGCACGTCAGCATTCCGGTCATCTGCCACCGCGCACCGGAATGTTCCGGCGAAATAAGTGTGGCGAAGCGGCGAGATGTGCTTATTGCTCCGTTCCTCGCCGTCGGAGCGTACGCACTGCGGTCGGCGGTGGCCAAGGCAGAGGATAAGCTACCGCGGGAGGGAGAGAGTGCAGCTCGGAAACTCAATTCGACGGAGGAGGCGATTAATTCGAGGATATACGACGCGACGGCGATAGGAGAGCCGATGGCGGTGGGGAAGGAGAAGAGGAAGGTTTGGGAGAAGATGATGGATGCGCGGATTGTCTACTTAGGGGAGGCAGAACAGGTTCCGACCCTAGACGACAAGGAATTGGAGCTCCAGATTGTGAGGAATTTGAGGAAGGGCTGCGCAGAAGCTGAGCGGCCATTATGGTTGGCTTTGGAAGCAATTCCTTGTGATTTGCAGGAAGAGCTCGATCAATTTGTCAGGGATAAGAGGTCAATTTAGCTTTGCAATTGAGATTAATGTTGGTAGTATGATTTTGTGAAACTAATTTGGAATTAGGTTGAGGTATAGCGGATTATTGTGGTATGCAGGATGGATGATGGAGACGGGACTCTGAAGGCATTGCTAACACATTGGCCTCCTGAGCGTTGGCAAGAGTACCAGCCTTTACTCACTTACTGCCGTGATAACCAAATTCGGCTGATTGCCTGTGGTCTTCCACTTGAGGTACCACTTTTGCATCCCGCGATTTTTTCGTTTTCACTCGTCGTTTTATTGTCTCTTATTTTCTCCGGAAGTCACACGAAAGTCCATTCTATCTATATCGAAAACTGGATGAGTGGTTTGAATTCTGAATTCTCTCTTCTCCACTATCTAAAACTATTTGGGAGTAATTGGGTTAAATTCTTTAAAGAGAGTGGTAATAAGATTTATTGCTGGTGAATTACAACAATGATTACATTATTCTGCTCAAGTTTTGAAAATAATGAGAAAGAAAGAAGATTGTCAATTGGAAAATAGCGGGATGATTGGGGATAAAGGCTTATTTAAGGGGATATGGTTAATTAAAATAAGGTAATGTTTAATTTATTTTGAGTCTTTTCATCGTATATGGCTTATGATGAACGTAAATTGACCAACTATATTTTCATTAACCACTATAATCAATGCATATTCATTCCATTGAAGAATTTTGAACTAAATAGACAATTTATGCATGCACATGATATATAGTGCAGTTTATAATTTAATATGAATTGGAAGAAAACACTCTTATGATATCAATACTTGATCACTTGTTAAGCTTCATAATTTGATAATGTGAATATATAGGTTCTAAGAAAAGTTCAAGCTGAAGGTGTTGGTGGGCTCTCAAAAGGTGATCGCAGGAAATACGCTCCTCCAGCAGGCTCTGGCTTCATCTCAGGATTCCCTTCCATTACTCGAAGATCATCATCCATCGACATAAACTTCACAAATCAATTTTCTCCTTATGAACCGAGCGCATACCTTTCCAAACAAGCAAAAGTAGTGGAGGATTACACCATGTCCAAGATCATATTACAAGCTGTGGCAGATGGTGGAGCTAATGGCATGCTGGTAGTGATCACAGGTGCCAACCACGTGATGTACGGGTCGAGAGGTTCGGGTCTTCCTGCAAGAATTTCTAGGAAAATGCAAAAGAAAAATCAAGTGGTTGTATTGCTTGATCCTGAAAGGCAGTACATTCGGAGGGAGGGTGAAGTTCCTGTTGCTGATTTTTTGTGGTACTCTGCTGCAAGGCCTTGCAGTAGAAATTGTTTCGACCGTGCTGAGATCGCTCGAGTCATGAATGCAGCTGGTAGAAGGAGAGAAGCCTTACCACAGGTCTGTTTACTCTCTCTCTCATAAAGATTAAGGTGATATGCATGAGAAAGTTCTGATGAGAAGATTACTTATTTTAGAAATCTGGCTTTTTATGACATCATACAAGACTAATGTTTGGAATTGAGGGGTTGAAATGCAAGAATTTAACCACCAACGGATATCAAACCCATAAGCAAGCCCTATTACCCATTATCCAAATACAAGCTTAGGGAATACTTTCTGTTCTTCGATTGTAACCTCAATTGTATGACTAACATGTTTTTGGATACATTTAGGTCATTAAATTTTGATTTTCATATATTTAGGTCAAACTGGACCAAAATACCCCAAATTCCGGCCATTTTTGCGATTTGATGGTCAATCCAAATATCATTTTCTTCATTTTCCCTACCTGTCAATTTGGTACTAATCAATTGTCAATTTCATATATCACAACACCTTGAATATGTGTCGGCAGATTTCCGGCAATTCAATGTGCATATCATTTACAAATCTCTGTCTCTTGGATCCTTGGTTTCTAATTTCATACACCAGAACACCCAAATGATTTTTATCATCACTTTGTTGTTCATTGTGATACAGGGCGATTTTTTTTTTTAGCCCAAATAGCCTAAAATAGCGAGTTCTAAAAGTTATGGACTTACAATTACCAGTCTGAAAATATATTGCCCTTCTTTTACTATATCGAATATAGTCACAATCCTTATTGAAAATATAAAAATTCCCCACAACCTTATATAAAATCGGGTTTCATTTTTATGACTCAAATGCTGTTAACAGGACCTGCAAAATGGACTAGATCTCGGCTTAGTATCACCAGAAGTGCTACAGAATTTCTTTGATCTCGAGCAATATCCAATCATCTCGGAATTGACTCACCGTTTCCAGGTTCACTTCTTCACCAATTCTTTTAACATTGTGGCAATTAAGGACATCACAATATTCACATATTTCCTGTCTTAACTAACAGGGCTTCAGAGAAAGACTATTAGCAGACCCAAAATTTCTCAACAGATTAGCAATAGAAGAAACTATCTCAATCACAACCACCCTCTTAGCTCAATATGAGAGACGCAAAGGTAAATTCATGGAAGAGCTTGATTATGTCGTGACAGATACGTTAAGGGGAATAGTAGTCGATTTTTTCACAGTGTGGCTTCCTGCCCCCACATTGTCTTTCATCCCCGTGGTTGATGACGCCATTAACGCCCCTGATAGCTTGGAAGCAGTAAAAGGCCTCTTGGGCTCCATTCCGGACAATGCATTTCAAAAACAACTTGTCGGGAAGGATTGGAATTTGTATCACAGAATAGCATCAGTGCTTGTTGGTGGTTTTAAGCTTGCTGGGGTGGGTTTCATATCCAGCATTGGTGCTGTGGCTTCCTCCAATGTAATCTACGCTGTTCGTAAGCTTCTTGTTCAGAGATTTGCTGAAGAGAAAGGGAGTAAACAATCGCCTATTTTGAAACAAGCACTTGTGTATAGCACCTTTCTTGGGACATCAGCAAATCTGCGTTATCAGGTATATATATACTTTGTAGCTCTACCTCCTTTGAAAAAATACTTATAAGAAATACTCCTCTCATATCACATAGTAGAGAGCACTCAGTTCAAATTCTTTAATACAATAGTGATGATAATTTATGTCCTTCATGGTGATTGAATTAGTAGTATTTTGATCTAATTTTTAAATGAAAAAGAATAAAAAATAATTTCTAGTTGAAACTTAGAAGAGTGATTGGGGTTAAATCAGCATAGGACATAATAATTTTTATATGTTGTATATTCATTTTGAATAATACATACTTGTTTCACTAAATGACATTACTAAAAAACTAAGTACGTTATACACTCTCGTGACACGATACTACTCATTTCACTGAATGATTTTACGTAACTATAACTCCAAAAGAATAGGAGGCAAATTAATTCAAAATGGATTAATGATTCACTTATTTTGCGTCTATTACCCCATATGAAAGATAAAGAGAGTGAATTTAGTATTTTTTATTTTCACTTACCACCAAATAACCCATATTTATCTCCATAGCTATTGAACTTCTGGTTGAAATGTAATGGTTAGGTAAAGATGTTTCTTGAAAATAATGAATTATAAAATATATTGAAACTTATTAAGCTGTTGGTACAGGTTATTGCAGGAATAGTGGAGCACCGGATTTCAGATCAATTCGAGGACCAGCCATTGCTTGTAAATATGATCTCTTTTGTGTCCCGGACAATTAACTCTTACTATGGAACACAGGTATGGAAAATCAGTTATCATCCCCTCTCCCATTTTATTTCTCTCTAGATTTTTTATCCTAAAATAATTGTTAGTTTACACTAGGAGAATTAAATATCATATATATACTTATTTTTTGTTAGCCATTAAATAAATATATAAATGATCATGTAGGTAGATAAAAGGATAAAAACATTACATTACAATTTACACGTATACTTATTGTTGTTTAATGACTTGACATCCTTAAACAACAAATAAAACATGTCGAAGGGAGTATCAATCTGTCATCAAATCTAATGTCCGGTTTTCTTAACTGCTGCAGCAATGGATTGACCTGGCCCGGTTTACGGGACTGCAGCCTCGAAAGAGCGAAAATGTATCCCTTCAGACACCAGAGGCTGAAGTAGCCCTTCAGACATCAGATGCTTCAACTACTGCTGCATTAGACTGCAAAGTTTTAGAGGATACCAACTTCAACGATGAAAGCACCAAGCAATGATAGTAACAAGGGTAAATTTCAAATAAGTTTGTGATCTTCTGATGTTTTGGTAATTTAATCACATTCATATAATTTTATCAATGTTATACACCACCTTTTTATTGTTTGTAACTCATAAAGAAAAGGCTGTTTTACGATAACTTACTGATTACGTGGCCATCAAAACTCTTTGGCACGTCAGCAGTAAGTTTCAAATAATACGACAATATTTACAATTGCAAAAAAAAAAAAAGGTGTATAATATTGTTAAAAAGATGTCATGATTACCATAAAACATCAATTGGTCATGAACTTATTTGTAGGTTTCCCTTGTAAGAATGGTTCTTGTGCAGATTTTTTCCCACTCAAATTTTGGCTATCATAGAGGCATACGCTGTACATAACTAATAAAACATGGAGAAAATAAACATAAGAGAAATTATTTTTAATTTGATTACCTCTGTAGCTACTAGTATCTAGTGTGTTAGTTCTGTAGTAGTTTATGATAATTCTTTAAAAAAAAAAAAGGGGGGGGGAATATAAAGAGCATGCAATGCAGTTTGATATACGTGCTATTAGTTATAATAATTTTTTTAAATTTATAAACCTCAAAATAGTAATGACCACTTATTGACAAACCTGCACCCATTTAAGCCTGTAAACGAATCGAATCCAGTGGATTAGTGCCAAAACTGAATTTAACTCAATTAGAAAACTTATAGCCTGAAACTTTATCAAGCTTAGTTCTTTTGCACTCGAGTTAAATATTTAGCATATTGGAATATAATAGTAAAAAAGTATGTGCACTCAGTTAAGATTTCAAGTAGTGTTGCTCGATCCCTTCTGCAATTTCGCTAAATTGAGTTTGTGTTCTAGTATGCATCACTTGGATTTTTAAGTTTAATTTTGACGTTAATTTTAAACTTTTTTGATAAAATTTATCAATTATCATTGAAAATAACTTGCATGTACCCAAGTTCATGGGAAACTCGAATTTATCAATTATCACTATCATGTGTAAACACAATTACTATTATGTATATTTATTATCATTGTTATGTATATACACTATTACTATAAAAAAAACAAGAGTATTTTTATAACAGTAATAATATATATGAATAACAGTGATATCGTACGAGTTAATGTGAATTCGAGGTTTATTCAAATAAATTAAAATCCTTGCTTTAAAAAAGAAAAGAAATTTGTAAAAATGCTCATTACAGTTGATAATCATTGTGCATCAATTCTATCACATTATTTACGAGGTAAACTAAGTCTTATTTACATCATAAGGAAATCAAATGTTACAACAGAGAACGACCTCAGGAGTAAAAGAAGTGTATACAAAATAACACAACTCAATGATAAAGCAATTACATTGTTTACAATCCTCAACAAAACAATCGAGGAAAATATTCAGAAGTATTAACATCACAAAGCAATGCAATGCAACAATTCAATATTACCTTGTGAGCTAAGCCTCATCGCGTCGAATAACTGAAGGACTTGGAGCTGTCATCGTTTCATCTTTAAGTCTTCCAGAAGATTCTTCCTCAATTAAAGACATGTGCCTCCCTGGACTATTGTACTCCGTGGAAAATCGACTGGGACTCGAGGAGTTAGCCTTTGTGTTGCGAGATGGAGAAGGGCTGTTCCCAAAAGGAGAACCGGGATGAGATCTGAACTCAAACTCACCATCTTCACGATTCAATGGTGGAATAACAGGAGTTTTCCGATGTAGCTTATTCTCCACGACATCATATGCATTCCCAGTTCTAACCTCCTGAGCTAGAGAGCACCAGCAGCAGAAAAGCCATAGAGCACAATCACTCACCGCTGGTTTCCCACAACAGGATGTGTATGAAGGCAAATTAAACCTCTTCCTCATCTGAATTCTCCAAAAGCCACCATAGAGTAAACCGAACACACACAGGAAAATCCCGGTTATACCTAAAGCCTCCCTCACAGTCTCGTTATCAATATTAACAGCAGCCAGATTGAATATCCAAAAGGGGGCCATACAAAATAGAAGAAAAGTCGCGATGTGGACATACATATTCCCAAACCCAAGTCTCTCCATGTTCCATCCAAATACACAGAAGCTACAAAATAGCGAAAGATAAGCTAAAGAAATGTCATCCCAGAAATCAAGAATGCCCCCGCTCCAACTTGGTGGGGGGGTCTCAACAGATGTTCCCTGATCTCTCAATGCGAATGAGAATGTCTTTTCGAATGATTGTCTTCTAGATTGACCTATCATACTTGTACTAATACCCTCGGTGGTATCTCGAATTTGTGCTTCTTCGTCTTTCTCTGTTTCGTAATCTCTCCCAAGGGGGCTAAGCATAGTGTATACTCCAGCAAATGCAGGGGCGCCAATTGCAACAGATATGCATATTCCAACCCCTATAGGAGGCCGATCTGACCTCTTGTAACCTAAATTAAGACCGCATAATGCATATTGAGCAAAACAGTTTATATTGAGTAGAATCACAACCACCATCATGTGGGCCCACTCGTGGGGTTTATAAGTACCGTTTTTGCAGTAAATTTTACGTAGTTTCAGCACATCTTCTGATCTCCACCTCAGTAGTAGAGAAAGGTGATATATTCGTTTGGGGTGTTGGTATAAACACATGAGAGTGAATAGAGCATTGAGAATCTGATTATTGACTTCAAACCACGCATCCCTCTGAGATTTCTTCGGGAGGGCATGATTCAACATTCCAATCATGACCATGAACAAAATAGCACCTGAAACAGCGACAGCTACAATCCAGACAAAAAGAGCCATGTTCATGGGATCTTTTATCCATTCTTTGCACATTCTCCAAAGGCTATTCCAGTCAATTTTGCGAGAAAACATTCTATTGAAACGCTCACGGATATGAAGACTGCTGGAAGAAGGTACGGTGCGTGAAACCTCATCTCTCTCCTCAGCAATTCGATAAAATGATGCAGATGGTGAAGCTAAATTACCGAACCGAAGGAATCTTAGCCTTTTGGAGAGAGGGGAAATGGCTCCATTGAACTCTTTCTCTGAATCATTTCCAGTTATAAGACCCCTATGGGATGTCGAGATGGTGAGAGTGGTGTGATTATTGGCTTTACCATCACACGATTCCTCACATACCACACTATTCTTAGCATTATCAGTTGACACCATATTTTGTTTCTGTGATTTCTTCTGAAAAAAAAAAAAAAAACTAAGAGCACCACCAAATCATTCTCAATCGTCCCTCCCTTTCAAATTTGCAAATCGAATACCAGAGAGCTGTAAAATTGGGGCACCAACGCCATTCAACTAAGTTAAATTCATAAAACTTCACTGCATTCATTATAAGTTAAATTAAACAACCCAACATCCCTGGAAAAAGAATATAAGCAAGGAAAAACTCGTAATCCATAGCAAATCTAGAACCAAATATCACAAAATCAAAAAGAACAATTTCATCCTTGCGAGAATTTAACACCAAAATTGAAAAGCAAAATAAGAAACAGTCAAAACTGATCAGGATTGCCCTAATTGATTCAAGCTATGAAGTCAATTGCTCCATACACAGTTCAGGTAGGCATATATATACCATAAAAACAAGAAAAACATAACGGGCGAGAGGTAAGAAAATTGCAGGCAAGGGGGAAACGAAGAACTTACACAAATCGGCAAAAGTTAATGGAGAAGCGTTTGGTGGATAAGATTAATTTGCAGAATAGAGAAAAGCTCGAGATTGTCGGGCTAATTCATCAACGCTGGTGGTCTACTCTACTCTAATTTGTAGAATCTAAACTTGGAACAGTGGAAAAGCATCAGGTTCTCTTCTCATCGTCAATTCAAAGCATGCGTGCGTAAAGTAAAAGACGATTTTGGGCAAGTGACAGACAGACAGACAGACAGACTCATATTGCAAAATGCAAATGTTGGTATGTTAGCTGCCCTTCCAGCTCTGCCCACTCGATCATAAAAATAATTTATTGGTAGGGGATTTAAATTAAATTAGCCTTTAATCTTTTAAATTTTATCGAAATAATTACTTATTTTTATCAACATGGTCCAGTATGTATTTTAATTTTACTAATTAAGTCCTAATTGACTAAAAATGCATAGAATATTACTCCCTCCGTCCCACTATAAGTTGTTCGTTGCTTTTGAGCACACAAATTAAGGTAAAAGTGAAAAAGTATATGTGATTTGATGAAAAAAGTGAAAAAGTATAAGTGATGTGATGGAAAAAAGTGAAAAAGTAATGGAAATAGTGTAGTTTCCAAAAAAGGTAAAAAAAAAAACAAATGAACAACATATAGTGGGACGAATGAAAATGACAACATGAACAACTTATAGTGGGACGGAGGGAGTACTATTTTGGTTCTTTATTTATTTATTTTATCAATTTTATTTCTTTATCTGTTAAAATTCACCAATTAAGTTCTAATTTGCGTATTTGATTAGGGTCATAATCGCATCTTTTAGCATTCATTTCTATATGGTTTTGATGAGATTATATTCATATTCCCTAATATAGTATAAATTGTGCTATTAACCCTTTGTTGGCAAGAAAGTGTGCTTTATAGGTGAAAACGAGCAAAAACGAGAATTCCCGATTATAGGAGGCCAAATGATGGGATCCGAGCTCATGGAGATGTTTATAATACTCAATCGGAGACCCTAGGAAGATCGGACGAGCCGTGGGATCGAAAACGCAAAAGTCGAAAATCGAACGTCAAGGTTGAACTACGGTCGAGCACATTCATGCCCATGCTCGAGCACAGTGAAGAAGGTGGTCGAGCAGAATTCACCTGGTCAAGGTGAGCCAGGGCCGCTCGACCACCAGCATGAGTCCGCTCGAGCGGCGCGTCCGAGCGCGAAAAGGAGACCAAGACACAGCCGCTCGACCATGAGTGTGGGTTCGCTCGAGAGCGCCGTCCGAGCGCTGGCTAGTTCATGCTCGAGCTTGAGCGCGAGGTCCGATTTTGGCATTTTCGAGGGCATTCTCGTCTTTTCGCGCGTTTAATGAAGCGCAAATTGGTCTTAGCATTGTGGGCACTATAAATACTCAAGGATCAAATTATCATCATTATTCCATCATTATTCATTAGTTAGATCATTAGGTAGTTTTAGAGAGAGAGATTAGAAGTTATTAGTGTGTTCTTAGTTAGATTTCATACTTTTCTCTACAATTACTTTTGATCGATCCATTGGATCTTTAATCTGTTTGTTCCATTAGATTAGTCTCGTTATTAGCTTCGTTTCTACGGTTCATTTTATAATTTTGAGCTTTAGATCAAGACTTAGCATTTTCAAGGTTTGATGATTGTCTTTCAATTCTCCAACAATTGGTAAGATTTCTTGTATTTCATTTCATATTAGTGTTAATCATGTTTGTCTATAGCTTAATTGTAGTAATTCAATTCCAATTAGCCATGGGCTAAAATCCTTGTTGCATGGTTGTAGGTGAATTTAATCTCTTGTTAATCCTATGCATGAATTAGTGATCTTGATGTGTTAGTTCTCTTATTAATGACTTGTATTAATGCTTGAGATGTTTAATTGGAATGTATGGCTTATATGATTAGCAATGAAATGAGAATTTAACTATAAGAACTTTATGCATGCCAAGTGTTTGATATATTGCTTGTATGATCAATGAGAATTACATATTAGCCTAGACCTTTTGCATGCTAGGATGGATAGGACACTAGAGGAACCATAATAGGATTACTTTCATGTACACACCACCCTTGCTCACTTCTTTGAGGTGATATCTAGTTTTACTTTGCTTTGTTAAAGTAGATAGAGATCATGATCTTTTTCTTGCTTTCCTAGCTATCCACCTTTGTGAACACTCAATACTTGCTTAATATCGCATCGTTTCCCTGTGTTCGATATTTAACTTGGTTAACTTGCCACGATAACAACGACCACGTACACTTGCGTGGAAATCTTACACGACTTTGGCAAACAGTATTTTTATTTTATGCTTATTTTAATTGACGACGATTTCCACTTGACATGACACATGGAAAATATACTTCATTAAAGACTTCCACCAAGAAATAAGTGCACATGACGATCACGTGTTCAAAATGACGATGTCTTTAACATTTTTAAACATTAGGATGTAATTGATAAAATTTGAATAGATACATAACCGATTTGATAAAACACATAAATATAGAACTATTTCAATAAATAGATACATTACTGATTTGATAAAACATATAAATATAGAACTATTTCAATAAGAGTAAATTTCGCATCTATCAAGTGCACCATGCAACTCAAATATATTTTTAAAAAAGTACTTAAAATACTATTGAAAAATCACACATGTTATTACTAAAACATGCATTTTTTAGTAATAATTAATTGATTAAATAATGTGATACTTATTCATACATAAAAAAGATTACAAAGAAAGGCTATCATGCTCCAAAATTCCTAGAATGGGCCATTGATCCCCAAAACTAATGTATATCTTGTAGTGCCATCCGAGTCAACAATTTAATCATGGCAATAGTGTTTCTTTAAGATGAATGTAGACGAACAAAATTATTGTTACAGTGACAGATAGAAAATAGAAAAGAAAGAGGATAGTAGACTAGTTTGGTTACAACAATAAAGGTCATGGTAGGCAAGCACATTCAATCCAAACAAGAAAACAAATCTTTGTTACAATAATACACAAAGGCACATGAGAAATCCAAGCATCAAAACCACAACGAGAGAGAACCATCACAAGAACGAAAAAAAACTCCACACGGTTAAAGAAAAAATGAGCTCAAGTAAGATCGTCCTCCTCTTGCTCTTTCGCCTTCAAAGCCTCCTTCACTCTTAATAGCAGTGTCGTCTTCCAAGCATCCTATTACGAGTTGACATACGAAGAAAAAAAAAAAAGTTAATTGCAACTACTCTTAACTCATGCTCCTCCATTTATTTGTTGGTTAGCTTATTCAAGGTAGAATGAGAAGAATTCTGGGACAATAGTAAAGCAATTCTTCACCCCACAAGAACTTGCTTTATGCAAACATGTAATATGTCCAAGCAAAATGAAATGGAAATTAAATGAAAAGGGCAAGTTTTTAGATCACGCAGAAGGAGAATCTAAAAGCACAGTTGATTTCAATTTTGATCAATAGAACTTTTGTACTTACCCAAATTTACCAACATAATATCACATCAGACAACTAATTTAATTTGTAAATATCGTTACATAAAGGTGATGGGTGCTATTCTGAATCATGATATATAATTACGTAAATGTTCCACCAGGCACCAGCAACATTTTCACTCAAGTAATTAAAACTTGTGGAACTGACTTCATGTCAGCCTGAATGACTCCTAATGCTCTAACTCTATTTGTTGAATTAAAAGTTAAGAAGAGAAGTTAATATAGGCTCATTATTCAGAATAGCACCCATCACCTTTACGATTGAATGCAGAATTGCCATATAACACTTAATGACAGTATATCATTTCATAATACAAGTACAATAACTCTTAAATTAAAAATAATGAAACAATTGAATGCAGAATTGCCGCAAAGACACTTACCAGCTGAGTCATGCTATCAAACTCCTTGACAGCATCAGTGAACTTAGCAACGTCTTCCTCATCGACTGCAGCAGCTAAATCCTGTAACAAGACGTATAAAAGGTCAAGCAATCACTTCCAGGGGTACAACTATATTGAAGTTTCAAGTTTCAAATCAGTTAATCAAAAGGTAATGGTATTAAATTTGGAATAGTTTGTTTATGGCCACTCATCACCACATTTTAATTTCAAATCGGAATCCTCATTTGTCAGACTGGATTTTGGTATAAGATTCAAATCCTATAAAATTCTACCCTATAATAAATCTATATTTTACTTTTTTCAAACACAGTCTAGTGTCTACATTAGAAACTAATCTTCTATCTCCCACTTATTAATTATTAATATCTACCCAACTCAACACTCTCTTTCCTTCTTTATGCTTTACACCACAAATTTTTAATACACGATCAATCATACCACCTGCATTTTTACAGATCCTACCCTATCTTATAAAATACTCCCAAATATTTAAAAGTCCAAATAAACCTTTTATTATCCATCAATTCCTATTGGATCTGAATTTAACCAAATCCATAAAAATTAATCCCCAAAAGTAGATGATGCACATATATAAAAGTGATGCGTAAAGGTGAAAAGAGATTGCTGTTTGCGAGCCATGACATACCGCAAGTAGTTTATACTCCCGTGTTCCAGAAAATGTAGGATCCAAATCCTGCAAAATAAAGAAAAACGCATATCTTCAGCTCATAAACCCCCCAAAGAAAAACATAGTTTTACATGTGTACAAAACATAGAGCACCTGGTATCTCTCTAATGCATTGTTAATTGCAACAACATCGCCTTTGCAGAGCTGGCAAATACCAGCGTTAAGAAGGTGCCCTTTGACTCCATACTTCAACAAGTTATTATTGAGAGAGTGTCGTGCTATCTCTTCATAAATCTCAACAGCCTTTTGATATCTGAGGGAAACATGGGCCATGAAGCTTGCAGCAAAGTACTCAAACTTTTCCAATATTAACTAAATGTCATATTATGAAGATTGGCCTAAGCTTTGGCAATCTTTTCACATGAACAAGCTTGACTAAGATACTAATTGTTTTAAGAGAGATAAAGCATGATAGATCTAAAAAACAGCAGAAAGACACTTAGAAGATGTTTGCCGGAGCTTATAAACTCTTTAAAGAACCAAATAAATCTTGTAAGTTATTCAACTATGTTTTACTCATATGCTTTGAAATCTTAGTTTATACAAGTTATTTACTGGAATATTCAGAAACAAACTCCTTTAAATTTAGTAATTTACCATTTTTGTCAGAGAACAATCATAATTATGATTATAAAAACTCCAAGACCGTAACTTCTCCTAGACCAAACATTATACAAGTTTCAAAACTGTAAAAATAATTAAAAAATGTCTACTGAAACACCCTCTTTGTACAATTAAATGCCTCTTTCAATGGCGTGATGCAATCATTTAGAAGAAAAAACAACTAAGCATAATATTAAGTTGAAGAAAATGGTGAGGAAAATGCTCGCAAAAGTCAGAATCCAATGCAGAGGTTGAGCAGTAGTGCAACTGTGCAATAATGTCGCAAGTGGAACTTCTTTTTCGAAGTGTTTGTCAGCAAGAAATCCAAATTAGCTTGTGACATTTAAGTTGAACTTCTGTCATAAGCAAAATGTGAAAAAAAAAAAAAAATTGGCAACAAAACATTGAAATTACCTTCAATTTGGTCAAGATACCATACGCCCATACATATTTAAAATCAAACAAGTGGTGATCTAAACAAAACCATTGATTTAAATAATTTAACAGGCAATCTGGTAAATTTTCATTATTGAGAGAGACAGGGAAACTCAACTGTTCCAGTTGAGCAGCAAATTGTGCAATTTTCTGTTTGCATTGATTTGCTGATGTTGTTACTTCTTCGCTTTGGAAGAGATCAGCAGCTCTCTCATAGTAAACAATAGCCTGCTCCAAGTTTTGTTCTTGCTCATGCAACTCAGCTATTTCCTGCAAAGAAAAAATATCTAATTATTCTCTCAATTTACAGACTAAAATTCCTCATATTCCACCAATGCAAGATTATAATATTAAATGCCATTGATGACTAAAACAAAAGGCAGAAAAATTTATAATTCATCATTTCAACAAATTATATGAATCAGAACTTGATTGCTAATAAAAGATTAATGTTTTACAATGCATATGGATGTATTTTAAGGGTTTTTACCTTGTAATATCTGGCAGACATATTAAGCCTTCCAATCTCCAGAAATAAATTTACAGATTGTTCTAAGCATGATATTGACTCTGCAAAATCCAAATGTCAGCTATGGAGGATTCAGCTAACTCATAGCAACCAAATGAGACTGGACAATATAAAGTAGAACATCCCAAAAAAGGTAGTACGCAGCAGGCCAATAAGTAGAAAATCTAAAAGGCATTTGGGGGTGAACAACAACGATTTTTTCTTTACTTGGGAAATCAAAAGTAATTGTCCATATGAAAATTATAATTTGACATTTTCAGTAATAATACAGAACATAGTGTCCAGTCAGGAATTAAAGGGAACAGTAGAAATAGTGCACCTTTTATAGTGGACTTTTTGTAGCAATGGGCAGCATCAGCATATGCATTAGCAGCTTCATGTTTGCTATCCAACTGCAAACATAAATTTGGAGAAGCAATTTAATGAAGAACTGATATAGTGTTGGGGTGGTGGCGGGGAGGGGGTCAAAATGGTGCTTTGTCAATAGCACAAGCCACACAACAACAGAAAAACTCACCTTCAAGTGACAGTTAGCCAACTTAACATAAGCTGCTCCAGCTTGATCCCCTGATAAAGACCAGTTTTTTACAGGGAATTATTATCACTATCTGAACATTCAAATATACATTCAACTAAGATAAGCTGCACGGAAAAAGAAAATCTCTATACAGCCGCTATTTGTAATTTCTGTATCTTTTAGCACAAGACGGATCCTTTAAGATGCATCAACTACTGAAACTCATCAAATGAAACCTCATTATCATAACGTGCAACATAATACAACAGAAACAGGTGGCAATGCATTCTTATACTGCACTAGTCAAAGGTTTGCAGAACTCTGCAAATCAGATGGATCAAAAGTCAATATTCAGAAGAAAAAAAGTCCGCATTGCATTGCATGTGCAGTGCAATAAATATGGTATGAAGGAAGCGAATGAGCAAATTATGCAAGTCTAAGCACTTTGGCTATATTTTGACCCCAAAATTTTTGAATAAAAATGCAAAAGAATATATTCCTAGTTTGATTTGGAAGAAGCACAGAGTAAAATATCACACGATAACTGTGTGAATTATCGACAGAACTGTAATTAAAAATACATAATTATCTGCACTTAACTATCAAAAACACAAAATATGTAACTAGCTCTTCCACTTTTTCATCCCCCGCACTGTAATCCAGATCCAAAACCAAAATCATAAAGAAATTCGGTTTCTATACATGAAAATTACAATATATTACCAATCACTCGCAACTGTTTAATTAATTAAGCCTATTAACCTATGGGAATACTTTATCAAATGAAACGAGATTGCTACAAACTATAAGTCAATCGATCAGTAGAAAATGATCAAGAAATTTATATGCATCAAAAACTAGAATAGCTTACATGATTTTGCGAGCTTGAAGGCATTGGCGGCTTTATCGAACAAGTCGGCGGCGTCCTCATACTTGGAGCCGAAAATACCCCAGCCACTGAGCTTCTTTTCGGCTTTCTTCTCGAATTCTTCGCCTCTTGCTAACTGATCGCCCATTGTCTTTCTCCTTTTCCTTCCTCACGCAAAGAACAGTGGTCTACGTTAGCTTGATTTCGAAGGAAAAACGAAAGAGGAAAGGAAATGTCAAATGAATGAAAATGGGAGTGGAGATATCAGAAAAGAAGATTAAATTTGCTATTGTCAACAGCTTTTCTTGTTGACTTTTTTGGACCATAGGAAAGTATTGTGGGCCTCAGCAGAATAGCCCTTGGGCTCAACACTTCAGGAGACATAGGCCATTGGGCCTAATGTATTAACGTGTGTGTTTGGTAATTTAGGTTTTGAAAAGGGTAAAGCTATATACCCCTCCATTATTATTTGCTACACCGTTAAAATATTTGTTTTTTTAAGAAAAAGAAAAATTTATCCCTTTTCTTTTTTAACTCTTTCCTTTATAAAAATAAAACAAAAGCAAAGTATATCTTCCTCTATTCACGTCCTATGATCATCTTGGGAGCGGATCCTCTGCTGGGCTAATAAACCAGCAAATGATGTTGGGCTTTAAACGACACCGTTTATTTCATTTTTTTCTCCCGTAAATAGGCTGATTCAATTTCTTTTCTTTTTTTCTCCATTTTTTTAGGTCAACCAATATATTTTTTTTTCTATTTTTTTTCTATATTTTTAGGTTAAATAGTGTTGGGACTTTAAACGATGCTGTTAATTTTTTTTAATTTAATTTTGTTTTCCTGGAAACTTGTCTCATTTGTTTATTTTATAAATTAAAATTATTTATATAATAAATGAATTATCACTTTTGGTGGTATAGAGTTTTGTTTTTCTGGAAACTTGTCTCATTTGTTTATTGAATTATCACTTTGAGTTTAGTGAAAACGTGGGAAGTTAGAGTTTAACGTGGTAAATTAGAGTTTAAAATATATATCATCTGTTGATTGACCTAAAAAAATGGAGAAATTTTTTTTTAATTTTTTTCTGGAAACTTGTCCCATTTGTTTATTTTATAAATTTAAATTATTTATATAATAAATGAATTATCACTTTGAGTTTAGTGAGAACGTGAAAAGTTAGAGTTTAACGTGGGAAATTAAAGTTTAAAATATCATATCTGTTGGTTGACCTAAACAAATGGAGAAAAAAATTTAATTTTTTTTTCTAAAAACTTATCCCATTTATTTATTTTATAAATTAAAATTATTTATATAATAAATGAATTATCACTCTGAATTTATTGAGGAGGTAAGAAGTTAGAGTTTAACGTGGGAAGTTAGAATTTAAAAATATATATTGATTGACCTAAAAAAATGAAAAAAAGAAAAGAAACTGAATCAGTCCATTTGCTAGAGAAAAAGAATAAAATAAACGTCGTCGTTTAAAGCCCAGCACCATTTGCTGGTTTATTAGCCCAGCAGAGAATCCGTTCCCGATCATCTTCCTTGTTATACTCTGGTGGATCCTTCCAACAAAAATAGAACTGAAAAAATACATCATTAAATCATAAATTTTGATTAATATTAATAAAAAATTCAATATTTTTTAGTGGCAGATTTTTCAAAAACTCAACACTTGTGTGAGACTATTTTTACCAAAAATGCAATACCATACGGTTTATTGAACAAAAAAAGGGGTGAATGTTTCTTGCTCGAAAGGCTCATTTCTTATTTTTTGAGAAATGAGAAGTGTGACACCAAGAAAAGAGGTGTTGCACTTAGGGGTGGATGAAATATCGAAAATACCGGTATACCGCACTTATCGTATCGAAAAATATCGAATTTATCGAAATTTTCGGTATACCGAAATTTTCGGTACGGTATGGTATCGTATCGAAAATTTCGATACGGTAACGGTATATAAATATAGAAATTTCGGTATACCGCGATATACCGAAATATTTTCGGTATATTGAAATATTTCGGTATATCGCGATATACCGAAAATTTCATATTGAAAATATTTCGGTATACCTAAAATATTCCGGTATACCGAAATATTTCGGTATGTCACGGTATACCGAAAAAATCAAAATTTTCGGTATACCAAAAATTTCGGTATACCGTTGTCATACCGAAATTTCGGTATACCGAAATTTTCGGTATGAAAACGGTATGATTTTTTTCGGTATCGAAATTTTGGTATATCGAAATTCGGTATACCGAAATTTTCGGTATGACAACGGTATGATATTTTTCGATATCGAAAATTTCGGTACGGTAACGGTATGGCGAAAAAAATTTCGGTATGCCGTACCGTCCACCCTTAGTTGCACTGGAGGTGTGTATGACACAAGAGGTTGACTGCGCTGGGAAGAGTGGCGGACAACATTCGAACTGGGAGAGAATTAAAAGTGGCCGAGGGAGAAAAACTAAAAGAAGAAGGAAAATATTGTGGGCGGTGGGTACTGCGGATTTAGCGGCATGCAATGTTGCAAATTGAAAGAATTGGAAAGTAGGAAGGCGGTGAACAAAAAATAAATAAAAAGGGAAGAGATGATTTAGAGATTTTTTATTGAGAGGGTATATTGGGTAGTTTAAAATAAGTATAGGTGTATCAAATAATAATGGAGGGGTATATAGCGTGACTCTTTTGAAAATAAAAAAAAAGCCCAACTATATACCCTCCAATATTATAAGATACCCCACCCAAAATATATTTATTCTATTAATAATATATTTATCTAAATTTACTCAATATTTTAATAAAATGTGTGAAATATATATTTGAAAAAATCTCAAAAATATTTAATCAGTAAATATCGGCCAAAATTTAGTTAATTTTTCGATTAAAAAAAAAAAGAATATGTACCTTCATACTTATTAGATAAGTATACCCTCTTAATATATTTAGACTATTTTCAATACATTTATTATAAAATTAACTCAGATTTGAAAAATATGAAAATTTGCCAAATAAATATTCGACACATTTTTATCAAAATATTAACTGAATTTGGATAAAATTGTGCCGAGAATAGGTTAGATATTTGGAGCGGGTATCTATTAAAGTTTGAGGGGTATATAGTTGGGCCTTAAAGAAATTAGGAGAAAGTTTCTTTATATAAAATTGCAAGTAGCGCAAGACTTTCACCATGCAATTTTCGGTAATAGTTATTTTTATTATATAATATTATTACTAAAACAATATTTTTTAATAAAGTAATCAACATTATTATAAAATACAAACAAAATAAATATTAATAAATTTCCCTATAAAACTGGGTTATTTGTAGGACGGAGTATTATATATTATTATTACCATTAAAAAAATTTGGACATTTACATATCAATTCAGAAAAGTGCTCATATTTAAAGATTGATTCAAAATATTTGCACAGATATATTTTTTTTGACATAAGTCTTTTTTTTATTTGCACAAAATCAATTTATAACTAGTGTTATTATTTTAAATAATTTTTTAGTTTTTCATAAAAAATTACTCTCTCCGTCCCATGTATTTTTTCATTTTGTCATTTTTGTCAATTTTATTATATGTTTCCCTTTTTTTTAAAAAAAATTATTATTTATTTTTTATAATTATCTTCATTACTTTCTATACTATTTTTATTATTTTTTCATTTTTTTTTCCATTTATCATTTATAATATATAAATATTTTATAATTTTTTAAATATTTGTGTTAAAAAGTAACGGGATCAACATGAAGGAGGCAGCAGCTTATACACCATGTCGTGGTATATTCAAGAGATGAGGCAAGTCTGTTCCTCTGAACCTGCAACACTGTCCTTCGACCTTTCCCAAACTACTACTCCCTCCGTTTCAGAGTAATTTGGAAGGGGAAAGGGGCACACAATTTAAGAAAAAAGTGGAATAAATTAAAGATTGTAGTATTTTGAGGGTTAATTTGATAAAATTTCATATAAAAAATAAAGAAGTTAGTTGGATTGAGTGTAATGTGGACCCAAAAAGTAAAAAAATAGTGGTATTTTGTGTAAATATGTAGATATTGTGAGGGTGAAGTTTATAAAAGATTTTTCATTTTTGGCCTTACAAGTTCCTACGAAACGTCTCAAAAAGAAAAACTTGCAAGTTCTCTGGGACAGAGGGAGTATTTATTATACTACGTTATAATTATTGGATGCTGCATGTGCAGCTTAGCGGTTAGCCATGTGGACCTTCAAGTTTAGTATTTTCTATTTTCATTAGGGATGGATAAAAGATAAAATATTAAAGATGTAGTATTTATTTTAAAGAATAAAATTATTTATTTAGATAAATAATGTTATTTTTTAAATTAAATATATTCTAAAAAAATTATATATCATATTTATCGGATCGAAAATATTAGTTTTTTGCAATATATCAAAATTTTTAATATAGTGTGATATTGTACTGTATATTTTCGATATGTTAATAGTATGTACATTTAAATTATTGAATATTATGTTACGTACGAAAAATCAATATTTTTCAATATTATGGTATTTTTAATAAAAACTTTATTTTGGTTATTCTATATATTCGGCACACCACAATTTTGGTATGAAACAGTATATTAAAGTTTTCTGTATGGATAAATATACAGATACCATTCAAAATTTGATATATCGAAGTTTTGGTATTGTACTAAAATTTCAGTATATCAAAAATTTTGGTACGATGTGTAGTATGGAGTGGTATATTTTTCAGTATTTCATATCAAAACACCCTTATTTTCACCTTTATTTTGTCTTTGGGTGTGACTATACATACCCCAAATTCCTTTAAACATACCCCAATTACTAAATATACCTTATTTAAAATAAATAATTAATTTAAAATACTAAATATACCCCCATTTTTTTACCATTATACAATTTTCTATTTTTAACTAAGTCTTCTTCTCACAAAAATCATGTTAATGATGCACGGTTGAAAAGAAAGAAAGCAGCGCGCCCCGCCATTTTTTCTGCTATGAGAACTGAAGTTTCGTATCGTCATTTTCTTTGTTGCAACCGAACAAGATTTTAGAAGAATTCAACTAGACAAACACCCATATATTTTCTCCACTGTGGTGACTTCCACGTCATTTCTACGCTCATCCAGGTCTCGTCGGAGTTCT
>JAPKLY010000087.1:1088341-1151387 GCA_026898435.1 Prunella vulgaris | reverse complement strand
CATTTGTTTTTTTATATTTTTAGAAAATTACTATTCACTTTTTTATTATTATTTTCAATATTTTTTACACTATTCTCATTACTTTTTAACTTTTTTCCATCACATTATATGCACTATGTTAATATTTTTATACACTTTTTAATACTCGTGCCCAAAAGGCATGGACGATTTATAAGGGGAAGGAGGGAGTACTATTTTATTTTTAAATTATATTTATAAATAATGTGTTTTACCATAAATGTAAATTAATTTGAGACGGATGAAGTAAGTATTTATTGATTAGGTCCAAATGATAACTTAAATATATATTTTTATTATTAAAAGATTAATCTTATTTATATTAGAAAATTACCCTTTATTAAATAGAATTAGGGAAAATACACTTTTTTGTCCTATAAGTTTCGCTGACTTTGGTTTTCGTCCTCTTAAGTTTTGAATTTTAGTTTTTGTCCTTTAACTTATCAAAAATTTTGGTTTTCGTCCTTTAACTTACCAAAAATTATGGTTTTCGTCCTTCAACATATTCAAAATTTTCTTTTTTGTTTAGTTTAATATTGATGGTTTTAAAATTAAAATTGTATAATATATATGATTTTAAAATTTTAAAAAAAAAAGAGTTGTTATGATAATTAAAAATATAACAGTAAATATTTTTAAGTAAATTCTTAAAAAAAAAATTAAGGTAAATTCGTCAAAAAAAAAAAATTATGTTATTGCTACATTTTAGGTAAATAATTAAATATTTTTGGTTTTAAAAAATTATAATTTTGACATATTTTTAATTTTTTTTTTATTTTGACATGTTCAAAATTTCAAATGTTTTGTTTCGTTTTGGTTTAAATTTAATATGAACGGTTTTAAATTTTTGTTAGAATAATTACAAAATATAACCATAAATAATTTATGTAAATTCGTAAATAATTTTTTAGGTAAAATTTTATGTAAATTCGTAAATAATTCGTAAATAGTTGCGTAGTTAATTTTGTTTTAAAAAAATAAAATTTTGATATATTTTTAAAATTTTAATTTTAATTTGACTTATTCTAATATTTTGTTTTGGTTTATGTTGAAGGACAAAAACCATAATTTTTGGTAAGTTAAAGGACGGAAAACCAAAATTCAAAACTTAAGAGGACGAAATTCAAAATTCAAAACTTAAAAGGACGAAAACCATAATTTTTGGTAAGTTAAAGGACGAAAACCAAAATTCAAAACTTAAGAGGACGAAAACCAAAGTCAACGAAACTTATAAGACAAAAAAGTATATTTTCCCATAGAATTATGGTGATTTTTATGTAAAAAATGTGTGAATTTTTAGTAAAATAGGAATGATATTTAAAAATACACTCAAATTTTATGATGTATCTTATACATATAAAAATAAGTTTTTTTTTTTATATATTTTAAGGTATTTATTGTTAATACTCTTAAATGGCTTAGTCTTGTATGCACTAATTGCACCGTGCAATTCAAATTCATTTTTAAAAAGTTACACAAAATACTACTGAAAAGTTACACAAGTTATTATTGAAAAGTGTATCTTTAATAATGTAACTTTTCAGTAATAATTTGTGTAACTTTTTAGTAATAAATAGTGTAACTGTTTAAAAATACACTTGAGTTGCACCGTGTAACTTGTGCACAAGAGATTTACTCCTCTTAAATACAGTGAAATTTCTATATATTAATATTTTCTGAACCGAAATTTTTTACTACTACTATTTTTAAAAAATAATTATATTAATTTAAAAAAAATTATAAAAGTGAGTTCATTTAATTAATATATGCAATATATTCGTTGAACTGGTATAATAAATATAGTTAAAGTTAATAACATGATACATATATATCATGCATTGTTCATTAATGTAGTATGAATTTGAAAGTCATTTCATTTAATTTATATGCACTATACATCATATCTATCGGCCAAGAAATATCAA
Source organism: Prunella vulgaris (assembly GCA_026898435.1). Classification (NCBI taxonomy): domain Eukaryota; kingdom Viridiplantae; phylum Streptophyta; class Magnoliopsida; order Lamiales; family Lamiaceae; genus Prunella; species Prunella vulgaris. The sequence goes on along the minus strand of JAPKLY010000087.1, from coordinate 1,149,444 downwards.
TATAAATAGAATAAAAATTCATAAATTCATACGATTGGCAATGACTAAAACGTACTCCAAAATCAGTAATGACAATATCTGGTTGAAATAAGAAAATTAGAGATAAAACTTCCATAGAGTTGAAATTTAAACAAACAATCAACAATAAATTCTTATTTTAGCAAATTGTTCTAATTATTTTGTAATTTAAAGAAATTATTAATTTTTTATGTTGTTAACACCACTAATTTATAGAGATTTTTAAAAAAAATATAATTAGTATCTTATTGAATTTAGTACAAAAATTGTTTATATGAGAATTTGCCAAAAAAAAAAAAAAAAAAACTCAATTATCCCAGGCTAAATAAATTTTGTGCATCGATATTATACAATTTAAATACAAAAGCCACAATTTATTTTTACAGTCACTCTTATATTTATTGAAAAACTAAATTAACTATGATCCTACCATTTAAATGTTTTAATAAAAAACAAGAAAAGATTTCTGATAAAAAATGGAGATTATTTTCGAGAACTAGTGTTATGTGGGGGCAATGCTTTATTTTTATTTGCTACCATGAATTCAAATATATTTGTAACTAATTAAATTAATTAGTACTGAAAAACTATACATATTATTAGTAGAAAGTAAAATTTTTAACTTTTTCAATAATAATAAATATAACATTTTAACAATAATAAATACTATAACTTTCTAAAAATACATTTAAATCGTAATGTAAACAATATTTCCTCCATTTCATAATACATTGTAAGAATTTTTAAACGTATAATTTAAAAATATATATAATATTTTATAAATATTATATAGTATATATTATAAAAGTGAAATTTAATAGTAAATAATTTTTAGACATACAAATTTCACATGGGCGAAGTAAAATAGAAAGTATAAGAGAGATTAGATTTATTCGAATTGTAGGTGTACAGGAGACGAGATCACGAGACAAAATTGAGAGAAACCCAGATAGATAACCGACCCAAATGATGAAACTTGAAAACCAGGAAAGTGGAGTTCATGCGCCTTTGCTCCCCTCAGTCGAGGATGAAATCGGACCACATAAGGGCGCTTCGATTTCTGGCGCAATATTCAACATCACGACAGGGATGGTGGGTGCAGGGATTATGTCGATTCCCGCCACTTTCAAGGTGCTGGGAGTGATCCCAAGCATCTTCGCCATCTTAGTTCTTGCTTATTTTGTTGATGTTACAGTGGAGTTCCTCCTCAAGCATACCCACCTGGGCGAGTCGACTACCTATGGGGAACTCATGGCTGAGTCGTTTGGGAAGTTTGGATCGGTTGCGCTTCAACTTTGTATCATGATCACCAATCTTGGTGCTTTGATCATTTATTTGATCATAATTGGTGAGTGTATTTATGTGGATTCGATTTTTTTTTATTTTGCATCAGCGAAAATGCCTTTTTTTTGGCTTGAAGTTACGGTTCCATTTAAACTTCTTCACTGCTCTCTAGATGTTTGATGATTTGACTCATTGAATATCTTATTTTTTGTCCCATTGTTTTAAATGGTGATATCGTACCTTTGGCAATGAACAGAGAGAATAAAGTCTAAATTATCTTGAATTGGGATCTGCATAGTTTGGTCTGCTGAATGATCATACTTGGAATCTTTAAGTTTTAAAACGGCAAATCCATGGGATTGAGAGAGAGAGAGAGAGAGAGAGAGCAATATAAAAAGCTATTTGTCGTGAGAGGCCACTTGCAGCCTATAGTCCAATACTTACTAGAATTTATATTCAGCATAGTCGTCTTCAGATGGAAATTTGGCTGTCTAAATTGTTTCTTTATTATGTTTACTGAGCTCACCGTAAAAGAAAATAAGAAAAATGCTTTTATTGATACAGTTTTATTATAATCTTTGACTTGTTTCGTGATAAAATCTACAGGAGATGTCCTCTCAGGAAATGAGTCTAATGGCACGGTGCACTTGGGCGTTCTCCAGGAGTGGTTTGGTATCCACTGGTGGACTTCGCGTGCATTCTCTCTGCTTTTTGTTCTGCTCTTTGGCTTACTTCCTTTACTTCTTCTACGCCGCATAGGTCAGTATAATATGTTTTATCCATTTTATAAATTAGTTCTATATTACATATTAATTCAACCTGTACACAAACAGTTGCTGTGTTATCTGGGCTACATGAATTGATGATATATTGAAGTTTCACATCTTTAAGATAGTTTATGTGTAATCATGCAGCTTCTGATACTAACAATTACAGTCGCTGATTTTTAACTCGGGTTAACACAAACTCCCTTAATGAGCATTTGAATTGTTGGATTGCATTTAGAAAAAGCATACTAAGCCTCAGATAATACGAAGAACCTGAATGAATAAGTTATCATTGATGAAGAAGAATATCAGTTTTTATATGGAAGCAGATTTTGTGTAAGCTATAATGGAAGAATGACCGACATTTGTCCAGTTTACCCCCTGCAGATTCACTGAGGCATGCCTCAGCTATTTCAGTGCTACTGGCAGCATTTTTTGTTATCATATGCTCGGCAATGGCAATACATGCCGTGTGGCTTGGGAAAGCAGAAAAGCCTAGACTGCTTCCGGATTTTGAAGGTGGTGTTTCCACGTTTAGTCTCTTCACAACCATTCCCATCTTTGCATCTGCCTTTGGGTGTCATGTGAATGGTATGAGCAATTCATAGGATATGTATATACCTTTTATCCTGCTTATCTTTCATGTATTTACGTAATATTTTAGAATGATGAATGTGTAATGATACGTTGAAATAAAAAATAGATGCTATTACTAGGCTTCTTTTCCCTAACTAATTAACAAATCATTCCATATGTTTGATTTTGGATTTTCTGGATTTCAAAATCCTAAGAAATAGTAATGCGGTGTGTCTGTTTTGAAATTTAAGTAGGGTAGAGTTTGACTTTTTGTTAAATTGACGTGTAAAAGTGTAAGATGTATTATTTTATTATTATTATCATTGATTATTGTAATTATAATTATTAGTGTGTTGTGATGGATTTTGTAAAAATGAGAGAAAATGAGTGAAAAAAGTGAGAACTGGATTTAGGATTTGAAATCCCAAGTCTAGTAAATCCAATTCAAACCTACCTTGAAGGATCATAATCTTTTCAATTGTCATTCATAAATCCTTTATCTGAGCAATGAATATAAGTGTAACCATGAGTGACAGAACTGGTTTCATGGGTTATAGAGGGGTATAACTGTCATTCATTATATGCAGTAACCAATTTTGGACAACAATAATGTGCAGTTCATCCCGTAAGAGCAGAGCTTAGAAGACCTTCTGATATATGTCCAGCTGTGCGAATGTCGATGCTAATATGTGTGTCTATATACATTGCTGTTGGCTTCTTTGGGTACCTGCTGTTTGGGGACTCCATCATGGCTGACATGCTAGTAAACTTTGACACCACTTCGTCTTCTGTCGTTTCTACTGTTCTCAATGATACTGTTCGAATCAGCTATGCACTTCATCTTGTGCTCGTTTTTCCCGTCATAAACTACACTCTGAGACTCAATGTTGATGAATTATTCTTCCCCAAGAGCCCTCCTGGAAACATCAGATTTTTGTCTCTTACGCTTATTTTGCTTGCGTTTATATACGTGACAGCAATAGCCATTCCAAACATATGGTACATCTTTCAGTTCATGGGAACCACCACAGTCATGTTTCTCATGTTCATATTCCCAAGCTCCATTGTTCTCAGGTATATATGGCTCTGCCTGCTTATTTATCTGCAATTTCATTATATATATGTTTCAATAGGTTGCGAATTTTGGGGCATTTGGTTAAAATTCTTTATTTGCAATGAAAATCTCTTTTCCTCTTTTGTCAATGAAAGGGATAAGTTGGAGGAAGTGTTGTCCTAATGGTGGTTACATTGTCTGATATTTTGCTCTTGTTTTAAAATAAATGAGCTAAAAAAATGGTTTTTGAAAAAAAACAGAATGAGTGGGAAGAAATGATTATGTTATAGTAAATGAAATATTTAATCAAAGTTGAGGGGGTGTTTGGTATAATTGTAAGGAATAGAAAGGATATTGAAATGGAATAGGTATGGAATGAAAGTTATAGTTCTCAAATAGCTGAACTAAGGTAGATTCCTTAGTTTCTAGGAATCAAAGTCTTAGTAGAGTCATTCCACACGAACACTATGACTTTGATTATCATTACTCACCTTCCAAAGGAGCCAACCAAATGGCCCCTGAATATTGGTTAATTTATTTTGATTCTCATTATATGAAGTACGGTGAAAGTGAATTGTTCATCTTTTAATCTCGTTTATCATAGGTTCACAATTATTTTATGTTCATTTTCATTGATTAATTTTGGATCGAGTGTTCCTTTAGTCTTGAAAACCATCTTCGTACTCTAAATTTCCAGAGACCTTAGGTAGACTAAATGTTGATGAAATTCTAGTTCAGATTTTGAAGTATTTAATTCGAAAAGGACCAAAAATATATATTGGTGCTTGATTTTAATTATTTAATGAAATGCAGAGACATTCACTGCACGTCGAGTAGGCGAGACAAGACGTTGGCGGTTTTGGTAATATTCCTGGCCATTGGAACGAGTTTGGTGGCCATTTTCTCCAATTTTGCTGATTATTTCTGCAAGAAATAAGAGGAATATTGATGCATCATTCGTCTTTCTTAAGGATGTTTGACGAGATAGACTAGTTTATCCATTAAACAAAACACACCCTAAGGACTCATTTGGTTCGTAAGATAAAACTATCTATCCGTCGAAAATATGCATGTTTTCGACAGATAGATAATTTTATCTTACGAACCAAATGAGCCCTAAGAGTATACATACACCATCATATAATCCGCGACCCCGTTCTCATCCACATTAAAATTTCAAGAACTAAAGCATGTATAGGCTGCTTTGTCATCACCTTTTAGCTTTGCTTCTTTCCAAACTAGAAAGAAATGTCTCGTCCAATTAAATGTGCATTAAATTGAATTATGTTGTAATATATTATCAAGGGTTAGCTGATTTTTTTTTTTTTGAACTGCAGTCTAATGGAAAATTTGGAATCATTGTAAATAAAATTTTAGTTTAAAATTTGTTAGAAATTTTAATCAAAAGATCGATTTTAATCTCTTCACCCAAGTGAAGATTAATTATGTTTTGTCATTCGAATTAATCTAAACACGTCAACACAATTAATTGTTTATTGTTTGGTAAGTGAAATATTATTCATGGATAATATAGTTTTGTTTGTTGGTTCGTAATTAAATATTAAATTGAGATTTTGTTTGTAAAAGATTAATAGTTTATTAGATTGTAATTTGTAAAAAGGGAGTGATTTTATTTGTTATTAACCTTGCTATGATGTATACTAAATTTCAAATATTCAAATAAAAGAGAGTTATATGTTTTAGATCCTAACATTTTATTTTAATGTGTGTTGTATTATAGACGCGAACATAGTTCTACTCATACATTTATTAAGGCATCCAAGAAAAATAAATCTAAACACGCATTCATCATATTCATCATTCTTTTCCCCAAAATTACAAGAAAATTGATGTACATGTAGTCCACATCTTTATTCATCAAAACGTCAAAGAAAATGATAATTCATGTGGAGCTAAGCATATATTTATCATGAAAAAATTAGGAATGAAACTATTCATATCTCCTAACAAGTTCTTACATGTTCATGTATATTCAATATTATAAACAATATTTCAAAAAGAAAACTCACATTCAAAGCTCAAGTTTTCGCAAAAAGTGCTAGATGATAACTAATAAGTGTTAAATAATGCATGTCATCTAACATGTTAACAAAAGCAAGAAACATGTCATGTTACATGTAATAGTTCTGCAAATGTTCAAGAAATTATCAACTCTGAAACACATGAAACTACTCTACGAAAGTAGTAGCAAGCTCTGTCAAGATTTGAGAATGAAGGAGAACCTGCAAGAAAATTGAGCCGGAGGGGGGCTTCAGCATCGATCCTCCATAGCGCTGGTCAGCAAAGCTTTTTTTTTTCTTCATGAATGCCATGAAAATACAGTAAAAGTGAGTTTTAATGGTGGTACCTCGAGGAGAAAAAGTGATGGTATTTATACCTCTTGTCTGTGAGTGGTAAAATAGTAATATTCTTTGTATTGTCCTAATTCAATTGGGACCACAACACAGAATGGTACCGCCATGTGGCAAATTTGATTTGAAGACATAATATGATTTGATAATTTGTAGGTCCTTTCGTGTTGGTAAAACTGTTATGGCAGGGTTTCCACCCACGCCCAAGAAAATGACGTACATCTCTAATCTCACATGTTCAGAGTTGAGAGTGGAATATTTTTCTCTAGTCATGGATCATTGCCTCATACTTGCATATTCACACAAGTATTTTTTTTAATATAACCTCCTTTTGTTAAAGTCTTCCTTTAATATTTTCTCTGGCTCTGAAGAATTTAAAGTTGGAGATGAAATAAGCTACCGAGTCCGTAGAAATAGGCTTAATGAATATGGGCCTTGTACACCCAACCCATATTAAAGTTCACACTGAACTAACTATGAGTTAATCATCACTGGTTTATTTCGATTCCATCTCACAACTCACGCACATACCTACATGTGATTTATTTTTGCAAGACTTCATTTTGTAGAAGCTTTGCTCAATTCTGGTCCAACTATAGGTTAGAGTTGAGAGACTATTCATCTTTAAAAAGATATCCCTAATATGGGCCAAGGGCCCAGTACAGATTAACATATATCACATATGTAATTAAAAGATTTGCAGAACTGTTACATGTAACATGCCATGTAAAAAGATATTCCTTATATGGGCCAAGGGCCCAGCCGCCCAGTACAGATTAACCTATATCACATATGTAATTAGAATATGTGTATATAAGGACAACCTTGTGGAAAACCAGCTGATCATGTTAGCAGCTGAGTCTAGACAAATTCTTCTAGAAGTATAAGTTAAGGGGAAACTAACTTGTACAAGTTGAGTAAAGAAGATTGTAGACATGAAGACCAGCTGAAGACTAGAAGTGTTGTTTCCACCATAAGTAGGTAACTTTCTTCAAAACTTACACTGATCTCTATTCAGCAAATATGAAATGACTTAAACAACAGTTGAACTTGGTGAAGAGTTCTTTGGACATTAGGGAAATGATCAAGACAAAAAGAATACACATCAAGAGTCACAATTTACAAAATACAAGTTGAGAAGATAAGGATATATTTTATGAGAAAGCACATCGCTGATAGTCCTTACACTATTACACCTGTTAACAGAAAATGTATGTTGGTCACATTCAAGCATGGTCCAATGATAAATAGATTGCTCTCATATACACAATTTGATACAAAATTGGTGCAAATTATAGTGACGAATATAAAAGTTAATGTCATAACCTAAAATAGTAAAAAGGGTTCCAATTCTCAAGCATATGAGCAATCAAACGAGTTTTTATGAACATTATTATTCAAGCAAGCTTTAGTTTATCTTATGTTTTACTATAGTATGTGATCTGTATTAAATGTTAGTGGTTGGTAGTTAGAAGTTAGTTCACCAAGTCTCCATACACTCATATCTCCAAGTCAACCTTATATCTCTCTCCTATTCGTTCCCAAAGGGAATCGCACTCGGGTCACTCACTCAAATGAGGAGCTCAGTGGCCAGGTGAACTAACTCACCTGATTATTTATACCCCTAATTTGATCTACACTAAGTAATCAAATCAATTTAAACTGCACGAGTTTCATACTCACATTTCAATATTCACCGTACTTAATAATAGTACAATTGACCAATATAAAAACAACCAATAGAATTATTATCATTCACGATTACTACCTTCACATCTTATTTGTCTTGCATGCAGCCGATTTCTAAACAAGTCTTCATATTTTGCAAGTCGAATATTGTTAAAAGCCTATTCACCCTTCCCTCCCCCCTATTAAGACTTTCATTTGGGACCTTAAAAGAGTAATGGTTTAAAAAAAAAAAAACTTGAAATGCATGATGCACACATGACTAAAACATTTTATAGTAGATAGTTGATGAGGTTGTTTCTAATTTGTTCCATGGGGTTGCTTGTGACTTGTTCCATTTGACTAGTGAAATTCTATGCTGATTCTCCTATTTATAAAAGATGAATAACTTAGAGAGAAAAAAAAAGATATATATATATATATTTATAACTTGAGAGCAAGAAAAAGACAATCATAAATGGGGATAATATCATATCTTCCGATCTACAAATTTAGAATTTACACAGTACATGACATACTAAATTTAAAGTAGATTCTATATGAAAAAATATGTATAGAGTAAAATAGTTTATACATGAACTATTTTACAGTACTGTTTAGTAGAAAAACTCACACCATTTACTGAATGCAATCAACACCATATAGTGATAATAAATTATATCTTTCATATCATTCAACTCATACTTTCTAGTGGAAATAACTTGCAGCCTCAAGAACTAATGCTATTAAGTAAAAACAACAAACACCATTTAGTGAAACAACTCATATCCTTCCAAGTGATTTGTGCATGAAATATTTTCAATATATACTTTGCCCACATGAAAAATGGTTCATGATATAAACCACTATACAATTTCATGAATCACTAACTATTTTTACACTCTTGTCAAATACTTAATAGTTGATAGTTTTGGTCAAATACTTGATTTTTTAAAAGATTTAATACTTTAAACTTAAATATTACTTCATCAGTCCCACATTAATTTGAACACTTTTTATTTTAATGCCCAACCAAATTTGTGCACTAAAAAAGAAAGCATTGATTTGCGTGTAGTATACACTCGCATAACTATACATATATTTAATCATATGTCACTACTTTATTTTAAAAAAATATATTTTTCTTTAAAAACGTAAAATCCTAGGTGTGCAAATTCCCCTGGAAAGGAGGAAGTATAATGTGATTACCTGATTAATTCTTTAATGAGGTTGGGATCAGGATAACAAATAAGTATTAAATATTTATATGATCGTGTCGAAAATATAAATAACACAGAGAATTGTCCAGTCTTATATTGCAAGAGTTAGAACTTAAGTGTGCAGGCTATTGATTGTATGAAATTCTGAATTCTTACAATGATGACCTTAAAGTCATATTTATAGAGAATTCTAAATAAAATAAGTGCATCAATTACTCTCTGCTGGTTAACTAAATCGTTACAAAACTTATTATGGAAAGTCCCCCATAATAAATGGCAGCTTCCATGTGTGGCCTCTGATCGGCGTTAATTATGTTACACATTTGACATGATTGTTGTAATTACTTTCGGTGTGTTGCCCCTAGAGCATGCTCGTGCTCATGTGTAATGATCTTGCTCGTGCTAGTAAGCATTGATCTTGCTTGTGCTCGTGAACACTGATCTTGCTTGTGCTTATAGGCAATGATCCTGCTCGTTCTTGTAAGCACTGATCTTGCTCGCACTCGCAAACACGGGTCTTATTCGTGCTCGCATTTCAAGCTTTGCAATATTGAGTTTGAGTCTCGTCCAATCGTTTATGGGCTTGGCCCCATACTTAATAATTATTGTTACCACAACATATAATACTATATTTTTTAAATTAAATATGATAAATTAAATAGCTACAAAACTATTTATTGTGATATCATGATCTAATTCATAATACTTCTCATAAGTTTTAATACTATTGACCAAATATTCAATAGTTTAAAACTTTTAAAATAAATTCATAATAAATTTATCAAAGTGTGTTGATCAAAAATTATTTTTCGATATAAAATATAATTTATATGTATAATAGAAAAATTATATATTTTTTTGTTATTTATTTATTTGTATGAATTTGATTAAATATTATAAAAATTAACAAATAAATTAAGTATAAAGATATTATATAATATATATAATACCATCATCAATCTCAACCAACCAAAATTTTCTGATTGATTCGATAAAATCTAAATTTTCTAACAAATTACTTTAAATGAATTAAATATGTATATGATAATTAAAATCGCCAAATCGGACAATCTTAAATTACTATGCACAATAAAAATAATTCAAGATAATTGTTTTTTAATAAATATAATACCAATTATAATACCTGATTTGATTCGAATGATTTGATGATTTTGCATTGATTATATTAAATATTATCTAAATTAAATCCATTCGATCAATAATATTATTTTCTTGTTTGATATAATAATTCAAATTTATTAAATTCTAATAAATATTAAATTGGTCAAAATTAAATATTAAATCAAGATATTTGAGTCAAAACGTATTACATTATTTCAATAAAAAACAAAGATTTTATACATGTAGGCATAAAAGATAAAAGGACCTCTTATCCAAAATTCCAATTATAGCTAAATGCCAATAAACACAAAAAAGTTATACATCTTCCAATATAATTGAACCAACCAAAATATAAAAAGGAAAAAAAAAAGGAAAATCCCCACTTTAGATAACAATTTCCTACTCTTGGATATGGTTTGGTTTCTGTCCTGTTCATGTATAGATGAGATTTACGACAACAGAACATTTTGAATTTTTTAATCAATTTTTCGATAGGGTATTGAGTATTTTGTTCGCAAACTACACAGCACAATTTTTTGAAAAAGAATATTTTTATTTTATTAAAATATTTTTTTATTTATCATTAAATAGTATGAGAGTAATTTTTTTTAATAAAAATAGGAATGAATTTTCAGAAATAATACTACCTCCGTCCCTCAAAAGTCTGCGGTACTTTTGGGGGCACGATTTTTAAAAAAAAAGTATAATAAGTAGAATACGTAGGTATGTTTTCAATCTCTAATTTATAGCTAGAAGTGCTTCTATATTTTAAAAGTTGGGTCACACCAACTTTGAAAAAAAAGTACTTCCAACAGTAAAAATAGAGTTTGCAAACACGTACGATAAACTGAAGATTATGTGGTAGAAATTTTAAGGGTGGAGATTTAAAGAAATATTTGTATTTTGGAAATATGCAAACCTTTGTGGGACAAATAAAAAAAAAAATTATGTAAACTTCCGTGTAATTGAGGTAGTAAATTGAATGATTTTAAAAAATACGATTAACTTGTACAGCGCATTTGATACTAGTACTGCGAACCAGCAGATTCTCAATTCCATAAAGATGGACGCCTGTAATAGTTTGCTATTTCCAGTTCTGAACCGTCTATATAATTTTAAAAAAAAAAAATTAAATAATTAATCTTTTGGTCAAAAAACTCAAAACACAAATTAAAAAGAAAAATTGAAGTGAATTCAAAGAAGAGGAAGTAAAATTTTATTTTATTCAGCATACAAAATAACAAGTTACAACTCAAAAAATTTACATGAAAAAATAATTTAATAATTTAAAAGAATAAAATTTACAAATAACATGCTAATTATATATTTAACTTTACAATTACAATTTAAAAAACTTACAACACAAAGGGGTAAAAAATAAAAAAAAATATATAAAGGATTTGGGCATAATTTTAAGTTTTAAACTTTGAAATTTCTAAGCATGAAACTTAACATTATATTGCCTGCATATACTAATAAAATCAAAACCCACGTAATTTTCTTAGTGCGAAATACATGAATAAAATCAAAAGTTGAGGTAATCAGTGCAAAATGTATATTTAATTTTTTATTTCCATCATTCTAATATATATATATATATATATATATATTATTAAAAAAATGTGGTTTGAGTAATGTTCAATGAGTGGAGTGATAAGTTTAGGTTTTGAATGTTTTCAAATGATACAAATGACATCACTAAGATGTAGTATAAGCAAGACTAGTAATACATTTTCTTGACGTCGCCAAAATGAGTTTCATTAAAAAAAATTAGGATTAAACAAACACATGAAAATAAGTAAAACCAGCATAAAAATATTTTAAATTTAGATTTGGGGTGTTTTCAGATGGTATAAATGACATCACCGAGTAGACAGTATAAGCAACACATTCTTTTTTATATCACCGATATGAATTTTATTAACAAATTAGGGTTAAACAAACACATGAAATTAAATCGAAAGAAAAGATCACATACAAGAGTTTTCAAAATTTAAAAATCTGTTACATTTTTATTTAATATTTTAAAAAAGAAAAAGCACATATTAACTGTGTCATATGCTATAACAAACTACTGAAATTTTGCTTAAAGAAATGCAGACTTTGAGCAATGTTAATCTTGAAAATAGCTTACTCTGGAAAATACGATACCAGATGGCTCATTTGGTTCGTTAGATAAGCTAAAATAAATTAAATTATCTTAGTTAATTTGATGTTTTGTTTCCAAAACTAAAATTCAATTATCTTATGAATGGTAGATAATTTTATTTTAGGGAAGATATATGATAATAATTTTATTTTAGGGAAGAGGTATCATGAAAATGGTTTATATAATACTTTACCTCATTCGAGTAGGTATTGTATGAATCACTCTTTAACAAGGTAAAAAAATAAATTCATAAATATAAATCTTATATCAAAAAGTGGTTTATATCATGAAAATGGTTTATATAATATTTTGTCTCATTCTTAACGGTCCTCTAATATGTGAGACCTAATCCTAACCCTAGCGGTCCTCGGGCTAAACGGGTCATAAACAGGTTATGTCAAAAATACTTTAAAAAATTTATAATTTAACACATAATCTAAAATAATTGTCATAAAATATTAATATCTAGACTATATCCTAAATATTGTTTATAATTTCATTAAAATTAATAAAAGTAGTTTAACATAATTACAAAAATTTAAATGTCAACACTTAAATATTTAAAAGTTCAAATCTAAATACTTAAAATTAATATAACATCTAAATAGAAATTGGAAATAACTTCAATTAATAATAATAATAAATGATAAGTGTATTATATATTTAATAGGTAAATATAAAGTTAAAAAAATTATGCAGGCTAGCAGGCGGGCTCGGTTAACCGGCGAGCTAATAGGGTCGGGCCAAAAAAGCTCAGATTTAAACGGGCCAATGAAAGTATAGCCCTAAACCTGCATTTTTCAAGGTTAAACGGGCCGGTCCTATTAGCCCGGCCCGAATTAATATCTCTACTTTTAACATGGAGTTTTTGGTATTTTTATATGTAATTACACTTTTATAAATGACCTTATATATAACTTACCATTTTTTTAACAGCATTTTATTAAGTATAGTTGCTATATCCACTCAACAATATTTGATTATATTAAAAATTTGGGATTATAGTTTAATAAGCCCAATAAGTTGACATCAATTTGATTTTGGTCCCAATCAATTGTTCATTTTGATTTTGGTCCTATAAATCTAAAAAGGCATGCACGATGCCTTGATTCTCGCACCACGTCGGTCGACCAACCGCCGTGATGAAGCTCGCCAACAAGCTTGGCACCCGCCCAAGAGTAGTTCGCCTATACTCAAGCCTCCGTCCACAGAGACAAATCAGCTCGCCCACACATTAGATAAGTCATGATGTGTGCGAGCTGGGGGGCAAGTTTTGACAAAGCGAACTACCTGAGGATAATCATGGGATTATCCCAAGGCTAAGGAGGTCACCGGGGTAAGTAGGGGCTAAGTCACTGGTTCGAACCAAGGCCAACACAGGGAAGCTCGGCGAGGTAGGCGAGAACCTCGCCCAAGCTCCCGACAAGCCAAGGTCGGCGACCAAATACACCCAAAGGAGAGGAGGTTATGAGCGAGCTTCTCCTCTCGAGAGGAAGCTCGCCCCCATCCAAGGAGGCCAAGGAGACCAAGGCAATGGAGCTCGCCAGGAAGCTCGCCTAGCCCGAGAGCCCAAATAGCGGGTGCATAAATAGGACATGTATATGTAGTAGGACAAGGCTTTGTAAAGGTAGCATTGTGAGGGACCAAGGCGGGGGTCACGAACCTTCGTCAACATCAAAGGCCAAATAGGCTCATAAGGTGTCACCTCACACTTGCACACCTATAAATAGGTCTCTCTTGTATCACTCTAAAAAACAACTTAATCATAATATACTTAACTTTCTCTCTCTAAACTCTCCACTCTCTCTCTCTATATTATCTATCCAAGAACACAATTCTTGAATTATTGTTTGATAGGATTAACACATTATAATAGCCACATAACAAACACCGTTAGTAAATTCTATCAACAATTTGGCGCTAGAGGAAGGACCTTAACCCAAAAAATTCGATAGCAAATAGTGAGAGTTGTTTGAAGGTTTGAAGATTTGAAGGTGTTCTTGACCAAAGCTCAAGAACACTTGAAGATACACACATATTCCACTGTTCGGACGAAAACCCAAATTTTCGGATTCATAAATTTTGCCAAAAAGGTTTACAAACGAACACGTGTATACGAATAAACCGGATTTTGTATAATTCGTTACACGTAAAGCTAGACAAAAACCCTAGAAAATCCACCCTGGCTGGAAGTCAAGAACCTCGGCGACCTTCCTTACTAACCTCGGTGACCTTCCCCCAACGAAAACCCAAAATACCTAAGGAACAAACCTCGGCAAATACAAGGAGGTGGAAAGGGGGCGACCAGGTCCAGGCCGAGGGGAAGACCTCGCGTCGAGCTCCCCAGAAGAGCAATGCTTCGCGACCTCCCCAGCGGGTTTCGGTAGCTCAGGAGGAGCTGAACCCCGCCCTGAGGGACCTTGCCAACAACCCCGACGAGCTCCAACGCACAATTGCAACCTTGCAGAGGTTGCAACAAAAACAGCTCGACGAGCTCGCCCTAGTACCTCGGCGAGCTCCAGCCACTGAGGCAGGGAGCAAACCAGGCCGACCCAGGGCACTCAGACTCGGGGTCAATATAGCGACCCCCACACCGAGCAGGAGGCGAGCTCCGCCCAAGCTCGCCAGCACAGGGAGCGCGCCGGGAAAGCCAAGGTGGTGGAGGAGCCAGCTCCGCATACTGGGCGAGCTTCGGCCTACACCGAAGCATCCGCCACCCACCAATCGCTGAGGAGAGAGGTCCTCCAAGGCAGTTTGGGGTCGAGGTGCGAAGAAAATGAATGAACGGTGGTCCCGGCTACATCACAAAAGGGAGAGTCAGACCTACAGCCCGTAGGTCCGCCCATGATCGATTGAGGGGGCCCGCAGCGGATAGATTGGCCCCAATGGAGGGCGCCAATTCCGACCCGTCACGGAGGGGTCACCCCAGAGTGAGGCGCCTTGGGAGCGTGCGTCCATGAGGTGCACGACCTTCGAGCAACCTCCGCCGGAGGTGACCCACAACGACGAGCTGGCCTCACTGAGAAAGGCCGTCGAGATGCTACAAGCTCAAGTAACAGCCAAATCTGGAGGCCCTGATGCCACCACTCTCCCCGCGTCTCCGTTGGCACCTGCCATCCTCAGAGAACCGGTCCAGAAAAAGGTCCAATTCCCGGTGATGTCTGCGTACGAGGGCGAATCTGACCCGAAAGTCCACCTGGCCAAGTATGCAGACTTTATGATCTCAGTGGGGGCCACCGACGCCACTCAGTGCTGGAACTTCCCGCTGACCCTCGGGGACCGAGCTCATCGCTGGTTCTCATCACTCGCCCTCCACTCATTTGGCCAACTCACGCGGGAGTTCTTGGCCCACTTTTCTGGGTTTGGATCCTACCTTACCCAGAAGCACCGACTCGCCAACATCCATCAAGGTGAGAATGAGACCGACCAACAGTATCTGGAGAGGTTCGATAAGATACTGCTGGAGGGCGAGCCGGTGAGTGAGGATACTAAGATCATCGCAGTGATGGCCAAACTGAGGAAGGGCACCAAGCTCTGGAAGGAAATGCACCTGGCATGCCCGAACACTTACACCAAATTTCAACACAAAGCCGGGGTGTTCGTCGCTATGCAGGAGGCCCTCCTGAAAGAGGTCGGTGCCTCAGAGGAGAAGAAGCCCTACAGAAAGAAGTCTGGGGGCACATACAAGGCCCCCCGGAACTTGAAGGTTTTCGGCGATGGGGACGAGTTCAAGGAGAAGGTCCTCACTGTCTCTGTCGACCATGTCTTTACCACGGTCAAAGACAAAGCCTTGTTGTAGGAGCCGAGGAGGATCCGTCAGGACTGCACGAAGCTCAACCCCTACAAGTACTGTGCCTATCACCAGTCGATCGGCCACTTCACCAGCGAGTGTCGAGACCTCCTCAAACAACTATGGAAATTTTACGAGGATGGGAAGCTGGCCTAGTTCGTGAAGAAGGCACCGGTGAAGGGGCCCAGGTTCGAGAGGAGGGAAGCCTCCGATGATAAAGAAGAGGACGAGGGCCAACGTGGTCCTCAAAATAGGCGAAGGGCGCCTCCCCAACCTCAACAAAACTTGGAGCCCACTAGAGAACTCTTGGTTCTCGAGGAAGAAATTGGAGCTGCCGGAGGTCTCCAAGATGGGAGATCCTCCATTTCCAAAAGACGAAAGAAGGTCGAGGTCTGGGCCGTAAACCAAGTTCAGGAAGGCAGCTCCAGCTCCAGGCCCATCACACAACTCACTGATGAGCTAACATTCTCTTCGGCGGACCTGGAATGGGTACTGACGCCCCATAACGACTCATTGATGATGACCGCCAACATCATGAACGTCCGAGTCCACAGACTGCTTGTGGACACCGGAGCCTTCACCAACATTCTCTTCAAATCCATCTTAGATGTCTTAGGTGATTTTGAGTCGTATATAGAACCTAGCAATGCTAGGATAGTGGGGTTCGGAGAAGCTGTAACCGTCCCCCTAGGTACTATTAGGTTGAGCGTCCAACTTGTATCGGCCGAGGACCCGGAGCGGAGACTGACTAGACTAATAGATTTCCTTGTTGTCGACTAGCAGTCCTCTTACAATGGGTTCCTTGGCTGCCCCTTTTTCAATGAATTCAAAGCGGCGTGTTCGACCTACTACTACTGTATAAAATTCCCAACTCCAAAAGGTGCCGGAAACATAAAAGGTTACCAGAAAAAGGCCCGTGAGTGTTTACTCCAAATCAAAGATGGCCAGGTCAAGAAATCTGTGATGCAGGTTCAAATTCTCGAGGAAGATGTACAAATCCCGGCAGACGAACCAAACTTCCTAGACATCATCTCAACGGAAATCGAGATGATGGAGGTAGGTGACCTGCCGGAGGTTGACCAAGTCTCAGAACCTGTGCAAGACACACAGCCAGCACCAATGGAGGGAGTGGTGGAGACCCAGAATAACCAAGTGCAGGAACCTGTGCAGGATTCGCTGCCCGCACATATGGAGGTGGACGAGGTTACCCAAGGCGGAGAACCTGTGGGAGATCAAGAACCAGTGCGAATGGATGTTGATCCAGCGCCCCAGGTTGCAGAACCTCCCCAAGTCGGGGAACCACCAGAAATGCTGACAGTTGATGAACCTCCCCAAGTTGAAAGAAAAACTGATGACCTCGAGCCACGCCTAGGTTACGAACCTGCGCAGATGTCACAAGAGGAGTGGGATGAGTTCATCAGTGATCCAAGGCGGAAGAGCCAAAAGAGGAAAGCCACTCCCATGGAGGAATTGACGGCACTCCCGGTGGACCCAGAAAGGGACTTGGAACTTTTCATAGGCTCCGAGTTGCCAGAACCGTACCGGTCGAGGATGGAGCTATTTTTGATGTCCAACTTGGACGTGTTTGCCTGGTCCCATGAAGATATGACGGGGATCCCGTTGGAACATGCCTGTCACCGACTCAACATAGATCCGACGAGGAGTCCCGTCTGCCAGAAACGAAGAAAGTATGGGCCAGACAAATACTCGGCCCTAACCGCCGAAGTTGGGAAGCTGTTGGACAACAAACTGATCAAGGAAGCCTTATGTCCGCAGTGGGTCGCGAACCCCGTCCTGGTGAAGAAACATAACGGAACGTGGAGACTATGTATCGACTTCACGGACCTAAACAAAGCGTGCCTGAAGGACAACTTCCCACTACCCCACATTGATCAGCTTGTAGATAGCACCGTGGGCCACGAGATGATGACATTCATGGATGCTTTCGCGGGCTATCACCAGATAGCGATGCACCCAGATGACCAGGAACATACAGCGTTCTACACCAACAAAAACATGTATTGCTGGGAAAGGATGCCGTTCGGACTTATCAACGCCGGAGTAACCTACCAAAGGTTGGTGAATAAGATGTTCCACCAACACATTGGCGAATCTATGGAGGTGTACGTGGACGACATAGTTGTCAAGAGTTTGAGAAAGGAGGATCACCTTGACCACCTAAAACAAACCTTCGACATACTACGCCACTACAACATGAAGCTGAACCCCAAGAAGACCAGCTTCGGCGTACATTCGGGAAAGTTCCTGGGGCATCTGGTGAGCCAACGAGGAATAGAGGTCAACCCGATGCAGGTCCAATGCATAATTGAGATGGGTGTGCCCGATTCCGTGCAGAAGATCCAAAGGTTGATCGGGTGCATGGCTGCCTTGAACAGGTTCATCTCCAGGTTTGGCGATCGGAATCGCCCATTCTTCGAGGCAATCAAGGCGAACACGCGAAGGTACAAGGACGCAGCTAAAGCCAACAAGCTGCACCTTAAAAACCACTCCGTGTGGACAAGCGAATGCCAGCGAGCCTTTGAGGATATTAAAGCATACCTGGCAGATACGCAGATCCTGTCGAAGTCAGTACCTGGTGAGAAGCTATACCTGTACCTCGCCGTTTCGGAGGTTGCCATCAGCTCCATCCTGGTTCGAGAAGAGGCGAAAATACACCTTCCAGTGTACTACGTAAGCCAAGTCTTACACGAAGCTGAGTTGCGGTACACCCCAACAGAGAAGTTGGCCTATGCACTGGTGATGAGTGTTAGAAAATTGAGGCCCTACTTCTTTGACCACCCGGTAGAGGTGATGACGACGTTCCCACTACGTCAAATACTACTACGGCCAGACACTGCGGGACGCTTGTTGAAATGGTCACTAGAAGTTAGCCAATACGGTATAACCTACGCTCCCCGAACAGCGATCAAGGGACAAGCGCTCGCCGACTTTATCGTCGAGCTAACTTTCCCGCAAGATCCAACTAGGGGACGTATAGCTCCGTGGCACCTCTACGTAGACGGATCATCGACTAGCACAGCAGCAGGAGCCGGGGTAGTTTTGATCAGCCTAGATAGACAAGTCTTCACCTCCGCAATCCAGTTCGACTTCCGAGCAACCAACAACGAGGCGGAGTACGAAGCTTTGATAGCTGGAATTAGGTTATCATTAGCTGTGGGGGCAACCAATCTTCAAGTTTTCGGAGATTCCCAGCTAATAATATCTCAAGTTCGGGGGGAGTACGAGGCAAAAGACCAACAGATGATGACCTACCAGAAGATAGCGACACATCTGATCTCGATGTTTATGCAGGTTTACATCAATCAGATATCGCGGCTAGAAAACACGCAAGCAGATGCCCTAGCCCAACTAGCTACCAGTAACGGCAAGGCTGAGGTCACGGAGGTTGTAGTCACCAAACTGAAGAACCCATCGACGTCCAATTACAAAGTAAATCAGACCTCGAGTGGGGGCAAGAAGAGGAGATTGGCACACTCCGATCCAAAAATACTTAAAGGATGGAACAACCCCTGAGGACACATGAGAAGCTAATCGGCTAGTGAAACAAGCTGCCAGATATACGTTGATGGATGGCCAGCTCTGCAAACGTGGATTCTCTCTACCCCTACTCAAATGCTTGACTAAGAAGCAAGGGTTCGAAGTGTTAGAAGAAATTCACGAAGGGATTTGCGGAAGTCATGCTGGGGGGTAAGCTTTAGCATATAAGACAATTAACAGGGGTACTACTGGCCCACCCTTCGCAAAGATGACATTACCTTCGCACGAAAGTGCCGAAAGTGTCAACTTTTCGCACCTAATATCCACTCCCCAGCCAACCAACTGAAGTCGGTTTTCAGCCCAGGGCCTTTTGCAAAATGGGGTATCGACTTGATCGGCCCATTCCCACCTGGCAGAGGCGGTGTGAAGTTTGTTGTTGTAGCAGTAGACTATTACACCAAGTGGGTTGAAGCCGAAGCTCTCACGACAATAACACAAGAAAGAATGATCGGCTTTATATGGAAGAACCTTATCTGCCGGTTCGAAATTCCGCAATCGATCATCACGGACAACGGAAGGCAGTTTGACGGCCAAAAGTTGAGAGATTTTTGTAGTTTGTGGAACATCAAGAAGCACTACTCAACTCCATACCATCCGCAGTCAAACGGCCAGGTCGAGGCGGTCAACAAAATTCTGAAGCACATATTAAAGATCTGCCTCGAAGACAAGAAAGGAAGCTGGGCAGACGAACTCTAGGAGGTTCTGTGATCTTGACGTCGGCGGCCGAGAACCTTCAAGCGCCTAGACGGTCTCGGCACCACCATTTATATCCATGATTTTTGGTATTTCAACTTGCAAATAGTCCGTGGTAATACTTTCTAATTACTAAAAAAAAAAAAAAACTTGATAAAATGTTTGGACTTGCGGATAACACTGTGGCCTTTCTTCCGCTGATATTTGTATATATTCCCTTCGTTCTTAAATACTATTCCCTCCGTATTTTTATAAGTTGCTCGTTGCTTTTGGGCACACGAATTAAGGTAAAAGTGAAAAAGTATAAGTGATGTGATGAAAAAAGTGAAAAAATATAAGTGATGTGATAGAAAAAGTGAAAAAGTATGAGTGATGTGATGGAGAAAAGTGAAAAAGTAATGAAAATAGTGTAAAAAATATTGAAAATAATAATAAAGAAGTGAATAGTAGTTTCCAAAAAAGGTAAAAAAGCAATGAGCAACTTATTGAAAGACGGACGAAAATGACAACATGAGCAACTTATTGAAAGACGGACGAAAATGACAACATGAGCAACTTATAGAAAGACGGAGGGAGTAATTTTTATAATAGTTTTGAACACGTGAATTAAGGAAAAGTGAGTACGTGAGTGTAAAATTAAATAATAAAATAAATAAAAATTTATTAACTTTTGTAAATTTAAAAAAAATTCTTTTTAAGTATGTAAAAGTAAATTTGGAATGTTCAAATAAAAAAAATGTAAAAGTAATTTTGGTACGAATGGAAGAGGTGATTATAGGCGAGCAAAATCAATGTGAAATACAACCCCAACAGCTCTCCTTTCTATCAATCACACACGCTCTCCCGCCATCCCCCCAACACAAATCTTCCTCTGCAATTTTCTAGATATTTCCGCCATAAATCTCTCTCCCTGTACCCAGTTGCAGGAATTTCTCTCTCCCTTCACAAACACCAAACGCCTATATGTGAAAATGGCGAGCAGTAAGAGGAAACCCTTGTCAGACATTACTAATATCACTCTGACACCGATTTCGGCTTTGCAGAAGCTCGTCGCCGCCACCTCTTCTTCCAAACTTTGTAACTCCACTTCCACGAACCAGAAGACAATTTCCGAATCGTCGAGTAAATCTAGCACCAGTATTGGATCATCCAATGTCAGGGTCGCCTTGAATTCGAAGAAATCCGTTCAATTTCAGAGGCCTCCGCCGGTAATCCCTTCGACTCTCCCTTCCGGTAAGTTGCTGCATCTTCTGTTCGTTTATTTATTTTGATTTGTGTTAATATACTTGAGCATTTGTTGCTTATGTGGTCATCTATGCGCATTTTATATGTGTAATCTGGGTTTGTTTGCCTCTCCTTGTTTGAGTAGTTTTTTTGGTATCTAACTTGCTAATTCATGAGTTCAATTTCTCAATTCTTTGTGTGATTCTCAACTTGATATATATATTTTTTTTAATGTGGAAATATTTTACTGATTCTGTTCTGATTCGTAGTTGGTAGGTGAATTCCATGCTCATAATATTTTTAATTTCCTCAAGTCTTGGAATTATGTGTCAGTTTTGAGTTTGATATGGGTCCTTTTGTCATGTTTTATAGGCGTTAATTTTGAGCGTTTACGATTGTAAAAATTTGTGCTAATGGGTTGCAAATGGTTGACCTGTACCTTGGATTTGGCTGAAGGTATTAGAAGTAAGGGTGCTGCACATAATCGAAAACAAATCACTGAAAAATCCAATAATGAAAGACATGCGGATGCAATTGTTATTCACACACCTGTTGAGAAGAGGAAGGACAAAACGAAGGCCATTGCTGAACCTCTCAGTTCATCTTCTTCTGAGAAAATGAAGGATAGTCAAAATGGTAATGAAGGTATTCTTAAGCATTCCAGATCTTCGAATGTCTTAATAAAAGAGACTGGACAGGAATTTCTTAATCCCTCTAGCTTCTTAGTTCCGAGAGCAAAGGATAGTGGGAAGCCTCTTAACACTGTAAACTCCCATGAGAAGACAAGGGAGAAAGGGAAAGCCATTGCTGTACCTCTCAGTTCATCTCCGTATAAGAAAACAAAGGATAATCGAAATGGTAATGAAGGGAATCATAAGCATACCAGATCTTCCAGTCTGATAATAAAAGAGAATGGGCAGGACTTCCATAACTCCTCTAGCTTCTTAGTTCAGAGAGCAAAGGACAGTGGGATGCCTCTCAACACTGTAAACTCCCATGAGAAAACAAGGGAGAAAGGGAAGGCCATTGCTAATCCTCTCAGTTCATCTCCTTATGAGGAAAAGAAGGATAATCAAAATGGTAACAAAAGGATTCTTAAGCATGCCGGATCTTCCAATCTAATAGTAAACGAGACTGGGCAGGACTTCAGTAACTCCTCTAGCTTCTTAGTTCAAAGAGCAAAGGACAGTGGGATACCTCTCAACACTGTAAACTCCCATGAGAAAACAAGGGATAGAGGGAAGGCCGATGCTGTACCTCTTAGTTCATCTCCTTATGAGAAAATGAAGGATAATCACAATGGAAATGAAGGTTTTCTTAAGCATTCCAGATCCTCCAATCTAATAAAAGAGACTGTGCAGGACATTCGTAATTCCTCTAGCTTCTTAGTTCAGAGAGCAAAGGACAGCGAGAAGCCTCTCGACACTGTAAACTCCCATGAGAAAACAAGGGGGAAAGGAAAGAGTAACCTACAACCTTCAGGCATAACTGAAATACCTGAGCTTGTGGCTGCCAAATCCCTGCCTCGAAGGAGGCAAGGTGAGAAGAGGAAGTTTGATGCTGGGGCTTCTAGCTGCCCCCCAATGATGCGGACTAAAAGCATAGAGTAATCTCTTCTCTCTATTTTCTTCTTATATTCTGAAACCCCCCACCCACTCACATTCACGCAATGATGCTTAACTACTGTACAGCCACTGTCTTAAGAGAAAAATCATGCAAAGTTCTTTGCAAATAGACATTTATTAATGGTTCAGAGCTCTCTCAATTATTCCATATCCTTTGCTGTTTTCACTCTTTCAGGTCACATTGCTTTTATGGACATTATGATATTGAGCCCCCAGTTTATTATCAAAGATAATGACAAGGTCTCAGACAAGATACACTTTGAGTTCCATCTAAGAATGTATATTTATTAAAAATAAATAAAAAATTGATATCTCAAGTTCCAAATTGAAGCTTTCTTATAGGCGTTTTTTTTCTACATCTCTATATATGTTTCGAAGCCTTTACCATTTTTTTTCTGAAACATATTATTTTTTGTTGGATAAGCCTAAAAGACAAGTTCTCAGTTTGGTTTACAGACATTTTGGTAGAACAACAAAAATTACTGATTTATTTTTTACGGGTTACCTTTTGTGATTTTTTCCATATTGATTCTCTAGTTCTGTTATATGACTGGATGTTGAGGTATTTCTATTTATAAATTTTTGATAGATTGCTTTTGTAAAATTAAGCAGCTCGAATGGTATATTCCTCTCATTTTTTGCCAACAGCCTCAGCCACTCCTGCTGAAATAGTTATGCTTCTTCTGCTCAGGAATAACCTTAATGAAGCTGGAGACGTGAAATCTTTAAAGTCATTCACTGATCCACATCTGAAACGCAGAAAGGTTTGCTAATGTTCTCTTTCTTTACTTCCAAGAAAATGCATGACTATAAACCTTAGTTTATATCCACGACCTCTAACTATGTTGTATACTTGGAAAATTAACTTTTCATAGTTTCTCTACAACACATATAATTGATGTCATTGACATTTCATAATATATGTATATATTGTGTGCTTGAAAAATAATAGCTGCATATAGTTGAATTTGAGAACTATGTTGCCAGAACAAGGATTTATCAATTTCAAAATTCGTTATATGATATTAAACTTTCTTTAGCTGCATGATCTGTGTTACCTATTATGTGGGACCTCATCCATATTGACTGATGTTATTGACTTAATATTGTTCTGCGCTCTTTATTAGAAATTTTGGGTTTGTCGTTTGCTGTACATCCTTAATTAATTTACTCTGATAAGCAGTCAATTAGTCAAATAAATGAGCTTGCATCTTATTTTTATACAAAATTTCCCCATTTCTTCTATGATATTCTGTAGTTGTTTCATTCATCTGCCAATTCGACAGAAATCTGAGGCTTGTCTAAAGCATTGGCATTCACATCTGATAAGTCATATGAACAGAAATTCGACTGCAAAAGAATATCCTACTTCAATTGTCCAGAATATTATTAAAGTGATTGCGCATAATAATAATTTAAGGTTGTTCTTCTGGAGCTCCAGCTTGATGTTTGATGCTTAGTCTCTTATTCTGGTTTTGCAGAAGGCATGCTCAAGAATAAAAAAGACTGGTGAATTGGCGCAAGATTCAAATGATAAATTGCCCGAAGATTTCGTTGAACAGCAGAGAGCGTATTTTAGAGAGGTTGATGAGTTTGAATTAGCAGAAGAAGAAGTAAGCCCAGATGAGTTGGATTAGGAAAAAAAAGAAGAAAGGTATTGGGTGTAACACAGACAGCTCTTGACTGATTTCCACTACAGTTGTAGATGAGATTTATTTTGTTTGTACATCGTGTAAATGATTTTAACTTCTGCATATATTAGGAAACAAGAAAAGAAAAAAAGAAAAAATTATATCAACAATAAAATTTACCATGTATTCTCTGTATTTACCTTCATTATGTGTATGTGAGTTAAATGTAAATGGTGCATGATTGTCTATATCTTTTATGCAACCTCTCATTGGATATGTTGCTTTTTTTTTTAATTTATTATTACTAGTATGTTATTTGTGTGATGCACTATCAAGATATGTATAATGTGTATTTTCTATATTTAAATAGATTATATATACTTGAGGGAGTCTCTTGGTGTTACTGGTGTATGGCAATTTCATTTATGAAACCAGATTTTATTTTTATAGAGTATTATAAGTTTTTATATATTTTTGAACTTCCTCAATTTTATACACCTGATGTGTTATAAAAAAAATTGTAATGATGACATATTCATATTTAAAAAATTCATAAAATTAGAAAGACAAATTTTGAAACATGAATCTTTATATTATTCTCTATCCTTTTCCATTGTGGCATGGATTAAATATAAAAAAAAGAAATTAAATGATGAAAAATTTATATTACAAAGAATAATCATAAAATTAGAATAACCAATTTATGAATTTATACTATCTTTCTCAGTCCATTATCATCGTCAAACAAAATATAATAGCACGGCAAAATTTTGTATAAAAATAATTTATAATAAATTTATCATGAATCAATTTTAAAGAAGAATATGATTCAAATATTTAAGTGGAACATCATTTCATGTATACGAGACAAATTGTCTCATATAAGCACCACTTATAAAAAAAAAAAATCATAGCTTTAATATTACTATAAAAAAAAATCAATATAGCTTTAATATTACTATCAAAGTAGATGCTTCAAGATTTTTAACATAATAGATATGAATATATGATATGGTCCCAATGAAACAAATCTCATCTATTATGTTATTCGACTCATAAGTTTAACCAACAATAATTTAAAAGAGATAATGACTCGAATATTTAAGTGGAACATTGTCTCATAAATATGAGATCATCTTATAGAAGAGAATCTCATCAACAAAATATTTTGCTACAAATTTTATGTTCCTATCAAAATTGATATTATAGTTATGATTTTTAATTAATTACTATTAAAATATATTAATAAGTTTCAATGATTTAAGAAATTGTTTTTTAGATAAATTAAAATATAATTAACCAAATAAAATTTATTAGTACAATTTTATGTATGTAATATATTTCAGTTGATTAAATTTTTTTTTACACATTAGAGTCTTTTTTAAAAAAATTACAATCACAAGAACTTTATTAATTGCACATTTAAATATTATATTTATCAAAATTAAAAAGATTTTTGGGATAACTGAAAAGGAAAGAACTAAATTACTTGATCTATATCATCTTTATAAAAATAGCTTCAATTTATGTGATAGTATAAGTAATAATTTTTTATCCAATTTAACCCAATATTTTGTTATTGTTAGTTTGTTAACACATGCACACATTATTAAAAAATCGATACTTATAGAGTTTTTTATCCTAATCCTCTTCTCTTTCTTTTCTCAAATCCATTTTAAAATATACTCAAAATTCAAACTAATAGTGTAATTATCGTGTAGAAAATATATTTTTATATAATAATATTTACTTTTTTAACGATATTTCTTATTACTTAAAAAAATATTGAATGAAAAGATGACGTACTTAAATGTGTGCATTGCAATTTATATATTACTAATTTAAATTTATTAAATTTGTGACAAATATGCTTACTTCATGAAGTGATTCATTTTTTCAATTGTTAGCAACACCTTTTGATGTGAATGCGTATTGTGCTCAATTAGCATCGTGGTGCCCAACTCATTGTTCATCGTCTATATTATTTGCGGGGACAAGAAAAAATTCTAGATCAAGCCGGAAAAAAAAAATCTCGTCATAGTAATTGTGATACGCGTCCGCTGTAATGTCAATGTTATATAGGTTTTCACTAATTGTATGGTATTGTGCATAAATAAATATATATTCATTTTAATTCCTTATTTATTTGATGCCAACAATTTTAATTTGTTATTTGTATGAAAATCAATTCTCCAACGGTGCCGTAGTTATGGTGTTCGATTGGTAGGATGGTCGTTAGATTTTTTGTTTTTTGTTTTCCACAGTAATTCCTCCCCTTTTTGTTTTTATTTTAGCTTTTTCTCTCCTCTACTTTGTTAGCTTTGAGACTATCTACATCTTGTATATTGTCTTTCATGTATTGGGTTCCTTTGTTGTTATTTTGATGTTCTTCTTGGGTTTTAAATTTGATAGTGCTATATAATTTTGGATCCTTTAGGACTTCATGTTGAAGTGTAGGATAAAACGAGATAGATGCTGATTGATTTAGATGGTGAAAATCATTTTAACGTGAAGTGGTCTTATTTGTCTCTCTAATTATTAGCATGTCTCTCTAATTTTATCAAGAGATTGAAAATTAATCTATTGTACATTAATGATTAGTGTGTATAAAAGATGGTTTCCTTTGTTCAAAAACAAAAAAAACTTTTCCAAAAAAAAATTCTCAAAATATACATCATATATTATTTTATAAATAAAATGTTACTCCTTCTGTTTCATCATTTATTTTATAGGGTGATTTGCAAGTATATTAAAAAAAGTGATGTATGAACGTAAAAATGAAATAATGAAATATAAAAAATATATTTTATTAATTTTTATGAATATAAGTACTCCCTCAATCCCATAGGAATTTGCATATTACGAGACGACATATTTTTTAAGGAAAATATATTTTATATATAAAATAGTGACACATGGGCAAATATGTGTATATGTTTGTGAATGTGCACATAAATTAATATTTTCTTTTGTAATAATGTACAAATTGGTGTGGGACGTCCAAATAAAAAAATATGTTAATTTTTGTGAAATAGAGAGAGTATTTTTTATTTATTTTTAAGGCTTTGAAGAAAAGGTTAAAATTATCTTGGACGGAACATATTTTATTCATGATAAAGTGATGGCATCTATTCTGTTCTGTGTGCCACTCTCTAATCGTTAAATAAATGGACAGTTTCTAGTTTACTATAGAATAAATAAACAAGCAGAATCTCCCAATCGAGTCGAGTCGAGTCGGTCACAACTCAAAACTCATCGACAGCTTTGAGGTTTTTGGAGAAAGAGAAGAAGAAGAAGATGCAGATCCTTCATATCCCATGCTTGGAAGATAACTACTCCTACATGTAATCCCCCAACCTAATCTCATCACATACCCTGTATTGTAATTGGACTCTGATTCTCCCTCTACTTGCAGGATTTTTGATGAAGCCACGAAAGAAGCAGCGGTCGTCGACCCCGTCGAGCCTCACAAGATTCTTCGTGTTGCTGAAGAAAACGCCCTTCACCTTAAGCTTGTTCTCACCACCCACCACCACTGGTCTTTAATCTATCTAATTCCTTTTTTTCATTTTCCATCGATCGTTTTTGGAATTTCGCCACTTGTATTTTCATTTTTTGCTTGCTCTATGGTTGCGCCTTTTATCAGGAAAGAGAATTTTGTGTTCATATTACCTCTTTTATCTAAATCGAATATGCTCTGTGAAACAATTGTGAATGATACCGGTTAAATTGTTTATAGTCAGCTGCAATTTTACTGATTGAGCTATGTGATTACCCGTGTGAGATGTCGTCGTTTAACTGTTCAAGTATGACAGGGATCATGCTGGTGGCAATGACAAGATGAAGCAGTTAGTGCCTGATATCAAGATTTTTGGAGGTTCTATTGATAATGTGCAAGGCTGCACTAACAAAGTTGAAAATGGTGATAAGTTATCTCTTGGGGGTGATATCAATATCCTGTGTCTCCATACACCATGGTATGTAGTTCACTGATCGTATTTTATTGTTTATAATTATTACACTCTTCATTTACTGTGTTTATTTTTGTTTTGCGTGATATGTTATCTCTGATTCTTTAGTATTTAATTGTCAATGCCTTCATAAATAAAATCATCTCGGGCTTGTTAATTTGTTTCTCAATGTGTTTGACCATTTCTTTCTATGTTATTTAGGGGGAGAATTAATTTGCACCACTTAAGGTCCTTGATAGAATTCTATTTGCAATTTGTTGATGTTTCCTTTTGTCGAACCAGATTTTTTATTTTTTTTTCCCGGGGAGTGTGTGCTTCTGACAACAACTTCATCTCAACAGTATGATTCTGCTTGCTGCTTTAATTATTAAGTTGTTTGTTTTTACTTTTGTTTTGATTTCAGCCATACGAAGGGTCATATAAGTTACTATGTCACGGGCAAAGAAGGAGATGATCCGGCCGTCTTTACTGGTGATACGTTGGTGAGCCAAATTACTCTGACTGCAATAATTTACAAGTATCTTTTTGATCAAATTATCATAAGGAAAATTTTAAATTTTACGTAATGGAATCATGGTATTATAGTCATTATATGATTCTGCATTTTGCTTTTGTAATTGGACCGGTTGGAGGCAAAACTTTAGAGGAAATATCCAAAACATTCTGGCACAACAGGGCTTCTCGTTACCTTGCGTTCAATAATATCATTAATAGTGATATGTGTTGTACTTTCAACATTTATCACTTCCTTCACATTATACTATAATTAAGTGAGCAAAAGAACTCGTTCTGATTTCTCAAATTCTTTTCCCATGGTTATTAATCTGCAGTTTGTTGCTGGCTGTGGGAAGTTTTTTGAAGGCACTGCAGAGCAGATGTATCAATCATTATGCATTACTTTAGGTTCTTTGCCAAAGCCAACACGAGTTTATTGTGGTCATGAGGTAATATGTTGAGACTAATTATTTAGGTTTTCATTTTAGGATCTTAATGTTTTTTTATCTAAATGCCTAGAATGTGGCAATGCCTTCCATTAAGAAAATTCATGCTTAGATTGGTTCATCATTATTTATTACTCTGCAAGGTTCAGACATTTATGTTTTGATGTACTTGAAGTTTAGGTTTACTCTGCTAAGTATTGCTAAACACATTGTATTATTTAAGATCAATGCTAAAATTGCTTAGTGAAACAACCTTAGCTTCATGGCATGCCATGGTTAAACATCCAATATTTTACTCTGAATTACTTTTATGATTATTTTCCTGATATAAACATGTGTTCATCTTTTTAATGTATGGGGGAGTGTTTATTACAGCTTTACTTTTAGAGATACTAAGAAGATTTTGGCATTCATTTGTCTTTTCTCTCTAAAATTTAATGTGATCCTGACTGGGATTGCATCATCACGTCAAGTTGTTAATAACCCTCATTAAAAATGAGCATTGGCATCATAGAATTATTTCCCAGAATCCTTAAGGCCTTAGAAGCATATCCATTCAAACCCTCCAGCTTTTGGGGTTAATTTTTACTATGATTATTAACTTCTCTTGATGCCCTAAATAAATATTACTTGAATCTGTGACAAGATAACAGTATTTTAAAGTAAGCATATAAATCCAAATCTTAAACTGAAACAAGAGGTAGGATGAATGAATAGTCCATTCTGCCATGGCAGGTTATTAAATGAGCATTCTCCTTTTTTTTTTTCATCTTTGTAGCTTGTATCTATATAGAACTTGAATCCCCATTTTACTGTCTCCTTTTACATGGTAGATTTTGTGATAATTGTGTCGTATTCAGATGAGAAGTAACAAATAACCTTTAAATTGTGGCAGTATACAGTTAAGAACTTGCGATTTGCCTTAACTGTGGAAGCAGATAATGCAAAAATATCCCAAAAATTATCATGGGCTGAGCAGAAGAGAAAGAACAGCCTTCCTACTATACCATCAACCATTGAGGAAGAGCTCGAGACTAACCCATTCATGCGCGTTGACATACTGGACGTCCAGGTGACATACACAACTGTGTCACTATGAGGGCTGATTTGCTACTAGCTTAGTTACATGGAATAATTTTGGGATAATGGCTTTCTAGTACAATTTCAAGTCTTCCATAAATTTTTAGGTTACAGAAACTTTTTGCTAGATTTTGCAATGCAAAAAGTACGATGACTCAACATAAGTGCAACATAATATTTTGCAATATAAAGTTTATGTTGCAGTTAATTTTTGTATTGCAAAATATTGTAAAAAGTTTATGAGAGACTCAATTTGTATCTATAAGCTTGGGACTCTATAATTTTTTCCTAGGACCTCAATAATGGGGTTAGGAATTGAAGGACAATACGTATTCAGTGTGTGTGACAAACGTAGGCCATTAAAGAAATTTATGCACATTTAGGCTCGTAAACATTTAATTATCGCACAATTATGCCCGTGACTGTGGGTTGTTGGGCCAATTTGGCCTAAATATGTAAAAATTAATATGGACTAAACTTGCCTACATTTGCCGAACTGAAAACATATAGTCCTTCAATTGCTTTAATGTTAGAATCTTAGTTAGGTTTTGTAGGATCACCACATTATATTTAACACACACAGATATATGTGTGTGTGTGTAGGATGCAATACGCCATCTAACCCACTAGGAACACTGCTCTCAAAAAGTGACTTGACTTTTTATACGTATGGCTGATTGAAGAATACTGCTTGATTTGCAGGGCAAAGTGGGGTGCAATTCACCAGTCGAAGCCTTGCGGAAAATACGAGAGCTAAAGGATAATTGGAGAGGATGAAGTAGATTGCTTCATGTTGTTTTAGCTCTTCTTATAGTATGCAAGGGTCGTGCTAATAGAATGAAGCTACTGTCTTTTGGATCTAGAATGATGTTTGTAGATCACTGTTCTTGTTAGTATGATAATATGAAGTCATTCTACTATTCTATCTGGATTTTAAAAAATATATATTAAAATCAATTATCAGCTTTGTCTCACGATATAATCAATAATATTTCAAGAAATAATAAATCCAGATTGGTTTGGTGGTAAGATCAAATTTTTTTATGGAAGATATTTAGGAAAAGAGTGAGTCATATGACCCAAATTCTTTTACTCAATATGGCTCATTTAGAATTGATATCTAGTCAAAATACACTTACAACTGGTTCAAAATTGCACGTATAACTGGTGCCCAAATGTGAATCTAAATGAAACTATTTATTCACATAAGATATGTTGTTTCTTCAGTTTTGATGCAACATTCAGAAAATTCATTCATACAATGTGAATGCTCTAAGCGTGCAAAAGTTAGCGTTGTTATCCACTGCATTTTCTTTCATTTTTGCCATACACGGAACATAAATAAACGACGAATTCATGAATCGTGAATAGAGCAGAACGTGTATTAGAAACGCCATATGGTGAAGCTATTATTCTCACGAGTTTCATACAGATAAATTAACAACTAAGCTGAAAAAATAGAGTTCATAAAGACGAGAAGAAATTACAATCATACCTCTCCTCATCTACAATTGATCCATTGGTTAGGGATCTTTGCGACCACTAATTTTCAATCTCGAACGAGTAATGTGGGAGCATATCTTCCATGTGTGAGGTTGGGTGTAGGGTCTAAGAGGAAAAACTGCCCGCTTGGGTTAAGCGAGGTGCCTTAAATTGCCTTGTAGCCTTCTCTTTCTAATAGTTCAGCTATAGAAATATCTCCGGTCCTCACTATCTTCCCCTTCTCCTGCAATCAAAATCCTTATTAATATCAAACATGAAGAGCCTGTAGCTTGACATCAAACTTGTTAATTTTCAATTATCCAGGGCCATTAGAATAAATAGATGGGAGTACTGTTAATTTATAAAGACAAAAAGAGAAAACTTGACATTATATGGCTTTCTTACCATGATATGGATGTATGTTGGCTTTATGAATTCCAGAAGACGTAAATAGTGGGTGATCATCAAAACTGAATTATTTGGGGTCCGGAGTTCATTAACTGCTTTTGCTACATCTCGAAGAGCATCTACATCTAAACCAGAATCAATTTCATCTAATATAGCCAATTCGGCACCAAGAACCTGAGGTAAAGAGAAACATTGCAATCTTTAAGAAAAATAATATGGAAATGTAGCAATCTATAAGGATTGACTTCTCATGAACTTTATCACTTTCCAATTAGCAATATAGTTATTTATGCCTCAGTACATCTATTATCTTCAAATTCTCTTTTCTACGACAAAGGGTGATTGAGATTTGTTTGAAGTGCTACTTATTGTATGTGCAAACTTTATTTCAAAAAATTCAACCATAGCTCAAAATTCTGTGTAGCATTCCAAGAAAGATTATAATGCAAGTTAATTATGCAAAACTACTTTTGTTTTGAAAAATATGCACAAGCACAAAGTCGAGATCCTATACCGCAAGTTGTAATATTTCATTGCGCTTTTTTTCTCCACCACTGAATCCTTCATTAACATTTCTGTTCAAGAAATCTATCTTCATATTCACAAGTTCGAGCTTGGGTGCCACATAGCCGTAAAACTGCAAGAATGAAATGTTTTCTACTGTGAGTTAGAAAAGGATCCCAACATGTATTTCAATTCTGGACGCACGTATTCCCCTGAGAAAAATGGAGCACAAAGAAGGTGGCAAAGTTTTGCACAACATTTGTCACCTAAATATGCAATTTACAAGCATAAAATTATCATAAAAACAATAAATAATATGTTAGGATGCTGTTTAGGTTAATCAACTTTGGATACCGCCGACTTCATTTGTATTTTCAAATCTTGTTTATAAGATATAGGGCTGTTAATGGTTTGGGGCATAACTTGCAGTATCTTTGTTATAAGACTCTTAGGTGATCTTTGTTTTGGGTTTTAAAAACCATGCCATATATTTATAAATCTAATGATTAAATCTGGTTCTGCTTTGGGGTTTTGAAAACCGGATTTATAAAGCCACCACTACCATCCCCATAAACCTACTGTCACACTTTCCACTACAATCAATTTTCTTTCCTTACACTTTAGCATATTTAACTCATAATCCACATCATCCAAACATACCAATCACACTCAACAGCAATATATTTATACACCATCATTCATTTGACACATTGATTTGACATAAAGTTAAGGCTCACTCCGTTCAAATCTCAAAACAACCACACTTTTTATTATTTGTAAGGGTTATAAAATCCTCTAGATTTAAAAAAACCAATTATGAAAAATCACTTGAAACCTAACATTTAAAACATAATTGTTCATCTAGTATCAACATCATTTTGATTTCTCCGAAATAACTCATCTATAGTTACGATGCACATTAAATTTGAAACAAATACCTATAATAAAGGAAATATAAGAAAGTAATACTACCTCAATTGGACCAAGCTCTGGTAATCCAAGTTTCTTCTGTCGAGCATTGTAAGCCATATTCAAGAAGTCAATATTACTAACACCAGGAATTTCAACTGGAGACTGAAAGCTCATAAATAATCCAGCAACAGATCTTTCTTCAGGTTCCATCTCAAGCAGATCTTGTCCTTTATATATTACACTGCCTCCTGTAATTTCATAATCTGGATGGCCAACAAGGACCTAAGACAAAAGAAAAACAGCATACAAGTTCAAACAAAACGTAACTTCGAATTTCAGACAATTGAAATCGATAACTTTATAGTTTCTCCAAATAAACAAAGGATAAAATGACGAATTGTAACTCATAAGAACAGCATAGAAAAATGACGAAGCAGCTATAGCTTGGGCATTTTTCTTCTTCCAAATCAATGCTATTGAGACAAATTAATTATATTCAGATACAAGGACCATAAACATAAGTAAGGAAACCACAAATAAATAAATTTACCACGGTATCTATTTTCACTATGCAATCAGCATCTTATTAGTCAAATAAACATTGGCATACACGCCTAAAGTGTTCCTCTGTGCTTAGTTTGTTTTGAATGGGAAAAGGGTCAATTTCATGGAACCAGAATACACACAATAACAAAAAAAAAAAAGAAAAAAAGCCTAGATGATCAAGCTTAAGGTAAAGAACTCAAGCATGATTTGGGTCAGCTGAATCTTTATATTGTGCCAAAGAAAATTATTGCGAATTTGAGCTCAAG
The DNA here is from genome assembly GCA_026898435.1 of Prunella vulgaris. Lineage (NCBI taxonomy): Eukaryota > Viridiplantae > Streptophyta > Magnoliopsida > Lamiales > Lamiaceae > Prunella > Prunella vulgaris. The sequence goes on along the minus strand of JAPKLY010000087.1, from coordinate 1,114,586 downwards.
TTGGTTAAATTCAATAACCAAATAAAATTATCTTTGGTAGAACGCAAAATCGATTACCCTATCACCTAAAACAGCAAAACTCAAAAAGAACAGCACTGACCTTCGCAAATGTACTCTTTCCAGAACCATTCTTCCCCATCACCACATGAACCTTGCAATTTCAGCCACAATATCAGAAGCCAAAGACAAAAAAACGTACAGAAAATTTAATTTCTGATCAGTTTCTTCATCCTTATTTTCAATTCCAAGCTTTTAATTGAAACAGATGCAACTTAAACATAACATTCAATAATCGAACACACTTCTCTATTATCCTATCTTTCCATTACTTTGATGAATTTCATTCTGTACTTCTCATAAGAGAAAAATACTGAGTTCATTTGGAAAATTAAGCACCTCTCCTTCATGGACGGCGAGGTTAACGCCTTTCAGAATTTGCTGCTTGGACTCGGCAATTACGGCGGAGAGATCTTTGACTTCAAGTAGAAGCTTCGGAGCGCCACCGCGGTTGGCACCTGAGGATGAAGGAGAATCGACGGCGACGGTGGCCCTCGGTTTGAAGGTACGAGGGGACCGCACAACATGACGGCGTTGAGGGGTGGAAGTGCAAATTTTGAAAGAAAAGATGGGAGACGATATAGCCATGGATGAAGACGAAATTTGTGTGTTAGACTGAGGAATTGGACACCATATGAAAGAAAAGTGTACATTATAATCTATTTTGAGGCAATTAATTGCATTAGGTAGTGATATTCATTCGGTCCACTAGGTTTTGATTTTGAACTTAACCAAAATAATTTGTAAATTAACCTGAATTATTTAGAAAAAAAGTACTCCTCCGTCCAAGGGGTATTTGCACCCCTGGGATGGCACACGGTTTAAGGAAAATATATTTTTAAATAAAATAATGATATATGGGTAAATATGTGGAAAGTTTTGTGTGTGCGCACGTAAATCGATGTTTCCCTTTTAAGTAGTGTGCAAATTGATTTGGGACAACCCAAAATGGAAAGTGTGCAAATTGGTCTGGGACGGAGGGAGTAGTTGCTTGCGTGTGATGGAACCTAAAATTATTGAGAATGGAATCTGACCGAATCTTATATCGAATTGAATCGATATTCGATCCAAAATAATTTAAAAATTAGAAAAAAAAAATTCATCAATTCAAGTCAGAGTAAAATTATTTTAAAAAAATTGACTCTAATAATTATTTGGAGTAAAACTTTTATTGAAATAAGATGTTTCTTACTATAAATTTTTAACTTATTTTGATATCTATTTCATTTAATATTTTTAGTATTTCTTTAAATAGAGATATTTATTATAATCTACTAATAATTATTTTTTATGTTTAATGAATTCAATTACTTCAACCTATATTAATCCTAAAATACAAGTAAATACTTGTATCAATTCAAATAAAATGTATATAATTGATATATTTATATGTAACCTGCAAATTTTTTCATAGAAATTAATAACTCTTTATTAATAATGTGAAATGGAAATTACATAGAATATGTTGAATTAAAAATATCAAGCGATTGATTTGATTCAATCTCTATTCGATCATCTGATTTTTCTCTTCGAATTTTGACTTGATTTGCAAGTTTGTCGGAGCTGGTCCGAAATTGACTTTGGAGTTAGACGTTAATTCGAAAGCGTTGAGCCTTGTTTTGAATTAACGTTGCCTTATGGAATGATTTTGTTGATTTGTCGGAGCTGGTCCGGAGTTGAGTTTGGAGTTAATTCGAAGGATTGAGTCTTGTTTCGAATTAACGTTGCTTTATGAAAGGACTTTGTTGATTTTTGGAGTTGTGCCCGAGTTTGATGTTGAAGTTGATATTAATTTGAGAGTGTTAAGTCTTATTTCAAATTAATATTGTCATGTTGGAAGGACTTTGTTGAGTGTTTACCTTTATGTCGTTGTAAATGAGCAGTGTTGATCGTCGATTGGAGGGACTTCACGCCGTGTTTCTCGAATCGAACGCCGATGTTGATGAAGAATGTCGACCGGAGGCTTTGTAGCGTGATCTTGGATCAAAACGTCTTGTTGATGAAGAACTCGAAGAACACTCTTGAAGTCGCAAAGAACTCCTATGAATCTTCAAGGATGCTTGGAGTCTTGGATCTTGACGTTTCTCTCTAAGCTCTGATCCAGATTTTATGAGTCGGAAGATATGATTTGTGAAATATTCCTAAAAGATGCCAGATTTGATAATTTTCAAGAATATGTGTGGAGATTTTATTTATTGGGCTTTTTTTTAGGTCTGGGCTTGATATCTTGGACTTGAATGATCCACAAGAATTTATTGGACCTTTGAGGCCCAAATCGAATTTTAGAGGCCCAATTGGATTTATTAGACTTTCGAAGCTCAATTTGATTTATTAGACTTTTGAGGCCGATTTCACTTATTAGGTTTTTTAAGTTCAATTCAATTTATTAGGCTTTTGAAGATCATTTCAATTTAGTAGGCTTTTTTTAGACCTAATTTGATTTATTAGGTTTTTTAGGCCCAATTTAATTTATTATTTAGGAATTATTTTTATCCATTCCCAATAATAAATTATTTTAACATGTGATTTCTACATGTTACTTTTTTATTTTGCCAATTAATTTTAATTGCCTACACTATATAATCATTTACATTTCGATAAACTATTTTAAATAATTTTACAAATTTGAGAAAAATTAACCATTTAACCTATATCATCTATATAAAAAGCTTCAAAATATTTAAAAAAAGAAGAAGTAATTTTTGAACTCAATTTGGCCCAATATTTTATTACTAGAAAAGTATATAGATATCGTGTATAAATAATCACCATCCTAAAAACAAAATGACAAAACTATTAGACCTCAATTGAAGTATGGAGGTAATCAAGTCAAAGTATTATTACATGCCATGGATGAAATTAGCCCAGGTGATTTCCTACATACAGGACAAGTTGCGTTGAGTTTAAGCCACTCATCTATGCAGGCAGCGTGGAAATAGTGATTGCATCTTGGAAGATTTCTTAGAGTCTCTTCAGGCTGATAATCGCACAAGCAAATAGGGCAAATGGTATCAGTTGAGGCGGGCAGAGTAACAGTTTGTCCCAACACCGTTTTAGGGTATGAGTTGATAGTGGCCAAATCTATGCCTTGGGCTGCCCTAATGACCGGAAGTTGGTCAAAGTCTGAATTTGTGGTATCAGCTGGATGCCTAATGGTACTTTTGATCATGCCACATGAGTAACATGCCATGCAAACCATACATAATACTCCTGATACTCCAACAGTAAGTGCAATGGCATATTTGGCACTTCTTGAGAGACCTACACATAAGTTGGAGTGAGATTAGAGATTAAATTTAAAAGAGCAAGGGGAGCTTGACGAGAATGATAATGCGTATCATTAAGGGGCAATCACTTTTTGTTTAAGTTATTTTTATTATATCATTCATGTATAATAAATAATACTGCCTCCGTCTCATAATTATTTTCACACTTTTTTTTTCATCCATCCCACAATTGTTTTCACACTCTATAAATTGAAACTATTACTTTAATTTTATTCTCACAATATTCACATATTTACACAAAATGTCATTATTTTTACCTTCAATCTAACTAATTATATTATTTTAATAATATAACTTTACACATCACCCCGTTTTTCTTAAAAACCTTGTAATCTCAAAGGTGAAAATACCTCTGGGACGGAGGGAGTAACAAACATTACAAGTGAGAATTGAATCCTTGTTAATTTTCTATCATTTTTATTTCTCATTCTCATTACCCTCAACCACTCGGGCTCTAAAGTTTCGATACATAAGCAACAATGTACAATATTGATTAAGAGAAATGCTTATTGACCTACAAAAATTTCAACCTAAAAATTTGTTGACGTTATTTGTAATTCAGCAGAAGCAATTTGTACATTAAAAAGTACTATTATTGTCCAACATGTAGTAATACTTTTATTTACATAAACTATTTTTTCACATGAGTTAGTAATATTTTACATAAACTCCCTCCATCCCAGCACGTATTGCAATTACTTTTGGTCAAAAAGTACAATTAAAAAGGTGTAATGAATAAATTATTGAAGGGTAACTAATATGTAAACTTTTATGTATAAAAAAAAAGTAATTTATTGAGTTTATATATTGGCCCCAAATAGTGATATAATATGTGAATATATTATGACTATTATGAGACTAGAGTGGGTTTAATGAAATTTTTTATGGTGTTCAATGTGCCGAAAAAAGTACCACTAAAAATGTGTACTCCTTCGGTCTCTCTATAAATTTCTCATTTTGTCATTTTCGTTCATTTTACTATTTATTTCTCATTCCATTTTTGACATAAAATAATATACTATATTCATATCAAGCATGCAAATGACGTATGACGGCTGTCGGACGATCGAGTGCCGCCAAGATTTTTTTTCGTTTTTTTATTTTTTCTACTAATCTTAATTTTTTTCTAAACATAGATTATAAAAATGCACATTAAATGATAAATTATAAATTTAAAACATATAATTAAATAAGTATATTTTTTACAAAATATAACAAGTCAACAAAATAGCAAAATGTATTGTACAAATAAATTACAAAGTAGTTCAATTAAATTTTCATTTGTTAGTAATTCAGTTTCTATTTTTTAATTTAAATTTTAATTAATAAAAAAAATTCAAGAAAAAAGTAATGGATACTACTAAGGTGGCCTCGGCTACCGCTTAGGCAGCCACGACGACACCAAATGTATTGACGAATTTTTCTCAGCAATTTGACCTAAGCATCGGCGATCGAGTACCGCCAAGTACCTAGGCGGCCGTCATTTACATTATTGATTCTTATTTACATATTAATCAATCATCTTATATATTCTCCTTACTCTCCATCACTTTTACCATATCTATATTTTAATAGGTGTGCTGAAAATAACGAAATGTTCATAAGAAAATTGAGTATATTATTATGTGAGGGAGAAAGTATTTTTTATACGTGATAATTTTGAAAAGTCCTACCTAATCTCAACGAGCCCCTACTGGCTACTTTAAACTAATGTTCAACTCTATTTCCTTTGTCTACATCAACGTTTTGTTTTTACCCTACCGCCCTTCTAATTTGTCAATTTATAATCAGGGTCATCACAAATCAATTAATGTCAATTTGTGCATATATATTTTTTCATAATCGGTTGACATCACGGGAGGAAATTTGCCACTGTATTTTCAATGTATTGTGGATCGAAACCATTACTTTTATTAATGGAAACTACTGCCTCCCGCCATAAATTAATTATTTTGCTGAAAAGGAGTCCTAATATAAATACCTATTTTTATATTTGGCAAAGCCTATCTTCACTTTTTTTTCTCTATCTTTTATTATATATCAACAATCTACAACAAATTTATACTGTATTTTCGAAAAATTTAAGGTCAACTAAGTCTCATAATATGCAATTTATGTATTCAACAACATCATTATATATATTTATTGGACTTAGTCGTCTTATCAGTTACATCGTGCAGCTCAAGTTTATTTTTAAAAAGTTACACAAAATACTACTGAAAAGTTACACATATTATTACTGAAAAATGTATCTTTAATAGTGTAACTTTTCAGTAATAATTTGTGTAACTTTTTAGTAATAAATAGTGCAACTGTTTAAAAATACACACGAGTTGCACGGTGTAACTGGTGCACAAAAGACTTACTCTATTTATTGATATTATTTTATGTAATTATTGATACTATAGTATTTTAAAGTATAAAATATTATTTAATAATATCAATAGTAATTATATACAACAAATTTTATCGAAAGTCTACTCTTATTTTCGAAAATGTGTGGGACAAGTAAATGAGAAATCTATGACCATAAGGGGAAGTATTGTTGATTGAATCACATAATATTTTTGCTAAATGTTAATTCTCCATACATTTAGTGAGAGAGTTTGGAATTTGCAATTTCATGATGTCAAGAGACATCATCACAAATTATTGAATTCTAATTCGTACGCATAACATTTTTATAAAACTGAAAGTAACATGTAAAAAAAAAAAAAGGTTTTTTGAAAGGCAGTATTTTAGTCAATAATTGAGTTTGAATATTTATTTCAGGTCAATTCATGACTTTTGCTCCATCTTCACTTAAAAAAATCGTAAGGTAATGTTTATTAAGAATTTAAGTGATTTTCAAAAGTTGATTCATTAAATTTATAGAAGGAATTCTAAAATCATGAGATGTGTGTTTGTTTTAATTTTTTTTCGTACTAATTATTTTATTTTTAAGTCAAAAATCATTAAGAGCGAATTAAAAGTTATATTATTAATATTATTGTTAAGTATCGTTAAGTGTTATTATAATAATTTAATGATATGAATTATAATAATTTAAAGAAAGAGTTTTTTACCGTATCAAAAGGTGCAAAAATAAATTTATAAAAGGCGTTGTAATAAAATTTTTAAAATTGAAAACAAACGTCACCTAAATTATATATATATATGCACAAATAATGAAAACTAAGAAATAAAGGCAAAATCTTGTTTAAACAAGTTCCATTGTAAAACCGGTTTAAATATTAATAGTTGATTCATTAATAGTTTGTACTAAGAAATTAATTTTAAATAATATTCTAATTATTTCACTAAAAATAAATAAATTAATTAAAAATATTAAAACTGTAACGACCATCTTAAATAAAGAGTACGTCTCCTGTAAATCACTAATACCATTACTTGTATCTATTAATATCATATTATTTTATATTATAATATCAATTAAAACAAATAATAATATAATAAATATATATCATTGATTTAAAAATATTCAATGATGTAAATTTTGTGTTGTGTAACCTAAGAAATTTTTGCAATAAATAAAAGGTTAATAAAGAAACACGTTGACCAAAACTCACCGGCACGCTTTGAGCACCCAATTTGACTGCCGTCGTCGTCGTCCTTATACCCGCACACTCCGCCCCGAATTTCACACTTGCCGCACCGTGGCTCACTCCACCCCACCTCAAAAGCCTCCTTCGACTCCCTCCCCCACTCATCCGGCTGCGACAGCCTCCACCACGGCGGAACCGAAACGTTCGCTATTCTCCGGCACCGCGGCGGCACCTCCACCGCCGGCGAAGAAGCCAGAACCGTTCTGTTCCCATGACTAAGGCAAATCAACGGCACGTAATAATCGGATGACGCGTAGTCCGCCCAACCGCCGGAGCAGTTTAAGAAGACAAATTTCGTGATGTAAGCGGGCCGAAAAGGGGAGCCCGATAGGCTGAAATTGAGGGCCCGATTCGGGAGGCAGGAATCCGGGTCGTGGATGAATAGGGCCTGCCTTTTGTAATCTATGAGGTCAACTATGAAGTCGCCGGATCGAGGGAGGGTGAGAATCGTTTGGTTTTTGGTGTTGCAGTGGAGGTCGAAACCCGGGTAGCCGCAGCGGGCGGGTTGCCGGGTTTGGAGCCTGAAAGGGAATCGGACTTGGGGCCCGCTACCCGAGTCGCATGAATCGGGTGTGCATGATGATTCAGCAGCTGGAAATGTGGAGACGATGAAGAGGGAATAGGAGAGTACGAGAAATCGCGTTATGTGTTCCATTTAGTTTTGGTGCGATTTTCCCGTCTTTGTTTTGGTTATTTATGTGCGATGTCGGACGGTATAGCTCCCACAATCCAACATTCACATTGAATCAGAAAAAATAAAGTAATAATAAAATGAGATACGTATTTTTTAGAATTAATTCTATATAAATATATAATCATTTATTCAACTTTCAAGATTATTTCACGATTATTATAAAAAATTCCAATCTTTTAAATAATTTTAATTTAATATAAATTTTTTTCCGGCTAGCAACTGATGACGTATTTCACCAGAGCGAGTGAAATATTGTCACGCTGGCGTACACGTGTAAAATTATTTTTTATATTTTATTTTTTTACACATCATATATTATATATATAAAAAAATAACAAATTTAATAATTTTTTTTTGAATGAGAAATACCATGAAAAATGTTTTTTTAAATGTAAATTTTAATATAAAATTTTGTTATATATATATATATATATATATATAATATAATATAGGATGTAAAAAAAATAAAATATAAAAAAATAATTTCACACGTGTACGTCAACGTGACAACATTTCACGCACTTCGACGAGACATCATTAGTTATTGGCCGGAATAAAAAGAATGTGTATTGAATTGAAACTCTTTAAAATGTTGTAATTTTTTATAATAATCGTAAAACTCATGATTAAATTGAAAGTTGAGCAACACTTGCGTAAAAATTTCTACCGTAGAAATTTTACTAAAAATACTCAAAAAGACGCCATTACCCTTATTAACGGAGACCATCCATTGTCGGCGAAGTTGTTAACTAAAGTTTCGGCTGAATTTTCGGTGATTGGATATTGGCTGCATATGCTAATATTGTCTAGCATTTCAATTCTTACTGATCATGACTCAAGGTAATATTTTAATTTTCTTTTTCTTTTTCTTTTTAGTTTATTTTTATTTTTATTTATTTAAAATTGGTGTATTAATTTAATAAAATTCAAGTAATATTATATTATAAATATAAAAATTCTTTCTCAGATTATATTACTATATACACAAAAGAGTATTACTAAAAAGTAAAATTTGTGTTACTAATCCTTAAAAAATTAATCTTTTGTACTTTTAAAATAACTATAAAAAGAATATATAATTTTGCAAAAATGCAATGTATTATTTAATTTCTTTTTTAATTCTTTTTATTAATTTATGTTACTAATATGTTGTTAATATAATAATACATTTTTAATACCTTATATATGTTATATAAGTACAATATATATTTTTCTAAGGACAAATAAATATTTGTAAATATATTAACACGCATTCAATTTTATAGTAACACACATTTGCTTTAATTGTAACACACATTTGCTCTAATTGTAACACAAATTTGCTCCCCAATTTGTGTTACTACATGGGAAAATATGTGTTACTTTAAGGAAAATGATTTTTATAAGAATAAATATGTGTTTCTTATTTATTCATCATCCCCTTAAAATCAATGTATAAGAATAAATATGTGTTTCTTATGTTATTATATGAAAAAAAAAATATTTCTATAAAAATAAATAATATATTTATGAAAAATTAATATTTATAAATATAGTAACACACATTTAATTTTTATACTATATAAAAAATTTTATTCTATAAATATAAATGAATATGTGTCAAAAGAATAACATTTTATATGATAGTAACACACATTTGCTCTAATTGTAACACCAATTTGCTCCCTTGTTTGTGTTACTATAGGGGCAAATGTGTGTTACTTTAAGAAAACTTAGTTTTTATAAGAATAAATATGTATTTCTTAATTATTCATCATCATATTAAAATCTAGGTATATTGAATCATTTAGTAATACACTTTTTACTATTTTATATGTGTTGTTATATGAAAAAATAATTATTTCTATAAAAATAAATAATATATTTGTGAAAAAATAATATTTATTTTTATAGTAAAACATATTTTACTCTTTATACTATATAAAATATTTATTCTATAAAAATAAATAAATATATGTAAAAAGCATAATATTTTATATGATAGTAACATACATTTGTCTTAATTGTAACACACATTTGCTCCTCATTTTGTGTTACTATATAGGCAAATGTGTGTTACTATATGGGCAAATACATGTTTTTAATTTAATCATTATATCTTGAAATTTAGGTATGTTGATTCATGTAATAACAATTTTTTTTACAATTTTATATGTGTTATTATATAAAAAAAATTATTTCTATAATAATAAATAAATATTTGTGGAAAAATAATATTTTTCTTATAATAACATATATTTTACTTTTATATTATATGAAAAATAACAACATTTAATATAATAGTAACACAAATTTTGTCTTTCAGTAACACACATGTGTCTATATAGTAATACAGTTTGAAAGTGAACTTTTAAATTTATGATATAATATTATTTGATTTTTTTTGCTAACATATTAATTTAAAAAAGAAAAAAGAGAAAAAGTTATGCAGTTAAAGAAGTAGATGAAATAAATAAGCATGTTGGGGCCTGGGAGGGTTAGTCGCGCGAGAGAGTGCGGAGGATTAAAAATTCTAGAAGGGCATCTCCGTCCATTTTTCTTTTATTAAGTTTATTTTTAGTAATTTCTACGGTAGAAATTTTTATATGAGTTTTTGTTTTGAAAGTTGAGTTAAAGGTGGTGTATTTATATTGAAAACTCATGATTTTTTATAATAATCGTGAAACTTCTGTGCAACAGGAATAGTATAAGTCTTGCTAGTCATTCTAGATTGAGATATGAAAAAGAGATACCTAATATATAGATTTAGTATTATTTTGTGAGCACAAATACTTGTGTTCACTTAGTGCATAGAGTGCAACTTGATTTTATGTTTAATTTTAATTTTAATTTTTAAAAACACATAGTACATGTCGTACTATGTATTTTTCCGTAATTGAGGTACTAGTGAATTATTATTGAGGTATTACTTAAATTCATTATTGGGGTATTACTAACTTGTTTTTTGAGTATTACATATCTATTTTGGGGTATTAGTAAAATGAGTATTGATGAGTTATTCTTGGGATATTAGTTAGACTTGTTCTTATGGGTATTAGTGAGTTATTCTAGGGTATTATTAATTTGTTCTTCTGGTATTATTTAGACTTGTTCTTGGGGTATTACTAACTTGTTCTTTAAGTATTACAAACTTGTTCATGAGGTATTTGGTCAGTTATTTTTGAATTATTACTTAAATTTGTTATTGGAGTATCATTGAATTATTTTGTGATTTTACTAACTTATTATTTAGATATTACTCAGTTGTTAAGTGAAGGCATGTGATTGAAATTACAATCTTGACCAAGAATTATGGAATTAAAATTGTGTTTTCCTTTAAGCCACGTCAATTTCAATTTCAGAGAGGGAGGGAGGGAGAGAGAAACCTGTTCATTGGCAAGATTTAGAAGATAAATCCGCTGCCTCTACAACCACCATGGCCACGGTCCAAGCTTTTCACTGGAAATTGGAGGTTATTATCTCTGTTTGAAGCACTGATCTAAAAGTTGGCCGACTTGGCCGATTAATTGACAACTAATCGCTAGTCGGCCCTTGGCCGACCCGATTTACACCAAGTCGTTAAAGAAAATGTTTAGGGGTAGTAGTCGGTGCCTAGAACCTATTCGACAGCGACTAGACCGACTAGACAACGATTAGTTCGATTAAATGCCGACTAAATCGTTCCCGATTAGACATGTTTCTCCCTTTTAATTTTAAAAAAAAATCCTAAGTAATTATAATAAATTAAAATTAAAATAACTAAAATGTTATTTTTCTTTTAATTTTTAAATTATCACTTTATTAAAATTTGAGTTTCATGGTTGTTATCACTTATAATTTTAATATTGATAGGTGATGACATTAATTTTTTTTATTATGTTATATACAATTTATTATTAATTTATTAAATAATTAATCATATATACCATTTAAGTGCTTTTGATTAGTCCTCAACTAGTTACTAGACCCTAGTGGTCCCATCTACTAACGACTTTTAGAACATTGGTTTGAAGACACTCGGCGTAATTGCTCAACCACTGAATCCATCACAAAAAAAAAAGTCAAAGCCATTATCGCTGGAAGGCAGTCGAGATGATGCGCGAAAATTAAATTGAAATGTGCATACGATGGTGCACTTGGGTGTAACCAAGAATAGTCTTTTGTGAGAATGTCTCATAATTTAAAATAAATAAGTAAATAATTAAAATATTACTATATAATTGATTACTCTCATTTCCGTAGGAATTTGCATCCTGCGGGATGATTTTTTTTAAATGTATTTTATAAATAAAATATGACATATATGTATAATTTTATGAGTAAGTCTCTTGTTCACCAATTAAACCGTGCAACTCAAGTATATTTTTAAATAGTTACACTATTTATTACTGAAAAGTTACACAAATTATTACTGAAAAGTTATACTATTAAAGATACACTTCAGTAATAACATATGTAACTTTTCAGTAATATTTTGTGTAGCTTTTTAAAAATGAATTTTAGTTGCACGATATAACTGATGCATACAAGACTAAGCTTAATTTTATTAGTACGTACGTAATTCGATATTTCTTTTTTTTAATAGTGTATAAATTTACATGGAACTTAGAAGAAAAAAATTGTAAATTTTTGTGCCATTAACGGAGTATTGTTCTAGGATCTGTATCACACGAAAATTTGTTAGCCTAGAATGATGTTTTCAAAATTATTGATGGGAATAATCCCAAGTAGTTAAGTACACTCGAAAAAGATTAAATGGGAAAGCGCATAATTTTAAACGCTAAAGGCGGGAAACATGGCCCCAGAATTGGTATTCTCTCTCATTGCCAGTCTGGCCATTCTGTTTCCCTCTCATCCTTTTCTTCTTGTTTTTCTCAAACCTTTTATTTCCAACCCTCTCTACAGCCACTTTCTAATCCTTCTGATTCAACTCTTATAATTGCTGCCTTGCGGCTTTCCTCCTCCGATTTCCAGGTGAATTCAGTGCCTCTGTAATTTTTCCGACTAACCCCAGTTCTGTGTTCATGTGTATGTGCCATTGATTGGTTTTTGCAAAGCTTTTGATGGTTTTCTGCTGTTATTTTGCTACTCTGATTCGGATATAACGTTAATTTAGTCTCTCTCTTTTTCTCTCTCTCAAATTTTTATTTGGATTTGATTTTTTACAGAGTAGATTAGTAATTTACATTCAAATATTATGATATTTTATTATTACGAAACAATTATGATTATTTCCGATTCCATGGAAATGGATCTAGCTGAAGATTCAAGGAAACACACTTGAGGAGCTAGTAGACAAAATGGAACAAATTCAGTAGCCATTTCTTGTTTGTATTTTCTAAAAGGAGTTTTCTCTGATATGAGAAGGGATAATTCTGTAGAGATATCGTCTATCTAATTTTCCAGAATTTCTTTCTCTGCTATGGAATTTTAGCACCGAATCCTTGTATTACTGTTTCTCGCGTTCTTAGATCGCTGTTTTACACCTAAGTCTTTCGTTCAATTTATGATGTCGAACTCATATGTATGATATGTAGCAGGATAAGATGGAGAATGAGGTGAGGAAGGTGGACTCATCATGGCCGACTGGTAAAGTTTGTTCAGAGAATTCGGAATGGATGGTTGAAAATGTCAAGGGTAAGATCCAAATTAACCTCATAGTTACTTTTTTTTTCCTGAAACAACCTTATATTTACCCTAAAAAAATCCGAATGATAGCTCTAATTCTATGCATAGTATCATCATGGTTGCAGCTTTTGTGTAGCAACCATATATATCGCCTAAACAATGAAAATTCTCTTTACTTTTTTTTTTCTTCACAATTCAAGCCAACAGGTAAATTGTTTCTGCTCAGAATTAAATATATCATCTAATTTACAACGAATAATTAACTGTTAGTTTTTTGGATAGGGGTGAATTTGCTTATTTCCTTTGTCCAATTTAAATTTTAAATTTTTTTGGATGTGCTGTAATAAATTTCATATTTCAAAAAAAAAAAAAATTCTAATAATATTTATTTTATTTCAAAATATTCTTCATTAATTAATAAAAATAATAATAATTTTTTTTAAAAAATACGTGCTCAACAAAATGTGAAGTTTAATCCGAAATAAAGAGAGTATTTGTTTAAATTGCAAAAGAATCTTAATTTGTGATTTTATTCACTAAAATTCAAAATTTTAGATTAATTGAATTATGTAAAAAGTGTGATGTTATTTTCAAATAAGCCATTAAAGAAATAAACGTTAAAAATAACCAAAAAATGTATAAAGAAATTGTAACAAATATGCTGTTGCAGGTTTGGATCAGAGTGTGAAAAAAATGCTACTGTTGATTGAACATGATGGTGAAGTTCCAATGGGAAAGGCTGATAGTAATGATGAGGCAATGAAGCCTGAGTTAATTGCTTGTATCAAGGAAATTTCCCACAGGCACCATTTGCTTGTGGACAGTTACAGCAAGCTAACAGGAGATTTGAATAACTTTGAGGAAACTAGTTTTGGCCATCCTTTTCTAACCCCAGAAAAGAAAATTGGGATGCAAAATGTTGAAGGCCAAGTTGTTCCTTCTGAAATATGTTTGAGTTCTGGTGGTGGGATTTCTGATGCAACTCCAAATGAAGGCTCTGAATCTTCATTATTGTCATCGGATTCGGATTCAGAATCTTACGACTCGTCTTCTGAAAAGAAGGTGAAGAGTGAAGTTGTAACCGTGGAAACTGAGGTTTCTGGTGAATATGAGATGCTGGCGAGGCGAATTTTGGACTACGAAAACGAACTGAGGGTTTCGAAAGAAAAACTCGAGTCAGCAGAAGACGAAATCGCTAGACAGAAGAGGCAGATAGAGGACAGAGATGCAACCATTGTTGAAATCAGCGGTGTAGAAGCTCAACTTGTGTCGGCCCGGAATCAGATTAAAATGCATGAAGCTGAAGTGGAAGAGGGAAACATAAGATCTCTGATGTTCGAAAGAAAAATATCTGATCTTGAAGCCAAATTTGAGTTAGAGAAAACACTTGTTCAGGAGCTGAAGAAGGAATTGTTAGATCGTGATGGTGAGATAGAGCAACTGAACGATGAACTCCAACAGGCGTCCGCGGTAAAGCTACAATTTGAATCCTCCGTTTCCATGTTGTCCGAAAGCCTGAACTCCTACGAGGCAAGAACTAATGTACTGCAGAAACAATGCGAATCACTCGAAGCTGAAAAAGTCGAGATGATGAAAAACCAAGAAGCCCAGATGGCCAGCTGGAAAGATAACATCGAGCAAGTGAAGGCCGAGCTGCACGACAAGAATGCAACGGTGGATACTTTGAACCAAAATCTTGATAAGCTGAGACTGAATTATGATATGGTGATTGCTGAGAAGGATGAATTCAGTGCCAAACTACACACACTCAGTGGTGGTTTAAGCGCTCAAGACAATCAGATTCGATGCATGGAGCGCAATCTGGACGAGCTGAGGGGCGAAAACGATGAAGCAAACATTGTGATAGGGGAACTGAGATCAAGAGTGAATGAGTTAGAGAAAAAAGTGGGAGTGCAAAAGGCTGAAATCTGGGAGATAAGTGAGGAGAAAAGAGAGGCAATTAGACAGCTGTGTTTTGCGCTGGATCATTTCAGAAGGGTGTATCAAGAATTGCGCGATGTTTATGCCATTAAAAAGAGGCCAGCAGGTATGATCCGGTAGAAGATGTTTGTTGGTTGGTTGATGCTCTCTTTCTTTCGGGTATTCTATTAATTTGCTACTTATTAAGTGTTGCAATATGACTCTTATTGCTACACAGTGTCTTTTTCCAACTTCAATTTTTGGTACTACTTTGTTTAATATAATATTTTGACTAGCATTTTTCGTGGAACTTCTTGTTTTTACGTGGATTCTCATTGTGAACTTAGATAAATATATGGAGTATTACAAAAAGTAAGAATTTCATATTAGGAATTAAATTTTAAGGTAAGTTTTAATTTAAAACTTTAATTTTGAAATGTTTCAAATTAAGATTTGATTTTTTTTTTAAATTAAGAACTAATTTTAATATTTTTGTTTCAATTCAAGCCCCGATCTATTTATTATTATTTCAATTTAATTTTTTATAAGAAATTTAAAACATAATAATATTTTATTTTGAATTACGATTTAAAATATAAAATTAAAAAATTATAATTTTTATTTAATATTCATATTTGGTGTAATTACTTTTTTTCAATTTACTGTTCAACCAAAAAAAATAATTTTTTAAATGTGTTTAATACTTGCATAAAATTTTATTTATTTATTTTTAGTTTGATATGTTATACCTAAAAATTAATTAAATACAAAAAAATTATTATGTTAGTGAAGCTTTAAAAAAATAAAGATAAATGGATAGAGTTTTGAATTGAGACAAAGATATTAAAATTAGATCTTAAATTGAAAAGAAATGTAAAATGTAGATCTTAATTTGACACTTTAAAATTAAAATCTTAAATTGAGACTTACCTTAAAATTTGATCCCTAATATGAAATTTTTCCATTCATCAAAATATGAAATTTAATAACATATCAAAATCTGAATATATATTTTTATAGAAATTATTTTATTAACTTTTTAAATTAATATAAGTTGATTATAATAAAATATAATCAATAGTATAATTAACTTTTAACTGTTACAGACTTTTCAAATAAAAAATTAGGACATAAGAGTACTATTTTTAAAAGAAGAATGAGCATAACAAAATTAAATAGCCAAAAAAAAGGTCATAATAATTGGAGTCAAAGATTAAAATGTCTTAAATTTTTTATATATATTCATATTTATTTTTTTGTAGTTACTAAAATTAATATTAAGTAGAAACAATATTTTAATAATATTTATTAAAAAATTATAAAAAATTGGTAAATATCAATAGCGATTGATTTTTTCTACAAACGGAATTTAATGTCACTAAAATAACATTGAAAATAAAAAGAAATTGGTAAATTTTGAAAAAAAAATGTATTTTATTTAAATTTATCAAAAATGTAAAATTTATTAAAAAAAATTTGTTTAATTTTTGAATATCTTTGTTCTTAAATTTTTATTTACTTTTTAAAATTTATTGATATCGATATATTTATTAATATTTTCACGAATTTAAGATTTAAATATTTTTAACCGCAGTTCATTAATTCTTCATTTAAATTTTTTTTATTATTAATAAAAAATGATGGAAAAAAAGAAAAATGAAAGAGCCAGAAACAATTGAAGAAAAGAAAAATGTACAAATAAAAAAGCATACGAAAGTATAGAAAAAAGTCAAAGTATTTTATGAAAATAGTTCATAATAAGCTTATTATAAAACAAGTTTTAAAGTATCAAACTTATATCAAAAGTTGAGAACAATAAAATTTATATATTGACCTCAACCTTTGATACACCTGATGAATATTTTGATACACTTGATCAAATATTTGATACATTAAAATAATTTCATTATAAGCTTATCATGGACTATTTTCACACAATACCTACTCGTTCCAATATTTTAAGCAGGTGAAAATACCTTAAAATGCCCACTTTCAAATTTTAAAACTTATTATTTTTTTTCATAAAGGGGAGAAGAGGATAATTTTTTACAATATGACAATTCAACCCCAGTAAATTTACATAGCCACAGGTAAATTTATATCAAACTCACTGGTAAATGTTACTGCTTCTTTGCTTGGAAACCATATTAATCCTCTGATCGCGTAGCATATTCAAATTGGGAGCCAATAGTCGAGTATATCGGTCAAAATAAAGAAGCTGCTTCATAAGAAGTGCAAACTCCCGAGGAAATTTCAAACCATATGATTCACTAACTCTGACCTGTTTAGCAAAGCAGCGAATTTTAGAAATACGAATACGAATACGAAACCAAATGTTCGTTTATGTATAATAAATTCGAGAACAAATGCAAATTAACAAAAAACAAATGATTGTCCATTTTCTGGGTATTTATTTAGTCGGATGATTTTTTCTCAAACATGGACTGTGAATCAAATCAAACCCGTTGCTTGAATTGGGATACAGATGCAACTTGTGAGTGCTTCCCTTCTGAACTAAATAGATGCATATCTGAAAGAGGCTGACAATATATTCATTCTATATTGGCTACATATTCCTCTACTACAGGGTGTGTGTTTATGGATCCCCGTCCCAAATTTTTATTTCAAGTCCAATTCCTCGTTTGTCGAGCCTGATTTTGTTATACGGTTTCAAATCATACAGAATTCTACCCTATAATACCAACAATACACCTATTTTATTTTTTTCACAAATATAATTTTCAGTACAATATCAACAATCATAAAAACTAAAATAAAAATTAATACACTATCATCTATCTCCTACTTTTGAATTATTATTATCTACTCAATTCAACACTCTCCCCCTACTTTACACATTTTCTAATACACAATTAATCATTCATCACCTATATTTTCAAAATCATACGCTATTAGATCCTACAAGATCTACACTCCCAAACCTAAACAAAATCCAAATACAGGTTTTACTAGTCAACAAATCCACCTACTGATTTCAAATCCAATCAAATCCACAATGACCCCCTAGAGATGTTCCAAACATGGTTGTGAGCGAGTAGATAGTTTTATGAACTAATGGAGGCCTCAGCACTCTGTTAACAAGTACACTTATAACTCATTCAATAGGCGATTCCTGTGCATTGGATGTCAAGTTTCCAATGCCTAATGCCTTATAGATTGTACTAAAATATTTAGCTAGTCACCATAGCCTAATGAAGCAAACAAGCGCCAGGTTCCTCAAAAAAATTGACAAAAAATAAACTAATGAATGAACTCAAAATTCATATCATGTATAAGTGTAACCAGGATATAGCCACCATACCACATCAAGAAACAGTGCGTTCATTTGTCTTTCGTCAACAACAATATTGGCTGAAACTGCAGTTGCATTTGTATTCGGCTCTCTGGCTGCAGCAACAATGATTTCAGTGTCCATATCCTGTGCCAATAATCGGATGTCAAGATTAACCTCACTCATTCACTTTACTTTCTAAGGTATCTGAAGGAATGACAGATTTTTTGAACAAATAATTTCACAATGTCACAGTTTACAAAACCTCCCTGGAAGAGCTTATACCTGTTGAAAATTGTTTGGTAAGTTTTATTTTTGGAAAAAAGCATATAAGATGAAAAGTAAGGATCTTAAGGCTTAGAAGGTTTTTAATCTGCGGAAATATAAGTCTACCTCAACTCTTTTTTAAGAACTTAAAGCTCTTTTCCCTAAACATTAAAGAGGGAAAAAAATATTACTTAATTTTGCTACTTATATATATATATATATATACACACATGTGTGTGTGTGTGTGTGTTGGGCAGAATTTTGTTTAGTACTTGAAAAAATGCAGATGGAATTATACGAAATTATCATAATATGTATAAAGAAGATTTGTTTTATGATTTAAAATATTTTAGTAATTCACAATTTTATAAACATATTACTAAAATCAAATAATTAATCGTCAAGCATACAAAACTTTATTTCATTTCTTTTCTATCCAATGGAAATTTATTTTAAGATAAACTAGTTCCTTCTCTATACTTTTTGGGAATAGTAATAAAAAATATTGAGATATTTTTGGTTATGAAAGTGTAAAAGTTCCACGATAAATTAATTACTTTGCTTTAAATATTTTAGATACAGAACATGTCAAATGGTCTACTAATGCCAAACACCCTAACAAGTTATAGGCTCCAATGATGTTATGTATCCAAACACTATAACCTAATTTAAAGAATTTTATCTAAGAGCTTATAAGCTCAAAGAAACATATCATAACGTAGGAACACCTTCTTACACATTCAGTCTAGTTGTTGGAAACCACAATATGAACTATCAAACTTTAATATTATGAATCATGATTGATAATTTGTAATTCAGTTAAACTATAACTCAAACATTCCTGACTAAATTAGAAAAAGAAGCAGATTCATCAATTATTCGTGCAAGTGCAATTTGACCACCAATACGTAAAAGGTGTAAATTCTACGGCTCTTTCATGAATCCACTATTTTTGCAATTTTATTTCAAGAGAAAATGTTAGAAGTACTAACTAATTACGTTAGTACATCATCTAAAACATGTAGAGCTCCTGATTTCTGTATCTATTACTTTATATGAGATAAAGATATCATATAAAATCTTGCCTGTATGGAGGAAAATATCTTTTCCAGATCTCTTGCAAAGGCCTTAGTGTCTACATTGCTGCTCGTAGCACCCATATCAATCAAGGAAGACGCCATAGACTCATATTCTCCAGTGCCCACTGATGCCAGAAACACTTCCATGGCAGCCCATGTTTTTGGAGAGATCCGACCCACAATTCCTGTTTAGCAGTTTCATGTGTGTTTATACCTTGTTATTTTCTATGCGCAAATGTTATAGCATCTAGTGGTAACCTAGAAATCAAAGTCCACAAGGAAATTTGATCCAGAAACTGTACAAATGTCAATTGGTCAAAAGCAAAGACTGTGAATTTGAACCCAGTACTCAGAACACTTTAGTTATTGTGGTAGAGTCCAAAGATGAACATAAGAAATCCAAATCTAACAATTGCATTGGGTCCATAGTTGTGCTATCTACTTTAGACTTCCCTACAGACAATAAGTAACAATTGATTTTCAGTCAGTATGCCAATAACAGCAGTCTGCTTAATGCTTATTCATTATTGAAATGAAGTTGTCGAGTATTTCAAGTAAGCACGATCATTTCTTTTTAAGATACTGAAGCTTAATTATAACGTAAAATTCCCATAAAAATTAAACAATGGAATGTATCACGAGGTACTTGATACCAAAAATGATATTAGAGAGTACATACAATAACAACTTATATACTAAGTTATCAGAACTTTAGACTCATTCAGGGTCGTGTTTGGATGGAAAACTATTACAGTTTTGAAATGGTCAGAACAGTTGAAATCAACGCAGAAAAAATTATTACGTAAATATAATCAATATCAAGAGAAAAAATGACAGAACACTACTTCATCTGAATATGGTATGTGTGTGTATGTATGTATATATATATATATATACTTGGCAGAGACTACTGGGCTTTTTAATTGAGATGATATCCACCAGCGGAGATGAAAAGAATAAGCCGAACAAACTTAAGAAAGAGTAAGCAAGCCTATAATATATCCAAATAATTGGAGGTGATAATGCACATGAAAGATCTAATTAAACAATAAACCAGGACCACCACAGGGAAATAACTAAGTACATACCAAAGTCAAGGAACCCAATACGGCCATCACGTAGTAGCCACAGATTGCCTGCATGTACATCTGCATGGAAGGTGTCACATGCAAGCAAGCTACCAAACCTACAGAAAAAATTGCAAACGTATGGACCATCATCAGTCACAGAACAAAAATTGTTATCTTCTTCTATTGAGTTCAAACTATGATCTAGAGTCCAACCAGACATTCAAGGCAGTAATTAGACTAGTCTCTGGATTTGGAACAAGTGAGTTTATGGAGTCCAAGTCTGTCAGAGGGACTCCATAAAGCCTCTCCATAGTAAGAATCCGCTTACTACTGTAATCTTTGTATACTTTTGGAGCAGTAGCCTGCTTTGTGAGCCCCATAGATTCCAAATATCTCCTGAAAGACTCAATATTTGTAGCCTCTTTTCTGAAGTCAATTTCTTCAAGCATTGACTGCCTTATATCTTTGACAATAGCAACCTATAAACTTCATTATTAGATGAAAACTTCAACTGTAATTTAAGAAAATTGGTAGTAGGATGACACAACAGAAAAATGAATGAACAAAAAATTGTTCCATCACACAATTTTGTAGACTACTTATCCTTAATTTAAGACCAACAAGACTTGATTTATAAACTTCAGCATAACAAAAGATCTAAGAATAAAATGCTCCAAAGATATGAAGCAAAGAAGGAAAATTTAAAGAAATGAGGTTGCGTTATAGGTGCCTAGTAATACCAGTCAAATAAGGCTTCTTCTATAGTTAAATTTCAAGATTTAAATGAAGGAAGAAAGAGGAAGGAGGAAGCAAGTACAAGAATGTGCATGAGTGTCACTAAGTAAAATATTGGCTATACAGATGAGATTAAAAATGGAACACAAGTTTGTTCTGATGTTTTCTGATAACACTGTACCCAAGGTCATTAAAAGTAAGCACTAATGGGAAAAAATATGGATTTATGCTTGAAGTAACAAACAAAATCATATCAACAGCCACCCACACCTTACCAGTGATGCTCGACTTAAGTCAGGACTCAAAAATTCCAAAACGCGTGCAACAATATATACAAAATTCAAGTCTGCCACCAAGATATCTTCTATTCCAGGTTTTAGCACTTTTATAACCACATCTTCTTGAGAACCCCTTATCCTAGCACCATGAACCTGAAAAAAGAAATGCAGTTAAAACTATTGACAACCTGTACTATGGAACAGGAGGCTGATGGTATCACTAATGTACATATTATAAACCTCTGCTATAGAAGGATTTTTAATTGCCATCATTGTCTATATTTCTTCAATAATTTTTTAAAACTGGTGCAACAGTTAAAACATTTTTAATTGCCTTTGCTTCCATTGCAGTTAAAATTGTTGACAATGTTACAAACCTGAGCTATGGAAGCAGAGGCTAATGGTGTAGGATCCACATAATCGAACACAGTATCAATTGGCCTTCCTAACTCCTGACGCAGGATTGCTTGAATCTCTTGAAAGGGGACTGAAGGAGCTCTGTCAAAACAGCGCTGGAACTCCAGGACATAATCTGGAGGGAATAATGTTGGTGCAGATGCTATGAACTGCATATTAAAAACTAAGAAATGCATAACTGAAATATTGTGTATGAAGAGGCTAAAGACAATGCAGAGGAAATTATTATTGCGTAGTTAAGCAATCCATTGATCATCTAAAGAATACGAGTGTAATTTGGAATGTATCTGTCAGTGTTTGTCAAAGGAAAGGAGAGAGTTGGTCCAGTTTATCTATTTGAGCAATATTCTTTTTGAACACAAGTTGCTTGATTTAATTTATTTGGCAATAAAACATTATCATCCTTTTTTTTCTCAAAGACCAGAAAGGAGAGTTAGGTAAATAAACTTAGACATAAACTTCACACAAATATATAAGAGATTAGTTACCTGGCCTAATTTGATATATGTTGCACCCATACGCTCGAATAATTTTCTCAAATAAATTGGTGATGATAAGCCAAGCTGCAATTCAGTCGCCAATCCTCTAGATGAACTTGCTGCCTGAAAAGGTTAATAAGCATTAGGCATCATGACCATTCATGGTTTGCAGAAATCGGCCTAGGGGAAGGGTGATAGTTGCCTAGTTGGCAACTTGCCGTCCCGATTTTTCCCTAGCGATCTTTTTTTTTTTCGTTTTTAAATAGAGAACAAGGATCGAAGATTACAATCAAACAAACAAGTTATTCAAGTTCACTTTCTTGGCTCAGAGCTTTTTATTGTACTCCTTCGGCCCGGGGACTATCTTCACACTTGTATTAGTTTTGTGAGGACTGAGGGGGACAAAATAAAAGTGTGAAGATAGTCACGGGGCGGAGGGAGTGTTTGATAGGTTGAAGATAAAACAAGTTATTCAAGTATTGACATAGTTTGGGACTAGTTTAAACTCTTAATTCACTGTACATTTACATCAGAAGCATTTTTTGTTTTAATTAAACTTGCTGTAATTAACTCTAATATTTTGATTTCACCTTTTTACTCTTATCAATATCTCAACAATTATGTAACCAATTAATTAAGCAAAGAATTAGCTACTAACAGATACAATCTAATACAAAACAGAAACATGACCAGATCAACAAACAGAAAAAACATATTTGGAGTTGCAGGCAGTGACTAGTCCTGCATAACATGTCTTTATTGATTAATAAAGAAAATTAAACCTCAAATAATTACCATAACTGTCCCAATTATTACTTAAAAAGATAAACTGATAACATTACCTTTGAAGCATCAGACACCCACTCACTACCAACCCCAATAACTGCTTGAATACCTTGCGCTAGTCTAAGAGCTCCACGAGGACCAGTATTTATAGATGTCTGGACAATATCCTCTACAAGTTTGGGCAAGTTCTGAATACTATCTGCAGCAATTTGAAATTGGAGTACACATTCAAAGAGACTGATTATAAAGTTGCATTAGTCAATCAACAACATACCCAATTTGTACGACTCCCAACAAAATCTAAGACCATGTTGCGATGCTATACACATGGAACAAGAATACTTCTACGATTCTACGAATACAGGTTACAACTATAACAGCCACTCAAGATCCATATAATCACAAGAACTAGGCCACGGGCAGAACCAACATGCAATGACAACGTCATACTTGATGTCCCCCAACTAAAATACAACTTCTAGAACTATCCAATTCGTTCAAAAATATGATAAGACAAAGACATGTGCGAGACCTCAAGAATGAAAGAAAATAAATGGCTATGTCAAATATCCATAGAATTACAAGAACTAGGCCACTGGTAGAACCAACATGCAATGACAATGCCAATTTTGATGCCCCCTAATCAAAATACAACTTCTAGAACTGTCCAATTCGTTCAAAAATATGATAAGACAAAGACTTGTTCGAGACCTCAAGAATGAAAGAAAATAAATTCCTTGAACTGATTTACGCCTTGTATAGGTCAAATATAAACACAAGATTCGTGAAATGGTCTCACACAGACTCTATCATAAGAAAATTCTGAATAAAATAAACCAATTCAAAGTAAAATAACTTCTCAATTCCTGTTTCCTATCAGAAAGGAAAAGAAAAAAAAATCCACTCCCCAGAACCATGATTATAGCCTTCAAAAACAGGTAACCTCTACACAATGCAATTGACTTTATGCAGATAATATCATTAAACCAAAGAACTAAAATCTCAGGTAAACATCATTTAGAATGCATATTACCTTGAAGACGGGCGGCGAAGAGGTCCGGCGACTGTGAGTAACGAGCACAGATGGAAAGTTTATTAGGGCCATATATGAGTTTCCTTGTCGCTGTGCTTGTGGATAATGGTAGCTGCAACAATATAATCATAAATCAACAAGACATTACAACTACGGCAGAAAAAGAAACCAAACTAGGAATTGGAACCTGAAAGTGATGAATCATCGGTATTCGGCGACAAGGGACGCTTACTAACACCGAAATACTACTGGCCATACTCGATTTGATTCTACAGTTGGTGTCAATTAAATTGTTGAAGAATAACTAATTCTTCAGAACAGCGATGGTGGTTAATCTCCGGGAAACGAGTCCACGAGTTTGGCGCCTTGGCTTGGCTGTTTCACTGCGCAAGACACTCAAAACGGTGTCGTAGAGTGGTAGCTCTAACGTGGACCGTGGCACAGAATTAAATATCGCACTATTAAATAGTGAAATGGAAGGGGCCACGTCTCGCGTGTATCCACGGCTATTTTATTTCTCGTTTATATTTATGTAATAATAAAGGTATTAAAATGGAATTATAAATTCAAAAAATTGGATCTATTGGGCCTGGTCTGATTGACTCAATGGGTCATTTGGGCTCAGCTTGGGCTTGGTCCGATTTTTATGGGCCGCCTCACATAATTTTTTTAATACTTTTCTATCATACTTATCTAATTAATTATTTCTGTACTTTTATTTCGAATATTTTTTTAATTTTATATTCTTTTAAATATTTGCAATAAATAATTTATTTGTGTAAATATTGTTAAAGATTATATGCATTTTCGTTGGAACTTTCTCATGAGATATTTATTAATAAAAAAATATTATATCAATTAATTAATTAATTTGCACTATTAAAGAAAATAAATTGCATATGATTGAGAATATTTTATTCAGAATCTTGACACTGTTACTTTATTTAATCAAAAGTTTCTATGTCTGTTAATATGAATTATAATTCAAACTTATTAGAGGGATATTGAATTAGTTGTTTAAATTTCCTTTTATGAATTTGAGTTTATAAAGGATTTTTAGAATATTATTGTTTGAATTTATTTTTGTAAATTTCAGTTTATCAAAGTTTGTTGAATTATTGTTGTTTAAATAATATTTAGAAATTTGAGTTTTAATTTAATTATTATATTATTCTTGGCAAATTAAACAAAATTTATGACTATTTGTATATCAAATTATCGATAAATATAGAAATCAAATGTAATAGTGGTATATTTAAAAAAAATTAAAAAAAAATCTGGCCAATTTGTTCCGGACTCCCGGTAGCCCATCTTCGACCAGGATGAGCTTGAAAATATGCGATCCAAGAGATACGGGCCAGTCCGTCTCGATCCAAAAAAACTACGGCGCAGCTCGACCAGTTGATAGCTTTATATTTATGTAGTACGTGAATTTTAAAATAGACTTATTGAAATCGTTGGTTCTATCCATCGATGTATTGGTTCTAATTGAAACTAGAATTGTTAAACTTGGAGCTGCTATTAAATTTGAATCAAAACTGTGTATTACAAGATTCAGTATAAAAAATCTTAACAGTCTTTTTCAAGTTTTGAACTAGCAATTATATATATATATATATATATATATATATATATATAT